>QEPC01002769.1:789280-836418 GCA_003113815.1 Sphenodon punctatus
CCTAGGGGCAGGGACCGTGTCTATTTTATTACTTTGTAAAGTGCCAGGTACACTGCTGGCGCTATATAAATGTTTGTTAATAATAATAATAATAATAATAATAATAAAATGCAGGGCCCCTGGTGACCCAACTCCAATTGAGGGCAACCTCCATGGGGCCCTAAAGGTGGTTGTGTTTGGGGTCCTGTTGGGAGGTGCCCTGGTGAAAACAGTGGCCACTGCAGGGTCCCTGGAAAGAGCAGAACCCTGGGAAGTCACCCCAGGTTCCCCTTGTGCTAAGGCCGGCCCTGGCTTTAGCCCTTATCCTCAGCTAAAATTTAGGTCCTTTAGCTAAAAATAACCGAGACTCCCTGTTTGGTTTCTGCTTGAGATGCTCCAGAGTTATTGTCATTACAAAATCACTGAACTGGAACACACCTGAAGGAAGATAGCGATGATCAAAGTTTGAGTCTGAAACAGAATTTTGCAAATGGACTCTAGGTATGTAGAAGGCCAGTCCAAAACACCTGATATGAACACTCAACCATATGATATTGAAAATGTTGTGTCTTGAAAATGTTGTGTCTTTTCTTTAGCTTATTTTGAGAATCTTTATCCTTTACACAAATGCTGAGTATTATTATACAATGATGTGGGGGCTTTTTGGGTGGGTGGGTGGTGGTGTTGTATTCCCAGACAAGTGTCCTCAATTTCCTTTCCCAACAGTGGCAGCTCTAGTTCACCAATGCCACTATGCACACAGACATAGGAAACAGCAGCTCTCTTACAAAACCGGTATTTCTGAGCACTAGACATGGCCAAATACAATGAGGAACAGCAAGGTCACTGGTGGCAGACATAAGAGAGGTCTCTGATACAGGATTTAAGTCAGGTTCAGCTGAAACAGTCTATTGCATGGGACATGAAGCTTAAAAATGAAAGTGCTGTATGTGTTTGTGTCTGCTCACTTCTGTTCACACTGCTTTAAACAGAGGCTGCCTACTGGCATCACCTTCATTTGCAAGACCATAGAGGCAGAGTTCAGAGACTCTCATTCTCTTTCCTTATGGGCCAAAGCCATTCAAGCCAGACAGTCAAACAGGATATTAGTGTCCGCTCTTAGGAGTGAACTCCTTCTTTGAACAGGACATCATATGCTCGCAGGTATAGAACGGACTCCTTTTAGACAGCCCCGGGAGAATCGTTTGAAGAAGGCTGGCAAATACAACCATTAATACCACAGTATGGGATGAAGGTGGAGCTGATATTAGAATGAGTAGCCATTCTAGTTTGATAGCCGTGGTGGAAGGCTGCTGCTCCGCTGTAGTAGTCACAGTGTAAGCACCCTACTGGCTACCCCTAGCCCTTCCCATTATCAAGCATCTTGAGCTATGTACATGTCTGCCCCCCTTTGTGCCTATTGATCAGACTACAGTCTTCATCTTGACTGTCCTTATCTGCAATTGAGCCTTCCACCCCCAGACCTTCCCATCCTCCCTTCCCATGGATCACCCTCGCTACCCCTTAACCTGGCCTGTCAGCATAATGAAGGCTTGATTTCAATACTTTCCCTCATTTCTCTGTTCACTGCTCTGCAGGTTAATGCAGATTCCAAACTTCAACAAGCAGCTGTTAAACATGTCATTAACACTGCTTCGGCTGCAAATGAAACTCTGCTATTGGGATTATTCCGGGAGCTATAGTTTTGTGATGAGCTTTGTCAATCACAGCTGACCTGCTGTGTACAGAATGAAACTCAGATTATCTTCTTTCTTCCTCAGACTCTTGTCATTTTTTCACAAAGAATTACTATTCTACTCCCCGAAAGATTGATTACTTGCACAAATAAGAGAGTCTGAGACATTAATACAAAATTCACAGCCTTTTCTTTATCTCAAACCTGCAACTCCCTCTACGTTTCCTCCTTGTAATTATATTAGAATTGTGTACACTAGGAATTGCCATCTGATTATTATGAAACTAGTTTTGTCATGACAAAAATGAGCTTAAGTCTTGTTTTTTTGGAAAATGATCAGTACAGTGCACTGGATGAGAGAGAAGGAGATTAAATCCAACTTGCTTTCATCCATGAATGCTTTCATCTCTTTTTCAAACACAGGAAATGATTACCACTGCTATAAGCTGCAGTTCATATGAGTGAAGAAGGATAAGAAAATATTGAAAATTCTGTAACCAACAGTAGGACATAATATAGGTCCCTGGTACCCACTGAGAGACATGTACTTTATTTTTCTATACTGCCAATGTCAAGGGTTTCACATTTTAAGAGCTGCCTTATGCTGAGTTTCTATTACATACTGGAAAAAAATAATAATTAATTTGCAGTTTCTTGAGGTAATTTTTTAATTTCATTTGCAAGAAAGCTAAATATGAAATTTTTTTGTTCAGTTTAACTATCCTCATTGATCATTAACAAATCTTTTTCTCGTTTCTCCCAACAAATGCCTCTACATAGTTCCAGGATAGGGTAAAGATGCTTCAGGTTTTGAATCTTACAATGCAATGGACCTAGTTCCTCAATATTTCTGGAAGGATTTGAAATAAAGAAGCAAAACACTTAAGTTTGAAGGTGGCCTGGCGGGTTGACTTTATTTATTTGGTGTCCTGCTTTAACTTCTTGATCTTACCTCTTCTGAAGCTTAGGAAAATTGCTTGTTTCCCCTCCGGGACTAATGCCCTTTCATTAGAACATAAATTTTAATGAATTTTGTCCAGTAGATTATTCACAATATCTAGCATTGGACACATTTTCATATTAAAGTTGACTTACACAGCTGATATCCCATTCTGCAAAATAAAAGCATTTGAAATTTCTTTCTACATGTCCTTGGCAGAGCTGAATTGATCTTTTGGTTTGTGAGGAAAAGGAAGCCATGTCATTGCTTCTCCAAAATCACCACCACAACTACAATATTTTTAACACATGCATCCAAGCCAGTAGGAAATTCACCCCATTGCAAGTACAGAAGCCAACAGAGCTGCTAAATGTAAGGTCACGTTCAAAATGAGATCACTGCCTCATGAATCATGATCACACTTGAACAGAGAGAGAGAGAGAGAGAGAGAGAGAGAGAGAGAACACAATAGTGCTAAGGCCAGATTGTTAATGAACATCCTGAACAGCAGTGCTGGGCAAAGTATAAAGTTGTCCCCCCAGTCCCTGGCATTAGGGCTGTTTTAACCCCTATGTCTATCAAAGTAAGAGAGAAAGATGAAAGAGAAAGGTAGTGGAGTATAGGCAGGATGATAAGATATTCACCAAACAAAAACCCACCAATAGTGGTAATTGAATATTTCATATTTTGATTCATTCAAGCTTTCTTAGACCTAAATAGCTCTTTTAAGTATTCAATTTTTTTCTCCATTGGCTTTAATTAAGTTTGCCCCAGGCTGGCAATCCTGATGAACATAGAGAATGTTTTTGTAAAGGAGCAAGCTTTCCAAGGCAGATTTTTTTCCTGAGTTCATCCAGCCGTTATTTAAACTCAGATGCTTATTATGTCATCAGGTGCAATCTCTGAAATATAAAATACAGATATATTAATCTGCTGCACCATAAATATTTTCCACTCGGTTACTGTGAAAATTACCATATTATTTCCTGATTCAGATATGCCTGATGAAACCTTGTATCAGTGATAAGTGGCTGTATATACAGTAGCTTCTGTGTAGGGACTGGCACTCAGTGCTTTAATGATAGGCTACACCAGTGTATCTGCATGAATATATCCAGTCACATGTTTATTGCCTCCCTATCATTTCACCATTACTATTGTTCAAACAGAAGTTGTAGGATACGGGTGTACACCAGTACACACAGAGCAGACAGTATGCAACAAGAACTCAGCTTTATTCCAACATGGAGACTTCTTACAACAAGGGGATGCAAAGAGAACAGCCTGTGCTTGCCTAACACAGTGCCTCTAAGAAAACATTCTATACATACTACAGCGCCACCTAGTGCATACATAAATCCCCTCTCCCCCCCTTAGGGGATGTAATCATTCAGCCACTGGGGCTGCCCATGACCGTGCTGAGGCATCTGTACGACGGTGGGCACGACTCTCCTGATGGCTGGCGTCAGTGTCAAGTCCGGATATGTCAGGAGCGTTGTCCTCCCCAGATAGCAACTCTGGCAAAGACAGCATTGATTCCAGGCTGCCAGACATAGCTTCTGGACAGTGCTTTGGTGAAGACAATTCCTGGGTGTGTGACATGTAATATGGATAAGATGACTTGGTGACCTGTCCCTGGAATGACAACAGTTTCCCCATAGGAGACATCCCTTGTGGATGGACAGTTTGTGCTGATAGATTGAGAATGGTGTAAATTCCTCAGGCATTTTTCCAGTTGGTCATCCCTTCCACACCCAGTTTATAACACAGGCCAGGATGGGGTCCTTGGCAGTCATCCTTGCAATTCCAGCATGAAGATTTCATTTGAAGGTGGGACAGCTCCAGAATCTGGTAACTGTAGTGGCAGCTGGCTGAATGAACCAACACTGGCAATTGCTTTTCCAAGCTTGTACACTAGTGTGTAGTAATAAGCACTTAGCATGACACTCCACCATATGATGAGGCATCACAAGTGATGATCAATGGCCTCGGTTCATCGTAGTGGATGAGTACAGAGTCTGATGTCAGCAATTTCTTGATATTCTTGATGGGGTATTTTCAGACGTTACGATCCCACGCTCAACCACGGTGAATCCCCACAAGGTGAGCAAGGGACCGTAACGTCTGTTGGCCCGACAAGAGATTACCGCCAAATGTTCACCCCCGTGAATCATGGGCAGGAATTTCTTTGACCACGTAAATGACTGTCCTGCCCAGACCATCGCCGTTTGCATGGTCAAAGAGATTCCCGCCCGTGATTCACGGGGGTGAACACCTGGTGGGAAGCTCGCGTTCGGGCCAACAGACATGATGTTCCCACGCTCAACCACGGGGAATTCACCATGGTTGAGTGTGGGAATGTCACGTCTGTCCCCTGACCACAGCCCGGAATCAGCGGCCGTGCCCGCCGCTGATTCCGGGCCGTGGTCAATGCCCCGGAGGGTGGACTGGCGCTATGGCTGCATTGGCCGTGGCACCCGCCCATCTCCCAGGGGGCAGATGGCCTAGGGAGCGTGAGGGGGCGGGGCTGTGTGGCCGCATGTTGAGCCGCACAGCCCTGCCCCCTCCCCCGATCCCCCGCTGGGATCAGCCGGCACGTGCCGATTTGATCCCGGCGGGGGATCAATAGCTGATTCCGTGATGGGGCCAATACTGGCCCCGTCACGTCTGAAAATACCCATAGCCTCTGCATGTTGGCGAGTCCATTTACATGGGACTCCTTTGCTGAGAAGACGACAGCAGTTCAGCAAGGGTCACCTTTCATGGGAGGAATATATGGTAGAAACTGAACATTCCCAGAAATGTTTCATGTTGTTCATCCTTGGATTTCGGCTCAGAGGCATCATAGATTGCCCTTACCTTGTCTTCTGTTGGATGGATACCCAATGCATCAGTGCGATTGCCCAAAATAGTAACACTGGTAGTCACAATTTCACATTTTTCTCTCTTAACTCATATGCCCGACTCCACAAAATGATGTAGGATTTCTCGAAACCACTTAGCAAGTTTAATCTCATAAAATCCCATGATCACAATATTTTCAAACTAGGGTGCAATGCCTGGAATTCCAGCAAATAAGGTTTCTATGAAGCACTGGAAAATTCCTGGTGCAACAGAAATTCCAAATTGGAGATGCTTGACTCGGAATGATCTTCAATGCATAATTATTGTGTGTGCATGTGCAGCTTCTTCATCAACAATCCATTGTCGATAGGCTTGGGCAAGATCAGGTTTTGCAAAGACTTTTCTTCCAGCAAGCATGGCAAGTAACTGGCTAACATCAGGCATGGGTGATCCTTTGGCTTTTGCACTGGTACAATTGGGGTGTCCCATTTTGTGTGCATGACTGGCTCAAGGACTCCTTGTGCTATGAGACACTCAAGCTCTGCTTCAATCTTTGGATGTAGGGCAAAAGGCAGTGAAGGCACATTCCTGGCTTTCATGTGAATTGGTGCAACTGTTGAGTCCAGGTGGAATGACACCGCTAGTCCCTTGTAAGCTCCCAGTTCTTCAGAGAACACTTGAGGAAACTCATCCATGAGCCTTTTTAGTTGCCCCTCCATGATGACATAGACACCTTGGATACTGACTGTTAAGGGTGTGAACCAGTTCCTGCCTAAGAGGCTCTTGTGTTAACCTCTTGTTAGTTTGATGAAAGCTTTGCTGATGGTTATTTAATTTTTGATTGTAACAGACAGAGTTCACACTGGTTGCTGTAACCTGAATTTCCTTTGTGTGCTGGAGTGCCGTTTCAGGAGCTAAAGCCTTTCCCTGTGCCATTGCAAATGTCAAATTGGCTCAGCAAGGAGATGGCTTTGAAGCACTTCATCTTGGACCCCACAGACAAAATGGTCTCATAGCCTATCATTTAAGAATTCGCCACATTTGCAATGTTCAGCAATGCTATGCAGCTCAGCTATATAGGTGGCTATACTCTCACTGGCTCCTTGATTTCATTTGTGAAACTGAAAACCTCTGGACAGATGGTGTAAGAGAGAAATGAGCCTTCAGCAAAGTTACAATTTCCTCATAAGTCTTAGTATTTGCAAAGCAGGTGCAGTAAGCGATCATATGATGGCATATGGTTTTGCCCCCCCACACACTCAAGAAAACAGCCTGTTTATTTTCAAGGTCCTCAATCTTATTTGCTTCCAGATAATATGAAAGTCTTTCTGAATGAGAATCCCATGCAGTGGGTTGACTTACATCAAATTCCTCAATGTGTCCTAGTCCATAGTTGCATATAGCTGCCCTTGAGCTGTGTTCTCACCTGCGGTGGCGGTAGAGGGAGGGGCGAGGGAAGACACAGCAGCACGGAGGAGCCGGCCGACGGGAAAAGAGCTGGTGCGAATGGGGATCTGCCGTGGCTTCTCTTGCGCATGTCAGGGTGCAAAATCCTGCAGGTTCTCTTGTGCATGTCTGGACAGGATTCTCCCTCGCCCCTCCCGCTGCCACCACCGCCACCGCAGGTGAGAATGAAGCCTCTGTCTTGTTTGAACTGCACCGCGGCTGTGTGTGTGTGTGTGCGTGCACATCCGTACACATGCATGCACACCCATCCCCCATGCACAGAGGCACTGGACAAAATGGAGGTGCCTGTGTGTGTGGGTGATGGGTAGCGGTGGGGTGGGGTGGGTCAGTGTGCGTCCATCAGAACACCAACCTCCCCCCACCGCTACCCATCCCCCATGCACAGAAGCACGGAGACAACAAAACTCACCCACACATGAACACTCAAATTTCTGGGTGTTCATGCATGGGTGCCACCTGTGTAAAAAGGCCCTCAGAATCTGGTGATGAAGGTGGTATCCTGCTGTTAATAGGACAAGCAGCAGGATTGTGTATCCATAAAGTGGGCCTGAGTGTTGATACGGGTGTTCTTCACCAGCAGACACGCGGCAGACAGCATGCAACAAGAAGTCCGCTTTATTTCAACATGGGAACTTCTTATAACAAGGAGATACAAGGACACAGGAGAAGAAAGGGAGTGCAGGAAAGGAAAGGAAAGGAAAGGAAAGGAGAGAGAGAGAGGCACGCACACTTTTCTGGCAAAGAGAATAGCTTGTGCTTGCCTAGAACAGTGCCTCTAAGAAAACATATGAGGCTACTTTGACAATTAGTACAAGCTCCATGGACTGGGTAGGAGTGAGGGTGGGATGATTAAGGTGCTCAGGGATTTAAAAAAGGAAGGGCAGTGTGTAGATTATGGATCCATGCCATAGATCTCCTTGAGTGCATGTCCTCATCTTTCAGTGCTTGAGAGTAGTGACTGACTTCATGGGCCAGATCCAGGAATTGGAGCTAGGCCAAAGTAAAATGCCTCAAGCTTGATTTAGTAAGAGATTCTCCACCCTGGCTTACAGCAAAGAGGTTAGCCAGTTCTCTTGTGTTCTGCTCTCAGCTCTGGGAGGGTCTAGAGGTTATAGGAGAGGTGAAGGAATTCAGGTCCTTTATATTTTATGGGCCAGGATTTCAGCATGCATAAATCTTTGCAACTCTATTGACTTCAGTACAACCATGCTGCTTTACAACAGCTGGCCATAAATAAAGAAATGATCTGAAGAGGCGATAAGTGAAATGAGATGATTTCAATGGCATGGCTCAGAACGTAAGGACTGAATTACAGCCTGGTGCAAGAATCAAGGGGAAAAGGATTGCATCTCCTGACTCCTAGACCTGCCAAGACTAGTACACGTCTCTTAGGACAGGTCGCATCACAGATCGAACTAATTCCCCTTTTCCCTAACCCTTGTAGGAACCAGGGAGTGGTTGAATAATCTAGACATTTCAGCCACATCCCTACTGGCCCTGTCCATTGTCGTAGGAAAGCAGTGCAGTACAGAGCTCTCTCTGCATCTGCCAGGAAGGCCTTCCTGCTGCATCCATGCAAAATAGCGGCTTTGCAGTGGTAAATTCCCTTCTTTGCATTTGATACTCCTTTCTTTCCTATTCTACACTGTGGCAGCTCCATTTACCTCTGTAAATGAGGAATGAGTCAAGCCATGAACTGAACAACATCAGAGGTGGAATCCTGACCCCATTTAAATATGTAAAGTCAATAGTGTCAGGATTTCACTCACTCACTTTTAATTAGGGCTGAAAGAAGAATCAAAATGATTCTCATGAGAATCTCCTAAGAATCGAGAACCAGGAGTGAGATCTCAAGAAGACCTTGCTTATGGTTCAAGTTCTCGCAAGATTAGGGTTACCATAACTTTCCTTTAAAAGAGGGTGCTTATGAAAAATACATGGTGCAGGGCTGCATTAGTTCCAGTTCAGCCATGCAACATGTAATTTTCATAAGTGTCCTCTTTTAAAGGGGAGGTATGGTAACCGTATGCGAGATATCTAAAAAAACCAAACAACCCCAACCCTCCCACCACACTAGCAAAAAAGTGGCCCTTTTACTCACCTGGCTCCGAGTCCGTGGAGACGTTACGTCTCTAGCTGCTGGGTCTCACCGCTGGATCTCTCCCCACTCAGCTTCTCTGCAGGGGAAGGGAGGAAGCCTTTCAGGGGGAGGCAAAAAAATAAAAATCACTGCGCATGCTCAAAATGGCCACCTGGGCCTTCTGAGCATGTGCAGCCCTTTCCCAAGATGGCTCCGGCTCCACCCCCTTCCCCCACAAGACCCAGTGGCTGGAGCAGTCCCCCTGGACTCGGAAAGGCTAGGGTTACCATAGTTCCATGTATGAAAAATACATGTTGCAACATGTATTTTTCATGTGTCCTCTTTTAAAGGGGAGGTATAGCAACCCTAAGAAAGAGAGATGAGTAAAAGCGACCCCCCCCCTTTTTGCAAGTGCTGGGGGAAGGCTGTTCTCGAGATACCTGCCTTTTCTCGGTGCGAATCCAGGCAATACTTGGCTCATTTTCATTTGCAAGAAAGAGGCAAGAAGCCTAATTTTCATTGAGAAAAGCGAGAATATCAAGATTGAGTTTCAGCCCTCCTTTTAATTCAGTGAATCCTGACCTTGAAAAGATGTATCCATGCTATCCATTTTCTGGATCTCATCCATGCTGGAGTGATGGTGTGGGCATCTTTTCTCACTTTAACAAGCTTGGGATAAGCAAGCAGGGCTATCAAAGAATAAAGAATCAAAGGTAACTCTGAGGTAGGAGAGAGCTAGGGTGGCTATACCGCCCCTTTAAAAGAGGACACATGAAAAATACATGGTGCAGGGCTGCACTTGAACCTATGCAGCCCTGCAACATGTATTTTTCATAAGTGTCCTCTTTTAAAGGGGAGGTATGGCCACCCTAGAGACTGCTGAACTAAAAGAGGTAGGACTCAGGATGTGGGCATGTTTGTCAGAGATAATTCATTAGTATGCTAAAAGGGATGTCATTGTTTCCAGCTGGGATCCTCTGAGTGTCCTTAAAACTAAAACCTGAGAGCCAAAGTCAATGCGCATGTCGGAGAATTTTGACTTTTTCACAGGCTGAGGCTGCTTTTAGACGTGCAGCTGGATCAGGCGCGGGAGCAGCGAAACAGCCACGGCGCTACTTTAGACGAACCAAAAGCGGAAGTTGTGAGCGTGATCCGGCGCTGCGCATTCTTTTCCGGACGCGTATGTCACCCAAGAGAGATCAGGGTGGTTTGATCGCGGTTGGCAAAGAATGCGTGGCCCCGGATCACGCGCACAACTTCCACTTCCGGTTCATCTAAAACAGCGCCGCGGCTGTTTCACTGCTCCCGCGCCTGATCCCAGCTGCACGTCTAAAAGCGGCCTGAGTTTTAACCATCAGTCCTGCACATACAAATAAATATATGTGTACACAGAGCCTCTCACACAGGCATCCCTTTTTCTAGCTTAGCCCCAAAGTTAGTCAGTGGCTATTATAAATTTTCATATAAATACTTATAATACTAATTGCAAATTGGGGTTGACATTAATTGTTCCTTTTTCTCTCTGTCAAATGTTGGAGGGTGTGTATCTGTTTTGCATGGTCTTGCAATGGAGAGATTTCAAATGTACAACCTATGTCCATTAGAGACTCCCTTTTAGACAAATTAATTTTATTTGTGACCTGACCTAAACTAGCTTTTAATCTACTTAGTGGAATCCCTGTACTATCATTACCCCCACTGTATATTTTCAAATCTGCACACAATTATACATATACACATATCATATAGCGTCCTTCAATGAGATGTCAGCTCTATGGACCATTTACACATACATTTGCTAGCAACTGAGTGTACTTTCCCTTTGTTGCTGATCTCATGTTCAAAAATCTTGAGTCAGTTCACTAAAAATGAGTTTGCCATAATATTATGAGAAAACAATACATTTGGGCATCTCTTTATGGGTCTTTAGGGAGCACTCTAGTCATGCTTTTGAAGTTCTTTGAACTCTCTCCATAGCCGCAAGGACTAAAAACTTAGTTTTAAAATCCTGAGATTTTAAAATAATCCTGAGATTTTTATAGGATTTCTAGATTCACAGAAACCAACATCACAAGAATCATGATAAGATCATGAGAGCTGACATCCTGCTTACTGACATGGTTGCACCATTACAATCATTTATTCAATGAGAGATAATTATTATTATTTATATAGTGCCAGCAATGAATCTGGCACTCCTCAATCATAATTAGAGATAGGGTCCTACCTCTATAGAAGAAGGATAAGGGAGGGGAGACAAAGGAGAGGGGAACATAGGAAGAGACAAGGACACAATCATGAAGTTGAAAAGTTGCAGGTGCACGTGCTTGACTTAGTTACAGGGAAGAAGGGGACACTGGGTGTTTATAGATGTGCAGTCCATGTGCAGGCTGCATGTCCTGGGGAGGGAGGGCTGGGCCTGACTAGGACAGGCCAGAGAATGGAATAAAAATTTCCCCAGCCTAACTCAACTGGGGAGGTGAGGGCAGGGAGTGACATGTGGCTGCCTGGCCCTGACTCTGCACTATGACTGATGCACCCGGCACCACCATGATGGGCAGGCATAGCTGCCAATAACAGGCAGCCATGACTGGTGGCCATGGCAACCCCCAATGCTGGGATCAGGTTGGGGTAGGGTGGCCATACCTCCCCTTTAAAAGAGGACGCTTATGAAAAATACATGATGCAGGACTGCACTGGAACCAATGCAACCCTGCAACATATATTTTATAAGCGTCCTCTTTTAAAGGGGAGGTATGGCCATCCTAGGTTGGGGCGGAAACAGACGTGCCTGCCTGGTTCGGCCTTCTATGGCCCACCTGGGTGGCCTTTGGGCCCGAACTGTGAGCATGGTGTTTCCAGGTCAGCCGCCGACCCTGCCAGGTTCTGTACTGGGCCCACATCTGGTAGCCTTGAAACAGACACGCAGGTGAAGTGCTGGCCCAGGTGGGCCACAGCGGGCCAAACTGGACCAGCGCCATGTCTATTAACATCCACTGAAAGGATAGCATCAGTGAGTGGTCTGTTGAGGGGAGGGGAGTAACGGGAATTCCTGACAGAAGAGGTAGGCTTTTAAGAAGGGATTGGAAGGCTGGGATGGAGGGAGCAGATTGAATGCTTTCTGGAACTGAGTTCACGGTATGGGGCAAGGCAGCATGGGAGATAAGGTGAAAACTTTTCTGAAGAGTCTGCTGCCAAGGCCCATGCAAGGAGCAATCTTGGTAGGTCATAACTAGCCTGCTTAGTTATGGATCAACCAGGCAAGAACCCTCATGGTTACAAATCAATGCAGAGAATCATTGTTCTTAGCAGGACTAACTCGCTTCTGGGGACTGTGGTTTTGCAGCCATCAAGTTTGTAGGCTTGTGAGATCATTGCTTTTTCAGCATGCAGTTGCATTCTTTGATTGCTGGGCTTGCCTCTTTCCTACGCAGGATAGATTCTCGGTGTATGTATGGTTAATTCCAAACAAAACTTTAACAGTTGCTTTCGCAGGAAGGAAAATGACTAGGCTGGAATCTCTTTTTGGAGTTGCTCTATATGCAGTAATCCTGTTGAAGTCTTTGGGAGATTTAGGGCATCTTCACATGGAGAAAGTAGTCTGGACTAGTTTGTATAAACTCCGGTGTTTATTAGTCCACGCTAACAGAGTGGTACCTTTTGGAGGGGATTCACACGTGTGTTTAAATCGCACAGCTGCCTCGGCGGCATCGTGCGATTTAAAGAACCCTGCACTTCTGGGTTAATGTGAATGCGGTGAGTGCGCACATTTCCACTTAGCCCGAATGTTTGGAGTGCAGTTTGAAAAGCTGCTCGGAGCAACTTTTCAAACCTCACTCCAAACATTCGGGCTAAGTGGAAATGTGCACGCTCACCGCATTCACGCTAACCCGGAAGTGCGGGGTTCTTTAAATCGCACGATGCCGCCGAGGCAGCTGTGCGATTTAAACACACGTGTGAATCCGCCCTTAGATGGACAATCTAGTCAGGACTAATTTCTAGTCTGGACTAGCTGTGTGAACAGAACATTGCAGTTAACATGGTACTTAGAGTCTCTTTGGCTGTATTTCAATCCCGTACTGCTTTTTGGCCATCTCATCCCGATGTTTTCTGTGACTGAAACATCACTTCATGTGATCCTACAAACCATAGAGGCATAAAATGCCTAGAGCGTCTGTCAGGTCTTGCCATTGGATTCTGTGGCAATAAGTCCTGGATAGTCAATTAGTCCGGACTAATAAGCACTAGTAATTCAGATGGACATTAATCCGGAAGAATGGTTGTTATAAACCCCAGCAATTGGGGTTTTATAACTACCGTGCTTATTTCTTAGGCCACTTTCAGACCTCCCCCCTGCCCCGCACATATTTTGGCTGCAGGGGGAATGCACAAGCCAGGATGTGCGTGGGGATCGGTCGGTCAGAAATCCCCGCAGGGATGTAGAGCAGGAAATGCAGCTCTGCATCCCTGCGGGTGTTTGCCAACAAAGCCATGCGGGGGGTCGGGGGTGAGTTCAGACTGGCCGATCTCCATGCATATCCTGGCTTGCACATTCCTCCTGCAGCTAAAATATGCGCGGGGGGAAGGTCTGAAAGTGGCCTTAGACTGGATTAATAAGCACCATTGACAGCGTTCAGATGGACAACCTAGTCTGGACTACATTCAATTAGTCTGGACTAACTGTCCATTTAAAAATGTCATTAGTCATAGAGAAAAAGACTGGGAGAAAGTCAACAGTTGTGTAGGACCACATGGCTGAGCTGTCCCGTAGAGATGAAATAATTAGAGGAGGCACTCTATGTCTTAGTAAAGGGGACAGGAGAGGAGTTGGGTGTTTTTAAATAAGATGCTACCCTGCATGGCCACCCAGGAGCCACTCATCCGACCACCAGTCTGAAGGTGGAGCAGGGAAATGTGTGCTCCCAGGAGCCACGCAGCACCCACTCATGGTCACTCATGGTGCACTGGTGAGAAATCCAGAGTGTGCCGTATGGGGCAAGCCAAAAAGTGACCATGCATCCCCTGCCTGTATGCACTAGGGAGGCCACCCATGTCAGTAGACCGGTCTGCTGCTCATAGGCACTGTGGGTGGGGGATATGGCCTTTGCAAGGCACAGGAATTGGCTGTAAGCTCTGGGAAGCCCTGGTTCCCCAGCGCTCATGCCTGGATATGTCCATTTCAAAGGCCAGCCTGTCATGCTGCCCCCTCCCCCTGAGTCCATAGCAGGGGGAGTGCGAGGTGGTTGCCACAGTAGCCATGCTGGGAGACGCCTGTTAGAATCCCTCCCTACGCACTCCACCTGAGTGGCCATGGATACCGTCCCCCCCAGCCTTGCTCATTTAAAAACACCTGTTGATAAAGTACAGGCAGGGGTCAGTGACAAACAATCAAACCCAAGAGGTCCCAGTGAAATAGGACATGAAAAGGTAGGAAACTGAACCATAACAAAATGTCTAAGTGCAAAATGTATACAAATGCTAAAATTCTAGAAACTAATGTCTGAAGTTAAATCTGGATACTCATATAATAGGTATATCAGAAAGTTGGTGTATTGACAATAATCAGTGGGGTATTTAAATGCAGCAATATAAAATATATAGCATGATGCACAGATAAAATTCCTAGATACCATAAATGACTGCTGCTTATAGTAATAAGTCCTGGAACCCACAAGAGAAGAGGCAACTCTTGGTTTAGTTCTAACTGGGGCACAGGATCTTGTCCGAGTGTTAACTTAGGGGTGTGCAATTCATTTATGCTTGTATAACAACAAACTAAAATGCCCATTTTCATTTATGTTATTAAAACATAAAACATAAAAAATAACATTTATGTTATTAAAAATATAAAATAACATCAACATGAAAAATTGTCATTTTATGTCATTTTATTATATTTTCCTGGGCAGCCGGACACATAGCTCAGGCGGCAAACAACAGGTGGAAGGGGGAGTGAGAGCCCAAAGTGACCACCTAAGATTAATGTCTCCGCCGGCCAATTTGCAGCACAGACAGATCACAGACCCCCCCACCCGCACCCTGCAATAGACATAAGAGATTGGTCTTTGCTTGCACATGCTTGCAACTTGCTTGTACCAATCAGAGCAGCTTGTGAGAGGGCACAGAAAGCTTATAGAAGCTGAGGGCATGCAGAGCTCTGCACCTGTGCCTAGCTGGTTGTTGCTCTGTGCACATCCAGTGTTTTGCAGGCTTGACTCTTGTGCTTCTGTGTGTGAGCTGTTCAGTGTGCCTTCTGCTACTTTTTTTAGCCACATTCATTGGTACAAAAAATAGACCTCTCCCTCTTTCCATTCTCATATCCCCCAGTCCCCTCCAGTTGCACATTCCTAACCCTAGGTGGAAACAGACATAACACTAAATCCACTTTAACATGGTTTTAACATTTGTTTATGCATGTTGCGGGGCTGCATTGGTACCCTATGTATGTAGCTCTGCAACATGCATAAGAAATGTTAAAGTGGAGTTAGCGTTATGTCTGTTTTCACTCCCTGTGTGTTCCTGCAAGCTGACAATGCCCTGCCATAACATGGGGTGTCCGGAGTGACAAACAAAGCCTCCGCCACTGCCCACCTTCCTGCCTGCCTGCCCACTGCTCCTTTGCTCTGCCTGCCTCCTGCTGCTGCTTTCCAAAGGTCTCTCTCTCTCTCCATCAGATGCACTGCCCCCCTGGGGCAATTGCCGCTGCCAGCTGATGACATCCTGCCACACGTTGGGCTGCTGCCACTCCAGTCTGTGATGATGGTCTCTCTCTCCCTCATGTCTCCGGCTCCCTGACACGCTCTCAGCAACTCTTGAAGCCATGACATGCTAGCTAGTTGGGAGAGTAAGTCTTTTCCTCTCCTTTGCCAGTCCCTGCTGTTTCAGCAGCCAGTGCCTGCTTCCTGCCAGTGTCTGGTCTGTCCTGTTCACCTGCTGTGTGTACCAGTCTCTCACTGATACTTCTCCCTCCCAGGGGCTTTCTCTTCAACTAGAAGCCTTTCCATATTTGGGACATCACCATCTCCTCCTCTGTTAGTCCCTCCCTGCTGCTTCAGTGCCCAGTGACCTTTGCCTGCCAGTTTCTCTGTCCTGCGTCTGCCTGCTGTGTGCTAATCTCACACTGACATTCTGCCTCCCGGCACTTTCTCTCCTACTTGAACCACAGTGTCCTCCTGTGTAAGTGCCTGGCTGCTTCAGTGCCCAGCACCTGCTGCCTGCCAGTGTTTACTCTGTCCTCTACCCAGCTGCTGCATACCAATCTCTCACTGATATTTCTGCCACCCTGGGGCACTCTCAGCAAGTTTGGGGAAGGGACAGTGTTGGAGAGGCACTTTTAGAAGCACTTTCTGAAGGAGTGGAAACAAAAAATGTTGGTTTTATGAGACTTTTTATGTTTTTCATTTTTAATAACAAACAAAAATGGGCATTTTCATGTATGTTGTTATAAAAGCATAAATTAATAATATTTTAAAAACAAAGCCAATTTTTTTTCTGGTGCACATACCTATAGCTGAGCTGCTTGGTAATAGTGACCATAAACATAATTTACATACAGTGTCCTTGTAGAGCCAAAAGCCCACCACAATAACACTGAAATATATGATGGGGGACTACACAAGAATGAGGATGTTAGCTAAATGGAAATTAAAAGAGCAGTTAAGAAGGTAAAGTGCCTGGAAGCTGCATGGAGATTATTTAAAAACCATTATAATAGAAGCTCAGAGTAAATGGATACCCCCAAATCAAAACAGGCAGTAATAGGTCTAAAAGAATGCCAGAATAGCTAAGCAGCTGTGTCAAAGAAGCTATTAATGGCAAAAGGATATCCTTTCATAGTTAGAAGTCAGGATCAAATGAGGAAAACAGAAAGAAGCATAAACTCTGGCAAGTTAAATGTAGAACTATAATAAGACAGGTTAGGATGGAATTTAAAAAGCAACTTGCTAAAGATGCACACATTGATACAAAGAATTTTTGAAAGTACACCAGAAGCAGAAAACCTATCAATAAGTCATTGTGGTCATTAGACCATCAAGTAGTAAAAGGAGGACTCAGAGAGGCTAGGAAATTTGCAAAGCCCCCTCCCCTAATTTATTCCAATTTTTACCCTGCTCTTTCCAAACAGGTTCAGGGTGGTTAAAAAAAATAGAAAAACATATAAAACAGCATTCAAATCACCTAGCTCTCCCACCCACAACCTTTCCCCTAACCCCTCAACCCAACCCTATCCCTGACAGCAAAATGCCTGGCCAAACAAAAAGGTCTTACATTTCTTCTGGAAGACAAGCAGGCTTGGGCTTAGGAGGATTTCAAGGGGAGGGAGTTCCATAATTGTGGAGCAGCCGCCAAAACACCTCTCTGCGTGCCCTTGTTGTGGAAACGTCATGGGAAGATGGTACCTGCAAGAGGGCAGTCTTGGCCAACCTCAGAGGTTGTAACGGGCCATAAAGGAAGAGGCGATCTTTCAGATACTTGGGGCCCAAGCCATTTAGGGCATTATAGGTCAGAACCAGAAAGCCATTGCCAGCCAGTGCAGATTATGGAGCACTGGTGTAATGTGCTCCTGTGGGCCACCACATTCTGCACCAGCTGCAGCTTCTGATCGGTCATCAAGAGCAGCCCCACACAAAGCACACTGCAGTAGTCTAGCCTCGAGGCTACAAAGGCATGGATAACAGTGGTCAAATCTCAATCCGATAAAAAAATTGTCACAGCCTTCTCACCAGATAAAGTTGGTGAAAAGCTCTCCTGGCTACTGCCACAACCCGCCAATCCAAGTGCAGCAGTAGATTCAAGAGCACCTCAAGGCTGCAAAAGAGAGTGACCAAACGAGACCAACCACCGTCAATAGCAAGGGTTCCTCTATTTCCCAGGTCATAAGACTGGCCAGTCATCATCACCTTGGTCTTATCTTGATTCAGCTTCAATTGGTTCACCCACATCCAGTCCCCCGTGGCAGCCAAGCACCTGGTAAGCAAGAACCGAGACTGCAGGACCTGTCTCAGATGAAAAAAGGAAGACAGAGTTACGCGTCATCAGCATACGGATGACACTTCATTCCAAATCTCCATACAGGGGCCTCAGATACACATTGAACAGGAGTGGGGACAAGATGGAACCCTGTGGGACCCGACAAGAGAGCTCCTGAGGGGACAACAAGCCATCACCCATTACCATCCTCTGGAAGATGCTAAATGAATTTGTTGCATCAGTATTTGCTGCAACAAATACTTGGCAGATACATCTGAGCTTTTCTTTTTACATGATAAATCTGAAGAATTGTCTCAAATTCATGTCAGTAGAAACCGTTTTAAAGCAAACTGTAAAACTTGCTTGTTAATGATCTGGAAAAGAGAGAAACCATTGAGGTAGGTCTGCAGATGACAAAAAATGACTGAAGGCAGTTAAGTCCAAAGCAGAGGGCAAAGTATCTTACACTAAGGTATGATAAGTGTGGAACTTTCTCCCGGATATTCATCTCAGTTCCTCCCTCCTCATCTTCAAAAAGTGCCGGAAGAGTTTTTTGTTCTCCAGATACCTTTAGATTATCCACTCCCCTTTATGTATCTTTCCTCCCAATTTTAAACTGTTTTCAAATTGATTTTAAAATGGATTTTAAGTTGTTTTTATTGTATTAGCTTTGTGAAGTGCCCCAGCAGCATTTGGCAAGGGGATGCTATATAAATAAAAAATATTTTTTATTATTATTATTTATTATAAAATGGCAGGTGACTTTCAAGGTTGATATAAATGCAAAGAATGTACATTAGAAAAATAATTCCATATGTACATTCTATATACTATCAATACACAATGTTGTGTTCTAAATATATTGTTCTGATTCAGGAAAGAGATCCAGGAGGAATCCTGGGGAGTTCCCTGGAAATGTCAGCTCACTGCTTTGCATTAGTCAAAAAGACAAAGAAAATGTTATGAAATATTAGGAAGGGGATAGAAAATAATACAGAAAGTGTCATAATGTTGCTGTGTAAACCCATAGTACACCCATACTTGGAACGTTGCATACCATTCAGATTGACATATCTAAAAATGATAAGGAAAGAGTACCAAGGAAGGCCACAAAAGTTATCAGGTGTATTGAATGGCTTCCATACAAGGATAGACTAAAATTATTTGTTTTCTTTAACTTCGGAAGAAGACAACCAAGGAGGGATATGGCAGAGAAATAGCATATCAGGAATAATGTGTAGAAAATGAATAGGGCACCATTATTTACCATGTCTCATAATACAAGGATTAGTGGACACTCAAGAAAATTAACAGGCATCAGGTTTAAAGCAAACAAGAGGCAGTATTTTTTCAGACATATGAGCCTGTGGAACTCATTGCGGTGGGATTGCCATAGCATACTGGTGCCAAAAAAGCAATAGACAAATTCACCCAGGATAGGCCCCTCCATCAATGGCTGTTAGTTGGGAAGGTCACTCATGAGATGTATCCCTCCAATCTTGCCCTGTTTCTTATACACTTCCTTTGATGCATCTGGCGCTTGCCGCTGTTTAAGACAAAATTCTGAGCTACATTGGCTATTGTGTGACCAAGGTTGGCACCTTTCTGGTCTGGGGCAAAAAGAAGGCAGGGCAAAGGGACTCTTCCACCCCTTTTGGATGTGACCATGCCCCCTTTGGAGCATTGTGATGCCATCTCCTTTCTGACATGGCCCTGTTGCCCACCCTGGTGCACCAGCAAACTGGGGAAAATAGAGGGTCCACATGGAGACTCTGTGACAGTCGTGGACAGCTGACAATCCTATATGTGACCCACATGTCCATTCTTATATCCTAGTATTCATGGGTGAATATTATTTGAAACTTTATTTGAGGAAAATAAAATATTTAATAAAATGGATTACTCCCTTCCCTAAAGTATAAACACTCAATCTCTGGGTAATGCCAGCCCACAACTCCTAGTGAGATAAAGCAGCATAGGAAACACTGACACTGTGGATTACCTCTGCACATATGGGTTTCTTGCCAAGGCCAGAATCTGAATTTTACCAGAGCAAGGAGGATTTTAATAGCCTTCCCACATACAGCTAAATAAAGAAATAAAAATGCACTCACGTGAATTAGCAAGGTGCTTTTGTCTCTAGCTTCAGTGTTAGCTCTGGGTACATCTGGGGCCATCCACATTAATAACCGTAATCAGACCCAAATTATTCAATGCAGTTTATTTGACCATTTTCTATATCAAAAGGACAACATATTAAAAACAAGTCACAGACAGTTCTTTTCCTGTAAAGGTTAGGGATTCACAATGTACATTCAGAGCCATACACACAAGTGCAAATAAGTCAACTACCACAGCTATTTAATCAGGAACGTTTGTTGATTTGAGCAGAGCCCCTATGCTGTGAAATGAAAAAAGAAAACCAAATTTTCTTGAGCAATCTTGCTGTTCCTGCTTCAGGTGCTAGGCCATTTCACTAAAGCAGCTCAGACGAGAATGTCATTAGTTCTTAAGCCCCAGGTGAATTTGCCACTGTTCCACATGATTAAGCCAGATAATTGTGTGTTGATAGCGAATGTGGTTGGTGAAATACAATTTCTAGGACCTTCCTAAACAAACACAATGGAGAAGTGAGTCAAAGTGCTGTCATTTCAGTCCTTTGTAGCAGGTTTTGCGCTTGCAGACATCTCTGGTGAGGACTGACGAATAACTCCATGGCATGTTGCTGTACTCTAAAAGGTGACCTGGCTCAGAAAGTGGATTGCACATCTTATGGCATCCATATTAGGGGAGGAAAAACCTGCCTTGTTAAAGTACCAGCAAACAATGGCGATTTGCTGCTTAGACAATATACATAAATGATTACCTTACGTTTGTCTGCCTAAATACTTGGGGTTGTAGTCAATCCTTCTGAAAATGTTGTTTTGCTTTTTTTAAAGAAACACCTGCTACTAGAGTTAAATAATATGAGCCAAACAGCAAACTGTAGGAAATTTGTAAGAGGTATTTTAGACAGGTGCACTTAAATATACTGGTGTCTTTGTAGAATATGCATATTTTTGTACCTGGCTGGATAATTTCATGCTGAATGTTGAGCAAGGTGAGATTTGAACCTGCCCATCCCGTGCTAGGTATTGCACCTTCTGTATCCTTTTGTTATGTACATAATGCTGAGTTTATTGACCAAATCACACACTTTATTGAGCACCTATAGTGAAAACTGAAAGTGAAAATAAAAATTGAAAGCAAAAGTAATCACTCTTTGCATGTTGTCACCACCCGGTTTCTCACATACCCGGTTCACAGCAATGTACTAGCAGGTAGCAACACACAGTTTAATTGGGGCCTCGCCAACTGTGGCGATGGAAATCCCTCTCGTTTGCATAACCCCCCCAATCAAACACGCACCACTTATATCCCATCTCTACCATCTTCTGCATTACCATAAAAGTTGGGGCAGTAATCATCCTGCTTGTGAGGGCACTCTGCACTTCTCTGAGTGTCCAAACTTCGTATAAGGCAACAAGTTCAACAAGCTCTCCTTTAGTCCATTCACATTTCCTGCACCTCGAGTCACTTGTGTCCCCCAAGGAGATTAATCTCTGCCATCAGACTGAGGCACTCCCAGTGACCCCACGGGTATTCTCTCACATCTGACTGTCGCTAGGGCAGTGATGAGAAAAAAGGCTAGAGAAGGTCCAGTCTCCATTAGTGTGACTGCCCTACATCTGGCTGTGCCCAAACATCCAGGAAAGCCACAATCTCATTCACATTCCACTCTCTCATCTCATCTGGGGCGGTTCCACTCTTCCATTCTGTTGAACTTGGAACTGCGGCAGGGTTGCGCAGTGTCTGCACTCCATCATAGCTCTACTGGATACAAAGAACAATGGACTCAATTTGGACATGGGTTTCACAAGCCATTACAGAAATGTGTAAGTCTAATGACTGTCTACAGCAAGGGTGGGGAATCTTTTCTGTCCTGGGGGCCACATTGAATATTAGTACAGGCTCCAAGGGCCACATAGACGTTGGGAACGGGGGTGCTTAACAGGTGTATTAAAAAAAAAGGAGGGCCCAGATCATGAATCTGGGCCATGGATCTTGTGTGCATGCCCTCCTTTCTGCTCCATTATCCTGAGCTCAGTTTTTCAGAGCTTGGAGGTAGAGATTGGATCCAAGGGCCAGATCCAGACACTGGGGGCCACATAAAACCTTGCTGAGGGCTGCATTGGACCCCCGGGCCTGAGGTTCCCACCCCTGTTCTACAGCTATAGGAAGGTTAAAGTTTACTTATCAACAACTCTTACTCTTCACAGTTGGTATTCCACCATTTTGAATTGTGGACCTCCTACCTGGGGCTTGTTCTCACATTCCCCTCCCTTTGCCATTGTTTCCAAACACAGTTAAAAATACCTCTCTGCTTTGCTCAGTCTCCAGTTCTAACTCCTGACTTGCCTGATGAAGGACCCTGTGAGGTTCGAAAGCTTGCATACCTCCACCCACTGTACTTGGTCCAATAAAATATATCACTGTACTACTCTGTCTCTATTGCACTCCCTCATACATACATAGAACCCCATTGTGTGCATGTGCTGCCCTATGACCCCACAGGCTGTCTCAGAGGATGGGTCGGAAAGATTTCTCTGTTCCTCAGGCCTCGTCCTATATCAGCAAAAGCCAGAGTGTCCATCACCCTACCCCCCAACTTCTCTGGGCTCCATATCCCAGGTAACCATAGCACAGACAAAAGGCGAGCCATTTGGCTTTCCCGGGCAAACATCTCAGAACAATAGCTTTCTATGGCATTTTGAACCCTCATGCTCATTGCAAGCAAAAACTGTTACTTTCAAAAGATAAGAAAATATATGAATAGCTTTTAACCAGTCGGTAGCTTTGCTCCCACATACATTCTGAGCACACTGACTTTCACACCCCAGTTAAAAAAATTACATGCATCTGTGATGCTAACATCTGTAACATTTTTAGATGAGTTGGTGTCTGCACTGATTGCTTGTGACAGAAATGTCTATGCAGTTTCATAGCCACCTGGATTGGCAGTGCCATTGCAGCAACACACACACATCCAACATAAGCTTTGCAAAAACCTTTTCAACCAATAGCCAGCCTGTAACCAATAGCAGACAATAGCATCTCTTGCTTGATGTGCAGCGGGTCCTGTAAGGACACATGACCAATATTGGCCAATAGCTGCTCACATGAGGCACACAGCCAATCCTTACTAGGCAGCCACCCAACTCTTTAATGTCTTTGTGCTCGTTATTGCACTCCAGGTCTTCATTACTGCTGCTGAGCAGAGCCTGTGAGCAGTCCAAAAGATCCAAGTCTGCTGTCATTGGTGCAATGTGATTTCGAGGCACCAACAGGTTCTCGCTCAATCTGTGGCTGGGATAGTGGGGTGCAGCACACCATGGAAGCGACTCCTGCTTCAGTGTCATGCACTTACCTACCCCTAGTGACAATGGACCACTCTGGGGAGGACTGAAGCCATGCAAACAGAGCTGATGCGCACAGAGAAGTATGTGCTGGGAGATGTAATTTCAATTACCTATGCCATGAGCAGGGATGTACCCACTGAGAGGCTTGTCTAGGTAAAGTAGAAAAGCACAGATTGGTGGGAGAACATACTGTCCTTGTGGGGAGATGCTGAAAGGGTCACAAACTTTAGAATGCCCCATCGCTTCATCTTGCAGATAGTTGGGATCCTTAGGCCACCACTGGAGAAACAGACCATGGTGATGTGATGGCTCATCTCTGTGGAGAAACATGTTACCATCACCACGTGGAAACTCACCATTCCAAACTCCTGCTGCTCTGTCGGCCAACAATTTAGTGTAGAAATGTTCATGGTGGGCACTGTGCTTGTGGAGGTTTGCACAGTGGTTGTGGAAGTACTGCTGGACTACGTGGTGCAGCTGGTTGACCCTGCAGAGATAATGGAGCATTTTTGGCAGGAAGGGTTCCTGAACTGTATAGGGGCGATTGATGGGAACCATTTCACCATCATCTGTCCACCCATAGCAAGGACGACTACCTGAACTGGAAGGGGTTCTCCTCTGTGGTTCTAGTCTAGGCCATAGTGGACCACTGTGCCCAGTTTGTGAGAAAAACCTGATGACTACATCTTCCGGCAGTCCCCCTTCTTTGGCTGCATGTACACTGGAGACTTTGGACCCTCTACTGAAACATGCATTGAAAGGGTGTTCATGAGGCCTGTTGTTCTCAGGGACCCTGCCTACCCCTGAAGCCCTGGATCATGAAGGCAAACAGCATTGCCTGCACCCTGGAGCAAAGGTACTTTAACTGGCAGCTCATCATCACCCATTCTGGGCTTTTGGAGAAGGCTTTTGCACTTTTAAAGCAGTGCAGGGTATCAATAGCGGTTAGGATCAATTTCAAGCCAGAGACTGCCCCCCTGCTAACTGCTGCCTCTGTTCTCCACAACATCTGTGAGACCGGTGGGGCTGCATTGGAGAACCCCCTCCCAGATAACTTGGACAAACCAGTGCCCCTGTTCTAGGACCAACTGAATAAAATGGAAAAGCACATCGCTGGACAGATCCAGGATGCCTTGTGCTGGTAAATCAACTGCAATGCTAGCCAAACCACCCACCACCAGTGATAGTTTAATGACCATCCGTGAACTGTTTCAAATGATCTTTTTGCGTGAGCAATAAAGTCTTTACAAATATTTCTTGTGTGTCACTGTGTTTTCTTCTGGCCCATCTAGCTTCACCCCACACATCCTTTTCATCCTTGCCTCCCCCCCAAGCTATTCCCTGCCAGGCAGGCTTTCCCTGTACTTTCCCTATTGGCATTCACAGATTAGCCGGCTATAGGCCTGATGTTCTGCTTTTCCTATTAGCATTCACAGGCTTGCCGGTTCTGGGTAAACCAATAGGAAGTGCAAATGCACAGGCTTGCAGCCGGCTACTACACCCCCCTCCCCCCGGCACCTTCAAGTGCAAGTGCATAGCCCCCCCCTTGTTTTGACCCCCTGCCACCCCCCTTTCTTTCCAAACCCCAGAACCCAGGGTGGCTTATTACAATGGCACACCACCATTCTCCAAGGCCCCCCTCCTTCCCTTCCCTACACAATGCCCATCCCCTGTTCCCTTCCCACCCCCAAAGAGGCTTATCACTATTGCCAATGCCATACAGCCATTCTCCACATTGCCCCCTCACCCAAACTTCCTTTCCCAGAAGAAGCACAGAAAGCATGGATTATGAAAAATTAAAGAACATTTAAGCTTTATTAAAGTAATTTAAATAGAGAACCATAAATAGCAAACTGTTTAAATATCAAACTGCTTCTTTTCCCACTTGCTCCTTTTGATGGCAGCTTGGCATGCTCGCTTGGGTGGCAGGACTGAAGGGGGCGGGGAGGGACATCGTCCTGATCCTCCTCTTGTGGCTTTGTCTGTGGAGGAGTGTTTCCAGGAGATGTGTGGGAATGATTGGCGGTGGAGCGGGGAGGCATGCCTGGCCCAGGTACTGTTCCCTGGCGTGAGTGCAATGCATGGAGGGCTTGGATGCTTTCCCTGTGGAGTGGAGTGTGGTGGGAACCAGGGTAGGCAGTCAGGTTCAAAGTAGGCAGGAGTGAACTGCCAATGGGGGTTAGGCAATGGAACCCGCCCTTGTGCAGCAATGCTCACAGACATGGCAGCAACATGCTCAAAAAGGGAGCTCTGGAGCTGGATGGACTGGGTCCACAGGCTGCTTTATGTCTGTTCCCCAAACTCATCCATCTCCTTTCTTGCCTTCTCAGTCACGCTGTCTGACTGCTCAAACTGCTGCCAGAGGTGGGCCCAGTGCCTGTCCTCCTACCGGCCATCCAGCCAGGCCTCGGCAGCAAAGGTCTTGCATTCTGCATCATCCTGTCTAAGCCTGAAGTGACAAATCGCAGCGGATGCTGTTTCCATTGGAAACAGGTCATTCAGCTTCATTCGCACGACATAGAAACGTACCGACTTTTTCACTGTTTTAATCATTTGTTGTTATATTTTGCAAGTTGGACAGAGCTGCTACTGGGTCAATCACAAGTCTCATGTGCATCCTGCACAAACCCCTGTGGGCTGTGGAGATGCAAAAGTGTTGGCTAAGTGCTAGTGAAGTGCTGGAACGTGCCATAAAACTGCTGTAAAACTGTTGTAAAAGTCCCAGAAAGTGATAGAAATAATGGAAAATGACAAAAATGCTGGAAAAATGCTATAAAGTCACAGAAAAATATGAAAAATGCTACAAAGTGGCAAAATTGACAGGAAATGACAAAAAAAAAATCACAGGCAACAAAAATATCGACAATGGCAGAACACCAAATCACAAGAGACTGATAAAGTACTGACGAACACTTACGAATGCTCCCGAAAGATTAGTATTTCCCTGTGGAATGGGAACACTTGCTCTTATCTCAGCCCTAGTTCTCATGCACCAGCTGCCTATGCTCTCGTCCACCCACTGCGTGGTCTCCCCAGGCAGCATCCTTGCCAAGTCCTTCCTGCACAGCTGGATGCAGACTTGCAGGTCCTGGTTCCGCTAGGAGCTTGTGGCTGGGGGTTCTGTCTGGGCCTGTTGTCTTGTCAGGCCTGTACAAGGAAAGCCATTACTTCAGACTCCCTCCCCGCCTTCTTGTCCCAGTGTTTCCAGCCCCTGCCCGCCCAATTATTAGCACCCTCTGAGTGAAGGGAAGTGAGAATGGGTACCTGGCCTATGCGGCTGCTGGTGCAATTGCTGCTGTGGGTTCTTTTCCCAGTGCCATGCAGGCCTCCTCCCATGATCACTGTAGAAAAGTGAAGAACATACAGAAATCAACCACAGTCATTCACATCATCTCCCGTCGCCCCCCCGGCTGCCATTTGGGCTTCCACCTTCTGCTAGCCTCCTGTCCTGCCATGGTGCCTTCCCCCTCTCCCTGCCAGCTTGCAGGCCCGCTATAGTCCCTTCCCACCCACTTCCCATGCCTGCTGTTCCTGTCTGGTGGAACTGGTTGCCAACAAGTTTCCTGCTGCTCCTCTGCATTCTCCTGGCCACCTGACAACACAACAAACAATAATAAACATAACAAGATAACAATAAATGGAAGTGTTTATTATGCAGCTTTGTAGATGTAACCTCCTCCCCCCCCCCCCCCGCCGGGTGCTTTAACGTGCCATTTTCCTCTACCTCTATTGCCTCCTCTACCAAGGTCGCATTTGGGGCTTCTGTGCCTTTGACCAGAACCTCAGGTGGTACATCAAACATGGTTTGGCTCTCAAGCTCAAGGGGATACACTGTGAGTCACGCTGTCTGCGTCCGCATTGACCTGTGCTGGCTCTGGGGCAAGGATGGGCATGGAGGGATGTCTGCCAGCATTCATAGTTTCTGTGGGGGAGTGGTTGCAGTGGGAGCAGGCAGTGGGGGAGCTATATCCACCTGCTTTTGACCTCTAGTTGTAGCCATACAGGTTGGATGCAACAATGACTTCATCGACACACAGGAACCAGTCCAGGAGCTTGTAATAGGGTGATGCTTGCCTTCTGCGGCTGGAGATGAAGTTGTTGTCCTGGATCTCTGTGCGTCCATGCCTCAAGTCATTGGCCCGCTGCTGGCAGTGGTTCTTGTCTCGGGTGTAGCCCTGCTGCGCCATTTGGACTGAGATCTCCTGGAACACCGTCTCATTCCTCTAGCACTTCCCCAGGGCGTATTGGACCTTCTGCTCCCCCCCATAGAGCAATGAAGGCCTTGGTCACTAGCTTGGTCCAGGGAATGCAGCACTGGCAAATGAATTGGTAGGCAGAGAGCGACTGAGATTGCACAGTGGTAGTAGCGGTGATGTTAAGTGCCTGGCTGTCAATTTGAGCCATGGTCACGGCGATGATAATCCTCCAAAAATCATTCTTGAGAATGCAATGGCTGGGAAACAGCTCTATGGTGCTAGCAGACCTGTATGTGTGGAGGGTGCATGCAACCTAATTGATAGGATGTGGACATATGGGCGTGTGGGCACACATTAGCCCACATTTGCCTGCATGATGGGTTCTGCATGCTCTAGGACCCCACTGTGATTGGGGACTGCGTGTCTGATGGGTGTTGGCCATGTCACTGGTGGGGGCAAACACCTAACAAATGGGCAGGTGGTCAGCCACCTGGTGTGGGCTACCGTCTCATTTGTTAACAGCCATGGTTGCTAAGCTTTGAGGCTACTATTTTAGAATCCATTCTACTTTTCACTGTGACATCCCAATGTGTTTAATTGTAAAATGTTGAAGTAACTCATATTTCATTGCCTTTTAGAATAGGGGAGCATGGTCTTTGTCAAAAGGAAGGGCAGAGGAGACTGGGGAGGGGGAAAGGAAGGTATATTCAATTGGAAGATAAACCACAATGGAAGTGAGATTCAGATTCCTGGCTTGCTATTTCTCAGCTCTGGGAACATTTTCACAAGCCATAGGAGAAGTGATTTTCGCTTCTCTCCCTCCTGTACAGAAGGAACATACCTTGCCATAGCTTCTCCAAAAGAGGATGGAAAGATTTCCTCAATAATATGGGTCAGTATTGTCTGGCAACTAGAGTAGAAATAAGTATGCATTTTACAATTTACAAATACAATTTGGATATTCATTTGCAGTGACAAATGTCTGTAGTTCTCTTTCTTGCCTGAAAATTTGGCATTTTGGTCACTTCTAGCTAGGTAACTATGGGTTTAGATGCTTTGTCCACTTCAGTACTATGGTACTTGGTTGTCTTCCTTTACTTTGGTTACTTCACTATACAATATATTGTTACTCTACTTTTCATGACTTTCTCCTGAATTAAGTCACACAAACTGACCAATCACATTTGACTTTTGAATTTAAATATTAAAAGATCTCTGTCAAATAGTACTCCCAAAGACACAAACTACCAAGTAACCAAGTACTGAAGTACCAAAGCAATTGAAGTACCAAATGCAGTGTGATCTTGTTAAAACACATGTCATTATAGCACAAATTTGATTGTGGTGTGAGGCATGAGACTCCCAATGTCCTACATCATATATAGATTTACATGTACACAAAGCACCTACTTAGTTTTGACAGTGGGCGTTTTCAGATGAGATGCTACTCTGCATGCCCACCCACGACCCACGGATCTGACTGCCTTTCAGAAAGTGGAGCAGCCACTCACAGAATAATGCCAGGAAATCCAGAGTGAGCCGTGAAGAGCAAGCCAAATGTGCATTGACTGCCTCCAAGGCCATGGTAACCACACTGGGAGCTGCCCTTTTGTTTCGCTCCCCATGCTCTCCACATTTGGGTGCTCTGTGGCAGAGCCACATGGTGGCCACAGACACCCCTGCCCCCGTCGAAAGGGTCTCCTGAAAATACCCAGTATGAGGCATGGCTCCCAAAACCAGTGTTATAAGAAGGTTGGAGCATACTGAAGTTAGGGTAGCCATACCTCTCCTTTAAAAGAGGATGCTTATGAAAAATACATGGTGCAGGGCCACACTGGAATCAATGCAGCCCTGCACCATGTATTTTTCATAAGTGTTCTCTTTTAAAGGGGAGGTATGGCCACCCAAGCTGAAGTACCAAAGTACTGAAAATGAATGAAGTACTCAGTACTGAAATAAATGTCCAACAGTCAAAGCAAAAACCAAAACAAATTTTGCAGATGAATGGATTCAAATCTGACCTCCAAATTAACCTTGCATGCATGAATACAAATAGGCCAATTTAGCTGGATTGAAAGGTCGGATCTGAAGATTTGTTTCAGTTCTAACGACAGTCCTATCAGTAGAAGAAAGGTGCTTTGAGAGCCGCAGGAGAAATGCACCCATGAAATGCAAAGGGCTACTTAGCCTGATTCACCTGATACTTGTAACAGTGTAAACCAGTGGAGTTATGCCCTCTAAGAGACAGGACAATTTAAGATTATTCTCTTTAGTGAAAATCCATGTTTAAGAATTACAGTTCTAAGAAAAGCAATGTAGTCTGGTGAGATATTGAATCTCTAATACTCTACCATCACCACCCCTTGCACCAGGTGTGGGGAACTTCAGGCTTGGAGACCAAGTGCCTCCTGTGGCTAGTTTTTATTTGGCCCCTTTCCTTTGTCTTGATCTGGCCCCTAGGTCCAGCTCATATCCCCAAACTCTGCAAGGCTGAGCTCAGAGGAATGAAGCAGAGATGAGAGCATGCATACAAGGATAGGGGACAGATTCATGGCACAGATCAATGATCTGGCCTGTCCTTTTCCTGCACCCCCGCCCCAAATTTCTGTGCGACTCTTGGAACTTGTACTAATTTTCAAAGTAGCCCCTGGGAGGGAGAAATTTCCTCATGCCTGCCTTACATATATATGGGTATTTTCAGACGTGACGAGATCACGTTCAACCACAGTGGATTCCCACCGGGCGAGAAAGTCTCGTCACGTCTGAAGGGGGAACAGAAGTTCCCCCCAGATGTTCACCCCCGTCAATCGCGGGGGGGAATCACATTCACCACGCAATCGGCAGAACCGGCAGGGCCGCTCCCGATTGCATGGTGAATGTGATTCCCCGCTGTGATGAAGGGGCCCGTCCCGTCTGGACGGTTACCACGGCCTGGAATCCGCAGTGGGATTCCAGGCTGTGGTCAATTCAGACGGGCGCTGCAGCTACCTTGGCCGCAGCGCCCGCCCGTCTCCCCAGAGGGCGGGTGGTGAGGGAGCATGGGGGGGGGGCAGGGCCGTACGTTGCACCGTGCGGCCCTGCCCCCTCCCCGATTCCCCGCTGGGATCAGCAAGCACATCTGTTGGACGTGCCGGTGTGATCCCGGCGGGGAATCCCCGTGGTGATTCCATGCCGGGGTGACTAGCACCCCGTCACGTCTGAAATCACCCTCTGTATCTGTCAGGGCACAGGGTGTTCATCACTTGGCTTTTCAAAAATGTGATTTCCCCCTCCTAACACCATACCACTTTGATTGGCAGGTATGAATGGCAGAATTGTCCTACAAAGGAGACAGCCACTCCAAAGACTAGTTTTATATGAATTATGGGTATGCACATAATGAATCCATCCATGAGACTTTGTGCAGAAACTACTTTATTTAAACCAAGCATCAGCTTTAAAATCATAATACCTGCCAAGATGTATTTTCTAATAGACAACAGCGTATGATGGGCAAGCAAGGAGGGAAAGGGGGCCCTGCCTACCTGCTTTATATACTAGGTGGTTATTTCTTCAAGCATATTTTTTCTCATTTCATGAGAATACACTGAATAAGTAACCATGTATTATAGACTGTCACTAGCCTATAATATTCATCATCTTCAAGCTCTGGTGATGGAAATGGGAAGGAATTTGTAGGCTGTTAATCTGTTTGTGCAAATTCAACATTTCCAACTATGCATTTTTCATTGGGAATATAACCCTCTTCTCATTTACGAGCCTATCTTTTTTAAAGGGGGAGAAGTAAGCACCCCTGCAATGGCCAATCGAGTATGGTTCAGGAGTCTTTTGTAAATTTGTCTCTTCAGCCCTGTCTTGGTTGTGTTGCTTCCATGATTTGACGGAGGAGCAATGGTTTAGTGAGATAGTGAAAATTCAACATTTCCAACTATGCATTTTTCATTGGGAATACCACCCTCTTCTCATTCACGAGCTTATCTTTTTTAAAGAGGGAGAAGTAAGCACCCCTGCAATGGCCAATCGAGTATGGTTCAGGAGTCTTTTGTAAATTTGTCTCTTCAGCCCTGTCTTGGTTGTGTTGCTTCCATGATTTGACGGAGGAGCAATGGTTTAGTGAGATAGTCTAAAACCTATGTGTGGACTTAACTTTCCTAAATAATCCAGTAGGCAGTAGGGATGGGTGAACAGAACCGAGTTTGGAAATTCGGTTTGGTTTGGTTCAGTTCAGTTCAGAAATTCGGTTCGGAAGTTCAGTTCAGTCGACCGAACTATTCGAGTTCGTCCGAACAAAGTTTGGAAATTCAAACCTCATTGAACTAAATGGAATATTATCTTTTAGGGATGGGCGAACAGAGTCAAGTTCGAAAATTTGGTTTGGTTCGGTTCAAAAATTGAGTTCGGTTTAGAAGTTCGGTTCAGTCGACCGAACTGGTCAAGTTCGGTCCGAACTCTGAACTTCCAAACCGCGTTCGCCCATCCCTAGTAGGCAGTTCATGGTAAGCAGGATTGGTTCTATTTTTAAGAAGTGTACATTTAGAAAGCCAGTACAGTTTTCCCATCATGCATAACCAGAATAGGACAAACTGGGCACAATTTTCAGTGTGGCAAGTGGGGCTTTAACTGTGTGACTCCAATTAATTTTAATTAAATTGAATTAAATGGAAATTTTAATTTTAATGGCACTCATAGGACTAAATCACTGGGCACTGCTCTGAATTGTTACTCCTACATGGTTAACCATGTTGGTTAACTAAGACACATGAGGTTTGTGGAAATTATTTAGAAGATTTTTCCATTTATGTTAATATCTTAGTTGCTCTTTAGAACCTCCATTGGGATTAACAGGCCCTATAAAATGTAGATAGAGCTTGCTACGCAGGGAACCATAGATCTTTTTAATTAATTATAAAAACATGAAGATTATTAGATTCCACTATCAAATAAACTTGTCTGCATCCTTCCCCCTGAGAAGAATTAATTTTTTTTTGCTGGCACCCAAATGCTTTTAAAATGTAGAATAAATGTAGAATATTTGCCCTATAATATGTTGAGGTCTAAGAACAGTCATCTATTTCCAAATGGTAGGTAATTGCCTTGCTATTTACAAATTAAATGCTAATATCTGTTATTGAATGGTGCAAGAGAGTCCCTCTGACTCCAAAATGGCCAGTGGTTAGCTAAAAATGAGGGAGACGGAAAGGTGGGAAGAGGGGAGAAAGTAAGGAAGAAAGAGAGAGCAAGGAAAAGTGTGTGTGTGTGTGTGTGTGTGTGTGTGTGTGTAAGAGAGAGTGGAAACTGCAGTACTGTCAGAGCTGCCCTAATGGTACCACAGCTTGTAATTTAAGGCAAAGCAAAGACAATTTTTAATAATTTTAAATAATTGTGTGCAAATAGCCTTGATGTACCCTTAGACTGCTAAATCTTCTTAATGCCCCCCTCTCTCTCTCTCAAAAAAGAGAGAGCTCCAAATGGGTTTAAACAGGTTTGATGAATGTGAAACTTATCTCTGGGCTTGTAATATTTCCAGAAATTGTGCTATTAAATTGATTTGTGCATGAACACAAATCATTAGTAAATTAGACCCATTGTGTTTAAAAGGTTTTATTCAGTATTTAACCCTTTGAGTGAAGAATGTGCTACAAACAAATCATCCAAAGGTGGATTATTATTTTTTTTAAAAAAGATTTTTTGAGGACTATAAAACAAGACATTGATGTCTCTTAATCCTAAATATTCAGTGTCATAGCTGCCACCTGTCAGACACTATGTTGGTCATTGACATCAACTCTGCTTTCCCTAGGCTGGAGAGCTGTCTATATTCTTGTGCTGCATAGTCTTCTAACGCTGTCAGCTCCTCCTCAGGCAAAGGAGGCTTTAGTTTCTCACTGGCAATCTTTTCTGTTTGTTGGATGTGATCGGATTCCTCACATTCCCGTGAAAACAGCAGTGCTCAGACAAGAATGAAAACATCCAATCCCTCACAAATTTCACGTCAGTAAAACCGCTCACAATTGGAAGTTGCTCTGTCCTTCCCTTCTTCCCAGCCTGCCACATTATAACATGAGACTATTCAGATCCTTAATACCCATCCATTTTTTCCTGCATATCAACAAAGCTGGATGTTTATTGTTTATACCAATCCTTATACAGTTGGTACAACTAGAGAAGGAGCCCTGAGGATCAAATTTCCTTCTTAGCTATGATCTCTAACCTCTAAGAGTACACATTTCCCCCCCCCCCCTTCTCCCACCTTCAGGTGCTGTTTCCTTCCCAGAGTGGTTGACATGTACCATGAGGGGACCTCCCAAGTCCCAACATTTTCAGCAGCCAGAGGGACAAGCCCTGACCCCTTGGTCAGTAAAACCCATCCCTCAGCAAATATGTTCTACCCCCTCAGGCGTTTACATGCATGCACACACCTCCCAACATTCCAAGTACATAAAGAGGGACAGAAGCTCTCCTGAGTATCATTCTACTTAGTTTCTTGTCAGTCCATCATCTCCTCATTATCCTCTCAAGTGTTTTTCCTGAGGGACAACAAGAGGTGCCTGACTCAAGCACCTCCCCCCATCTCTCTCTCTCTCCCCCTCCGCCCCCGGTCACTGTGTTGTAGGGGTGGGAATTACAGTTCTCCCAAGAACCGATATTGCTGGTATTTGGGTGTACTGGCTTAATCCGATAAATCCGATATTTACCTGTACCGGCATACTGGATTTTTAACATTGGCCGCTTTGCCAGATTTTTTACATTGCGGCCATTGAAGTCAATAGCCACAAAAATAGCTGCAGTGTTAAAAATCCGGTATGCCGATACTGGTAAATCTGGTACCAGGGAGATCCGATACTGGTAAATCCAGAATCCGGTATTCTCCCCGGTGTCCCACACCTACTGTGATGGCCCTGTGTGGCCTGAAAGCTTGCTTATTTCCAGCAACAACAGTTGGTCCAATAACAAAATATTTGAACTACTTTCTCTCTCTCCCCCCCCTTCCTGAAAGAGGGACTTTGATGGTTGAATGGTATTCAGCACCCAAAGAGGGATTATGCCTTCTAAATAAGGGCTGTTGGGAGGTACAGGAGAAGTGTCTCCCTGTCCTCCCCCTCCTTCTTCCCTTTCTGCTCAGGATCTTGCCTCCTTCTTCACCTCCAAGATAGACAAGATCTGCCTCGACATCGCTTCTCACTCCTCTCTTCCCACTCCCACCCCTCTCCCTCCTCCCCCTCCTTCTCTCATGTCCTCCTTCTCCCCAGCCTCCCTTAAGGAAATCTCCTCTCTGCTCTCCTCCTCCAACCCTTCCACTTGCCCCCTTGATCCCATTCCTTCCCGCCTCCTCACCTCCATTACTCCTACTGTCGCCCCTTCCTTCCTGCACATCATCAACCTCTCCCTCTCTACTGGCTCTTTCCCTTCTGCCTTCAAACATGCCACAGTCTCTCCTATTCTCAAAAAGTCCACTCTTGACCCCTCTGACCCTTCTAGCTATCGTCCTGTCTCACTCCTTCCTTTTGCTTCCAAGCTGCTTGAACGTGTTGTCTACTCCCGCTGCCTTGACTTCCTATCCTCCAACTCCTCCCTTGACCCCCTCCAATCTGGCTTCCGCCCCCTTCATTCTACTGAAACTGCTCTCGCTAAGATCACCAACGATCTTCTGGTGGCTAAATCTAAACGTCTCTATTCCATTCTTGTCCTCCTTGATCTCTCTGCTGCCTTCGATACTGTTGACCACTCACTCTTGCTGGATTCCCTTCACTCCCTTGGCTTTTGTGGCTCTGTCCATAACTGGTTCTCCTCCTACCTCTCTGACCGCTCCTTTAATGTGTCTCTCTCCAACTCCACCTCCTCCTCCTTCCCCCTCTCAGTTGGTGTTCCTCAAGGCTCTGTTCTTGGCCCTCTCCTCTTCTCGATCTATACCTCATCCTTAGGCAAACTCATTGCCTCCCATGGCTTCCAATACCACCTCTATGCTGATGACACTCAACTCTATCTCTCTACTCCCTCTCTCTCTCCCTCTGTTCAAGCTCGTCTCATCAACTGTCTCTCTGACATCTCTACCTGGATGTCTCAACGTCAACTCAAACTCAACATGGCTAAAACTGAACTCCTTATCTTCCCCCCTCATCCTTCCTCTCCTTCCTCACTGTCAATAACTATTGATGGAGTCACCATCCTGCCTGTCCCCCAAGCCCGTAGCCTAGGCTTCATCTTTGACTCACCCCTTTCTTTTAAACCCTACATTGACTCTGTTGCTAAATCCTGTCGCTTCTCCCTCCATAACATTGCTAAGATTCGCCCTTTTCTCTCTGTCTCGTCTGCCAAAACTCTTGTTCATGCTCTGGTCATCTCTCGCCTCGATTACTGTAACCTCCTTCTCACTGGCCTTCCCCGGTCTCACCTTTCTCCCCTCATCTCTGTCCAAAACTCTGCTGCCAGGGTCATCTACCTCGCCAGTCGCTTCGACCATGTGCAGCCCCTCCTCTCTTCGCTTCACTGGCTTCCCCTTCCTGAACGAATCCTGCACAAGCTCCTAGTCTTCACCTATAAAGCTCTTCACAACCTTGCTCCCCCCTACCTCTCTGCACTTATCGCCCTCCATACTCCAGCCCGTGCACTTCGCTCCTCCTCTGTCCCTTCTCTCACCCTTCCACGCCTTCCCTGCTCCCCTAAGCGCCTTCGTCCCTTCTCACTTGCTGCCCCCCATGCCTGGAACTCCCTCCCTGTCCACATCCGCCTTGCCCCCTCCCTTCATACCTTCAAATCTCTCCTTAAAACTCACCTCTTTCGCTCTGCTCTGTCTGACTCTTTATCCTGCTGAGCCACTATTCCTATACCTACGATCTGTTTACCCTTTTCCTTGCAACATGGACCTGCCTGCTGTCATTCTCATCGTAACCAAGCCAAGTACGTGCACTTGAGACCTCGCATCTTCATGAATGTTACACCCCTTGTCTTTCCCTCTGTTCCCCTTCCTAAGTCTCTCCCCCAGCTTCTGTCTCTCAGATTGTAAGCCCTAGGGGCAGGGACCGTGTCTATTTTATCACTTTGTAAAGTGCCAGGAACACTGCTGGTGCTATATAAATGTTTGTTAATAATAATAATAATAATAATAAAGTGTGTGAGTCATGAGCAGGAGGCAGGCAGCATTATGCAGTGCAGGCTCCCTGTCCATTCCCCTGTGGCAAGCAAACAACATTTGGAGGGAAGTGTGTGCTGAATAGGACAAGGTGTGGCCAGCTGGGAGTCCCCTTAAGACTATCCTAATTGCACCCCTGCTATACAGCAAAATGAGGCCTAGAGAATTAACATAGATGAAGACATCATAGCACGCTCTTTATTAGGGATGTGCGAACAGACTGGAGTTCAGATGTTTGGACTAAAAACTTAGTTCAGGTTTGTGGGTTCAGTCCCGTGGAGTTCGGAACCCCCTGAACATTTGGAAAGTTCGGCCATGGCAGAGGCTTGGGGTGCTCCAGGGGTGCCTGTGGGGGCATGGCAGGCCATTGGAGACACAGCAGCAGCAGCAGCAACAGAGACTGGGAAGGCTTGGGACGTGGCACCCCGAGTTGCCCAGGCAGGCAGTCTCAGCGTTTGGCCCCCAGGGGTGCCCATGGGGGCATGGCTGACCGTCTGAGACCTAGCAACAGCAGCAGCAGCAGCAGCCACAACAGCAGAGGTGTTTCAGGCTGCCAGGCATTGGTGGAGCAGTGGTAGAGGCCTGGCCAGGCCTTAGTGGCTGGCACGCCTACTTGGCTGGGCATTGCAGGCTGGCTGACATCAGTGGAGCAGCAGCAGAGGCCCGGCCAGGGCTCAGTGGTTGCCACCCCTACTTGGCCGGGTGTTGCAGGCTGGCTGGCATCGGTGGAGCATTGGCAGACAGTGAAGTGGAATGACAGCCCTCCCCTGCCTGGAACGTAGGCCCCAGAACCCTGATGGTGGGTCCTGGAGCTGGAGTGGCTGGCTGTTTCTTGATACGGTGGAATGACAGCTCCTGTGAGCGGAATGACGGCCCCAGAACCCTGATGATTGGTCGTGGGACTAGAGTGGCAACTTCTGGATGACGTGGATGGACAGCCCTCCCTGCTGGAATGTAGGCCCCTGTCAGGGGGAAGGAAGGGGGGAGAGGAAGGCGAGAGGCCTTCCATGCACACGGCTTACACACGGGGAAGCTCTGTTTAGGCAATGGGGTTAAGGAGGCCCATCAGGATAGTGTGTGGGTCTTTCCACGTGCTCCCGCACCAGGAAATAAGGCCCCTATCATCATAGGGCACAGAGCTATTATAAAGGGACAGGGGTTCCCACACACCCCAACACTCAAACGGAGGAGGAGCAGAAGGTCTGTGAAGAATGGTGCAGGGGACTTCAGGGGAGTAGGGTCCCGGGGCAGAGGTAAGGACTAGAGGGCTGTCACACGATGGGGAAGGGGGAGCAAACCTCAGGAAAGGGGCGGTGGGGAGAGACGCATGTGCCCACAGGCCCACTCTATCTACACAAACACTCTATGGGGAAAGGCAAGGGTTAACTGTCTCGCAACATACAACAGAGGGGAATGCACTTAGGCCACACACAACAAAAGGAGGGGGAGGAGGGGAGCGTAACTCTGGGAGGGGCAGGGATGGAGGAGCACAGGCAGCACAACGACAAGCAACAATCCACAATACTTAGCTTCCAAGTAGGGGGACAGTCTCTCCAGGCGTATGAGCTCTGTTCACCGGCACTGGGTGTCCCACAGTGCCAGCAGATAAAGTACAGGCCCTGCCCCCTGCACATGCCTGGAGGTGTGCGGAGCGACGCAGCGGGGGTGGGGTGGGGCCCTGCTGGATCGTGGTAGGACCCGGGCAGGTTTGCATTGCTAGGGCCTCTGTTGGGGGTTGCTGGGGTAACCAAGGGCATTGGCAGCGCTGGGTCCTGCATTGTGTTGACTCTGTTGGCGTGGGGCCTCCAGCCGGTGGACACAGCTGCCGGGTCATAGAGTGGCTGCGGCTGACAGTACCTCTCTCGAAGGCCCCCTCCAGGTGCCGTGCTGGTCTGGGTTTGTCAGGGTGGCCCTGATGGAAGAGGCGGAGGAGCTGCGGGGAGTGAACATTGGCTGTGGGCTCCCAGGATCGCTCGTCGGGGCCAAACCCCCACCAATCGATTAGGTAGTGAAGTCTACCGCAGTGTAGTTTGACATCCAGGATGGCTCGGACTTCGTAGTTGGGACTGAGAGTTAAAAAGTCTGGGTCAGGGCCGCCCATTGGAGTTTCGGGAGTGTTGGGCAGTGTTGCTGGTTTGATAAGGGAAATGTGAAACGTAGGGTGGATGCGAAGCCCGGGGGGAAGCTGCAGGGTATATGTAACCTCGTTCACTTGCCAGAGGATAGGAAACAGTCCAAAGTACTTATGATCAAGCTTTTCCGAGGGCCACTTGGAGGGGTAACGTTGGTGATTTACCCACATCAGATCTTCGGGTTGTAGTTGAGGGGCTGGTCGCCGATGACGGTCGGTATATAGCTTGTATCGTTGCCGGGCTTTTTCCAAGGTCGTCTTAACGAGAGCATGCACTTGTTGTATCTGTTGGGCAAGAACCCCAGCGGCAGGAACTGTGACTGCCGGAAGGTCAGGGAAACTCATCTGGGGATGATAGCCATAAGTGACATAGAATGGGGAGTTCCCGAGGGAGGTGTTCAAGGCATTATTATAGGCAAATTTGGCGATAGGCAGCCAGGAATACCAATCATCTTGAAGATAGCCAATATAACATCGTAGGTATTGTTCAAGGTTCTGATTGACCCGTTCTACCTGCCCGTTAGCTTGGGGGTGGTACGCGGTTGTCGGTTTCAGTTTTACACAGAGGGCCTTGAAGAGAGCTGTCCAGAAGTGTGAGATGAATTGTGTCCCACGATCGCTTACAATCTCTGCAAGCCATCCATGGAGCTTTACCACATGTCGTAGGTGTCACGGATGTAGGGGGGAGGAGAGGGGAAAGGACGAGGGAGGAGGAGGAAATAGGGGTAACTCAGTCACTCCCGCACACACACAGGGATGAGGCGGCTTTCTCGCACGAGGAAATCCCTTCTAGGTGGAAAAGAGTCCCTCAGGGTGTTGTTTGGGCTTTCCCTCTTATTCAGAGGGCAGCCCAGCTCATCATAGGGACTGCGAGAGTAAGCCTTTCGCCCCAAGGGGAGAGAAGGTAACACAGTACACAACTTCCAACTATTCGGGGAAATATGCGGGGCCCAGGACACCGTGGAACAAGGTGGGCAACACGGGGGAAAGGGTACACCTGTCTCTTATACACATCTAGATGTGTATAAGAGACAGCTCCAAGATAAGGGCTTAGGATCAGGGAACAAGTCTCCTTCTCCACAACCAGGGCCAGCCTCTCAGGTGCGATTACCGGCAGGGGCTCCAAGCCCTGCCGGTCTCCTTTATAGGCCCCTAATCTAAGGGCTGTCACCTGTGAGCCGAGCTGGGCTCCGCCCCCCATGCGTGCCTCCCATAGCATACACTGGGGGGGGCAGGGCCTCACCCTGCGTGCTCTAGCTCCACCCCTCCTTAGCCCCATGCCTCCTTCTGCCGGCCCCGCATTCCCCTATCGTGGGGCCCGGCGCCGACCTGCTCGCAGGCCCACGGGGGGGGCGCACACGCCCTCTGACAGTAGGAACAAGAGTGCCGTGTGCTGTGCCATAGGAAGGCCCTTACATGCGACGAAGTGAGCTAATTTTGTGAAATGATCCACATTTATGAAGACGGTGTCGTACCCTCGGGAGGGGGGCAATTCCACTATGAAATCAAGTCCGATCTTTCGCCAGGGCCCAGGGGCATGGTGGTGAGTTGGAGGAGGCCGACGGGGGCCCGTCTAGGGACTTTCATGTGTGTGCACGTTGTGAAGGCCTGGACATGTTGTTGTACGTCATAGGACATTGTTGGTCACCAGAAATGTTGCCAGGGGAGATCCTGGGTTTGCTCCGTCCCGGGGTGTCCAGCTAATGGTGCATCATGGTGGGCCCCCAGCATGTGGGAACGGCAGGAGGGGGTACTATGACTTGGTGGGCCCTGTTAACAAGATTATCCTCCGTGGTATAAGCGGGATCCTCTGTGAACTGGAGTTCTCGCGTGGTGGCTTGGCGTAATTGGTCTAAGGGAAGAAGGGTGGCGGCAAACACCCTACTGTCCAAAATGGGACCGCATGGACGCATGTCTGTGTCTTTTCCTTCATGGTACCTGGAAAGGGTGTCTGCTAGGATGTTCATCTTTCCCGGGTGGTATTGTATGGAAAAAGTGAAGAGGGCAAAGAATAGCGCACAGTGGGCGTGTCGAGGGTTGGTTATTTGGGTGGTCTGCAGAAAGGTCAGATTCTTGTGATCCATGGTAATGGTAATGGGGTATTGTGCTCCCTCCAAGTAATGCTGCCAAGTCTCAAAGATGAACTTGATCGCCAGAAGCTCCCAGTCAAAAATGGTGTAATTTTTCTCCGCAGGTGACAGTTGGCGGGAGTAGTATGCACAAGGTAGTGTCTTCTCTTCGGCGGTCTGCTGGAGCAGGACTCCTCCAATAGCTACGCTAGTTGCATCGGCTTCAACAAAAAATGGCTTATGGAAGTCAGGATGTTGAAGGAGAGGTGCTTGCATGAATGCTTTCTTTAAGAACTGAAAGCTGTATTCTTGTTCTGGTCCCCAGGTATAGGGGATGATTCTTTTTCAGGAGTTGGGTAAGTGGGGTTGTGACTTCTGCGTAATGGGGCACATACTGGCAATAGTAGTTTATACTGCCGAGGAAACACTGGAGGGCCTTGATCGTCTTGGGGGTCGGCCATTGTTGGATCGCAAGGATTTTCTTTTGGTCCATTGGATACCAGCCGGGCTGATGATGAATCCTAAGAACTCTACCATGGTAAGGTGAAAGGCACATTTTTCTTGTTTGCAGTATAGCTTGTGGGTACGCAGGCATTGTAATACTTGCCGGACGTGTTGCGCATACGAGGAGGAGTAAATCAGGATGTCCAAGATATCTCAGAAAATGTTGTTGATGAGATGCTGAAAGGCGGCTGGAGCATTTACCAGGCTGAACGGCATGACCAAATATTCTAAATGCCCGTATTTGGTGAGGAAAGCCATCTTCCACTCATCTCCCTGGCATACTCGGAGCAGGTTATAGGCCCCCCTGAGGTCCAACTTGGTAAAGACTCAGGCCCCTTGGAGCTGGTTAAGGAATTCAGTTATGAGGGGCAGGGCGTAGCGATTCTTTATTGTAATGCTGTTCAGGCCCTGATAGTCAATGCATGACCTCAGGCCACCATCCTTTTTTGGGATGAAAAAGATGGGGGCCCCTGCCGGGGAGGTCAAGTGTTGGATAAACCCATTCCGGAGTGCTTCAACTAAATACGAGCAGAGTTCAGTTAGTTCGGGGGTAGAAAGGGCATAAATGCATCCAAAGGGAGGTTCTTTGCTGGGGATTCAGTCTATAGGGCAATCATAAGGGCGGTGTGGAGGCAACTCGGCAGCATGGGTTTTGCTGAAGACCTCCGCGAGGTCCACATATTCTCAGGGAAGTTGCAGGTCCGGGGCGCTGGGTGTTATACAAAGGGCCGCGCTGGCCTGACCGGGCAGAGCGGGTGCTTGGCACTGTTGGCCGCAGTAGGGGGAATTGAACAGGAGTTGCCTTAGAGCCCATCATATCTGAGGTTCATGTAGCATGAGTCAGGAGAGCCCAAGGACAACAAGAAAGAGGGGGGTACATACTACATACCACGTCCAACACAAGAGTTTCATGGTGCCACCCTAGGACACAGAGCAGCGGGGAGGTTTTCTGGGTGACTGGCCTGGAGATCAGGGGAGAACCATCAATCGTATGCACTGCCTTGGGGTGCCCCTTGCGCCGGATCGGGACCGCCTGGGTTTGTATCAAGGCCGCGTCCACAAAGTATGCGGAGGCTCCGGAGTCAATCAATGCCCAAACCACAAGCAAACATTGGGGAGCGATGGTAAGGGTAAGTGGCACTTGCAAGTGGAGTGGTGCATGGGTGGTGACAGAAGGAACAATGTTCATGGTTGAGACATCCCCTGCCCATCTTGACGCTTGGCATTTCCCAGTTGCCAACGAACGGGCAGCAGTGCTGGACATTCCTGAATAAAGTGGACTGGGTCCCCACAATAGAAACATGCCCGTGAACATCACCGTTGGTCCCTTTCTTCAGGTGTGAATGGTCCGCTGGAGGTCCCCAGCTGCATGGGTTCTGGGTCCGGTTGCTTGTGCCCTGCCGTGTTGGGGCTTGGAGCCACAATAGACACAGATCTCACTGGGAAGCCCCTGTTGTACTGACGTCGCTCCCTTCGTCATTCCGCCAGGTGGTCGTCGATTTGGGGCGCTAGCATGGCCACACTGGCCCAGGTATCAGGGAGGGCAGTGTAGGCCAGCTGGTCCTTGAGATCGTCTGCAAGCCTCTTCCGGAAGAGCACCTTTAGGACGTCATCTGGCCATTGCAGTTCCAGAGCGGGTTGCTGGAACTGGGTGATGTAGTCCAGGAGAGGGGTCTGTCCCTGCCGCAAAGAGAGGATCATAGCTTCGGCGTCCCGTAGGTGGTGCGAGTGATCAAAGAGGAAATGAAACTCTCAAATGAAGTCCTTATAATTAGACAAGAGGGGGCTATTGCTTGTTAGCAGGTTTGTGGCCCACTCTAAGGCCACCCCTCCCAGGTTCTCAATGACAAAAAGCGACCTTTGAGGCATCGGTAAGGTAGGTTGCAGCCTGGGTCATAAAGGTGAGATCGCAGAGGGCCAGAAACCCTCGGCAAGCCTTGCGATCTCCCTGAAACTTATCAATGTGGGGTCCCCATGGCTTTCAAGGGGTCGAGGGAGGCAGCGGTTCGGGCGGAGGAAGTACCACTGCCATAGCAACTGCAGCAGCCTCAGCAGCCACAGCAGCCTCATCCACATCTACCGCAGCGGCGGGTTGCCCAGGGGGCGCAAAGAGGGTCACGGCAGGAGGGGCGGCGGGCTGCTGCTGGGTGACAGCGGCCACCAGTTCGGTGTGTTGCTTTTGCAGGTCTTTGATTTGCATGGCAAGAGTTTGCAGAGCGTGTACTAATTTCCCTATTTCTCGAGCAACATCCATAATGTAGGTCAGAAGGAAGTGTGCAGGCGGGTCTGCCGGTGAATCTGTCAGTGGGAAGGGGAGAGGAAGGGGGGAGAGGAAGGTGGGAGAGGAAGGCGAGAGGCCTTCCATGCACACTGCTCACACATGGGGAAGCTCTGTTTGGCAAACGGGGTTAAGGAGGCCCATCAGTGTGTGGGCCTTTCCATGTGCTCCCGCACCAGGAAAAAAAGGCCCCTATCATCATAGGGCACAGAGCTATTATAAAGGGACAGGGGTTCCCACACATCCCAACACTCAAACGGAGGAGGAGTGGAAGGTCTATGAAGGATGGTGCAGGGGACTTCAGGGAAGTAGGGTCCCGGGGCAGAGGTAAGGGCTAGAGGACTGTCACACCACAAGGAAGGTGGAGCGAACCCCAGGAAGGGTGGGGGGAGAGACGCACGTGCCTGCAGGCCCACTCTATCTACACAAACACTCTATGGGGAAAGGCAAGGGTTAGCTGTCTCGCAACATGCAACAGAGGGGAATGCACTTAGGCCACACACAACAACAGGAGGAGGAGGAGGGGAGTGGAACTCTGGGAGGGGCAGGGATGTAGGAGCACAGGCAGCACAACAACAAGCAACAATCCACAATACTTAGCTTCCAAGCAGGGGGACAGTCTCTCCAGGCATATGAGCACTGTTCACCGGCACTGAGTGCCCCACAGCGCCAGCAGATAAAGTACAGGCCCAGCCCCCTGCACACGCCCGGAGGTGTGTGGAGTGATGCAGCGGGGAGAAGGGCCCCACTGCGTTGTGGGAGGGCCCGGGCAGGTTCGCATTGCTAGGACCTCTGTTGAGGGTTGCTGGGGTAACCAGGGGCATTGGTGGTGCTGGGTCCTGCGTCGTGTGGACTTCGTTGGCGTTGAGGGTGGGGCCTCCAGCTGGTGGATGCAGCCGCCGGGTTGTGGAGCGGCTGTGGCTGACAGCCCCAGAACCCTGACAGTAGGTTCTGGGACTGAAGTGGCACTGGCAGCTTTGGATGAAGTGGAATGAGAGCCCTACTTGCCTGGAACCTAGGCTGGCTGACATCGGTGGAGCATTGGCAGACAGTGAAGTAGAATGACAGCCCTCCCTGCCTGGAATGTAGTCCCCAGAACCCTGACGGTGGGTCCTGTGGCTGGAGTGGTTGGCTGTTTCTTGATGCAGTGGAATGACAGCTCCCCGTGAGTGGAATGATGGCCCCAGAACCCTGATGTTGTGTCCTGGGGCTGGAGTGGCTGGCTGTTTCTTGATGCGGTGGAATGACAGCTCCCTGTGAACGGGATGATGGCCCCAGATCCCTGATGGTGTATCCTGGGACTAGAGTGGCAGCTTCTGGATGAAGTGGAACGACAGCCCTCCCTGCCTGTATCGTAGACCCCAGAACCCTGATGGTGGGTCCTGGGGTTGGAGTGGCTGTATGTTTCTTGATGCAGTGGAATGACAGCTCCCTGTGAGCGGAATGATGGCCCCAGAACCCTGATGATGGGTCCCTACTATTTCTTCCTATTTAATTACATGCTGACTTTTTCTGCTAAGGAAAAAAACAATCCTGCTTTCATAATATTGCCGTACAGATCCACATTGAAGTCTCTTATGTCACCGTTTCTTGCATATAAACTAAATAAGCTAGAGCCACTGATTTAACCAGCTCTCCTTTCTCCAAGCAGATTCAAACAGATGGCATCAACCAGTTGGAACACCCTTAGTTATAAGCCATTAAGAGGAGCAGCAGGTCAGAGACTAAAAATGCGTACATACATATTTGCTTATAAAATGAGTTTCTTCTAACTAGTGAACAGTATAATTTCACAAAATGGAGGCAAACCTATTTCTGTTCCGAAACTTGATAGAATACCAATTTCTGTCTCTGGTGACAAGAGACACTCTCTTTCTAAGTGGTAATAATTAGAGAATTAAAAATGAATGCCCCCTCCTAATGTACAGCCAACGTTCCTCACATATCTGAAAACAGGATCTCCCTTCTTAAGGCCTGATCTAATGCCCAGTGAAGACAATGGAAGAAATTCCACTGATTTAAATAAGCTTTGAGTAAGGCCCTAGGGAGGAAAGCTGGGTCAGTCTTTACCAGAACAGTTGCCGTTTGAGAGGTCCCTGGAGGGCTTGTTGCACTGCTGCCACCTGGACCACTCTTCTCCTTGGAACAGCTCTGACGGAGACCCTGTGTGCTGATTGGTGGAGGGACTGGCTGGAGGGGGAGTGACTTACCTGCCTGCTTCCTGCTCCTGGGTATTTGAGGCTGGCTGCGGCTGTTGGCTGCGCCGCTGGTGTGCTCTGCCCTTAAGAACGGGTGCACTACGTGATAATGGGTGCACACCTACCTCCACCCACCGCGGCTGCACAACCATCCCCCCATCCACTGTGGCCCATTTTAAAAGGGCCCTAATGATAAATATGTGCAAATCCAAGCCCTGCTGAATTCAGTGGTGTCATTTTGGTCATGCAGTTGCATGAACACAGACATTTATACTGCTGCGTGTTTGCAGTTACCTGACAGTTTCCTCCCACTAGCTGTCTCCCAGATGCTATCACTTGGTGCAAAACACCCAGTTGTAGGAGAGAGAAGCTGGCACCAAGATGGCAAAGGATCGGAAGCCTGAATAGAACTTGCTGGAACTAGGCGCGGCTGGCCTCCCAGGACATTTGGGGCGCTGACCCCCTAAGCGCCGAGGGCCCGCCAAGGGCCGCCGCTCGTTTAAAAACAAACAAACAAAACAACCTCACCGCCGCCGCTTCCCACAGCGCCGCAGCAGCCTCTGCCTTGCCTTTGCTTCAGAGCGGAGGCTGCTGCAGCGCTGTTGTCAGTTTCACTGAAACTAACAACAGCACTGCAGCAGCCTCCGCTCTGAAGGCAGAGGCTGCTGCGGCGCTGTTTCAGTTGACCCCAGAAGGCTCAAAAATGCTAAGTTCAACCGCGTTTTCCAATGGAAAACGCGGTTTGGGCGGCTGAGCATTCAGCCCGGCTGAGCATCTCCATCTACACAGCACGTATAGGACGTGCCATGGAGGGAGGAGCTAGGGCTTCCATTGTGCTCAATGGGCGCAAGGAAAGCTCTCACCAGGGCACTTGTTGAAAGTGCCCTGGCGAGATGCCTTGGGCCGGGCGCCTGAGGCAGGGACCAGTGCGCATGCGCGCTGGTCCCTGCCTCACATGCTCAAAGAAGAACATGGCTGCTGGCGGTGCCCTGCAGCCCCTTCCTTACCGCTCCTCCCCCAATCTGCTGCTCAGAGCGGCGGGGGTTGGGGGGTAGGGGGGATTAGCAAGGCAGGGAGTCAGGGGGAACGTTGTTGTGTGACTTTTAATTTGATTTTATTTTAAATTGCCCTTGAGTCCTGCCTCCGTGGAGGAGAGCAGGACACGCGGGCAATTTAAAATAACCCCCTCCCCATAGT
>QEPC01002769.1:837211-852961 GCA_003113815.1 Sphenodon punctatus
TTCTGTGTTTCCCTGTGTTTTGGGTTTATACATTGTTTGTTTAAAGCTTGATGCGCATATAGACTGTGTTTTCCAATGTTAACCCTGGGAACTCCTTGCTGCTGTGTTTTGTCAGTGTTTTGCCAGTGTTTCCCTGTGTTTAGGGTTTATACATTATTTATTTTAAGCTTGATGTGCATGTAGATTGTGTTTTCTTCCATCCGATGTTAACCATGGGAACTCCTTGCTGCTGCGTTATGCCATGCCACTGGCCTCCCGTCCCCCTGGCTCTGTCTACTGTCTCCCTGGCTCCGCCTACCATCTCCCTGGCTCCGCCCACTGGCTTGCCGGCTGGCCTTACTGTCCCTCCAAACTCAAAACCCACCAGTTGCCCCTGGCTGGAACTATGTGGGCAAAGCTTCATTTCAAAGAGAATCCAGCTGTGAAAGCACCATCCTCCCGCCCCCCCTGTTCACCTCCAAACTGTCAGTCCCTTCTATGCCTGTTTGTTGTTCTTCTTTCTTCCAGCTGGACACCCTGCTGACCAGAAATACCATGAACTAAACTGGCCCTTAAAGAAAATCCATGTCTCTATGATCCGTGCAGTTGTAGCTGGTAAGTTCATATAATTAGACTTAACAAATGCTATGTGCTAGCCACTAATGCACGTTGTCCACCACAACTATTTTTTAAGATCCCAAAGCATGTGTGTTTGTACAAACAGACGTAACATCTAAACATGTGTTTAAAGTTAGCTGGTGTTATTTCTGATAACATCTAAAGATTCAGTTCTCATTGATTTTAATGACTGAGGATTGTACCTCCCTGAAAATTTGCTCCCTGTATGTTCTCTTTGCTATTTTTTTTCCTCAAATACAGCAGAAAATCTGGCTCTCAGAAGTTATTACCATTATTCTATCATTATGATAATATGTCAGTTAAAGGTGGCAGAAAAATAAAAGAGTAGTTTCATAAATCGTTTTGGAATTTCATAACAATTTTAAACCCAAATTCAGGATCTGAAACTAAAATTCCAAAAATAACCAGTTCAAGACTGAAGACATTTTGAAAATACTGACACTAAAAGAAACATTTTTAAAAAATAATGCCAAAACATTTTGGTTAAGGTCAAAATGTTATAAATATTTTGTTTCTATCAACATACTGCAACCCCTTCCTTTTTGCACCCACCTTTCTCACACCCTAGTGTTATTTTGGGATTTCAAATGTCACAATTTCTAATTTTGAGAATCCAAATTTCATTTCAAAATTTTAATTAAAAGTAAAAAAAAATTAAAAGCCAACTTTTTTGGGGGGGAGTTTTCAAACTCAACAATATCAAAAATATATGTTTTATGAGGGGAAATGTTTCTAGGAAAAAATCAAACTGGTTCTAATTTAAATGACACTGTGCTAACATATATATTAAACAACTCTCCTTGTCATATGCACATGAAAGGAGACTACAGACACAGCATTTTGGGGTAAAACTGACTGCAACTCTTTATTAACCATAAAAAATTGGCAGTCTGGGTGGGTGTTAGGGGTAACAAACCAAACAAAAAAAACCCCCAGAACCATACCCCTTTAACCAACCCGTCCAACACCTCAGCTCACTGATCCCAAATGGAGTCTCTAGTCCATTCGAGTCACCTGGACCCCCTATGTTGGGGTCCTGATGAAAGAGTGTCCTGTACCAACTAGGGACAGCATATATCCTGCTTAGTAGCACAGTCCTCATCACCCCCAGGGTTAGGTGAGGCCGTGGTCAAAAATCCTCTGATGGGCTCACCCTTCCCTCACTTTGTAAGGAGGAGCCTCAAGCTTCATCGGTTCTCTTCCATTCCATGTTCCATTCCCATTTTGTGAGCTCTCTTTTTCATTGGCATTGGTCTACAACCACTACAGTTGTGACAATGAACAACAGGCAGAACCGCACAACTTGAACGCCCCTTCAAGTGCACGACCTGCACAATGGGCACTACAAGGAAGGGGTAAAAAACCAATTTGCCCAGTCCTAGAGAAGAATTCCTTCCCAATCCCAATTAAGGGTTGAACCTGTAGTGCCAATCCAAGCGGGTGGGTGGGCTCTCTCGTCCCAAAACTGAATTCCATGCCTGGCTCCTCTCTGCCAGGCAGAGGCTATATACACACACAGGACCAGACTCTGCCCTCAGATTTTTGTGCCAAAACCCCTGGATAGAGCAATAGCTCCCTATTACTCTTCACCCTACTCATCTCATCCCTCTCCCCAGGTCTTCCTGACACGATTGCTAGGCAAAATAGGGGGAGGGGATGTGACCAAGGTCCCCTGCCAGCACCCTCTGCAGCCTTCTATCTTTGAAGGTGGCGTTGTGGACAATCACTCTCCCCACAGAGAGCGAGGCGGGGGGAGTTTTCATTATCCAGACAGTAAAGGAAATAAAATTAGGGTGGCTAATTAGATGGTAGGCTATCTGGCTTGCTACAGTGCTCACACAATTAAGGACAGGCCCTCTGAGTTAGTGAGCTACCACAGGTGCACTTATACGTGGCTGTTTCTTCAAAGATTGATCTCTCACTCACCCACACTCACACATGGCAGGTTGAATCACTGACCTACTCTTCTCCATGGGAAGGACAAGTATGAAAAGGGAAAGACTATACAAGCAGCCACATATGTGTGACTCTGGAGCGATAGAGAGCTCTCCTCTTCTCTACCCTTTCAATTACATTGAAAAGTTATAAAATAACACATTTATGAATCCACACTCACAGAGTTTATCTTGTATTTCATAAAGTATCATGCTATACTATATTTGTATTCATTTCAGCAACAAAAGCACAACCCAGCCAGGAGGACTCTCCAAGGACTGAGAGATATTCAACTAGGTACAGCATTTTCACGTTGGGCTGGGAAAGCCGTTGGGCTTTGCTGCGTGGGAGCAGATTAAAGCTGTCTAAACACCTCATTTCCCTGTGGAGGCCGAACTATTTGAGAACAATTCAAGCTCCGCTGCATTAAGTGGAGTAACTTTGCTTCCTTGGAAATAAGCTGCCCTGCATATGGTCTTATCAAATTCACATGACCTGCAATTCACCATGACATCTCTCTCTGACTCTGTCTCTGTCTCCAGTTCCTATATAACCCATATATTTCCTTATATATTCCTATATACCTCAGCACTAGATATTTTATGACTATACAGAATCAGTGCTGTGGAATAAAAACAATAGTCTAACAAAGTGATACTGTTATCAGGCGAAATCGTAGCTGCCCTTTGTGGTGGTTTCCTTAACATCCTTTTCGTTTGGAAATGCATGATCTCACAGAATCGCATTCAAGGAAAATTCTCACAGAAAGAAGGCCCAATAAATTCCGTTGCCAATGATGCACTCTGCTGCAGTGTTCATTATGGCACGTGCTGCCCATTCCCTCTAAATTAGAGGGAAGCAGTCCTTTTCTCTGTCTCTGTGATGTACAACTCTACACTAATGGCATCACCCAGTTTCAGGCAGCTATTTCAGTAGCGGAAATCTTCCTGCCAGAACAGCTGTCTACCTGACATCATTGTACTTCTGCATTTGGAAGGTGAATTCAAAATCTGAATCACTAACAAGATGGTAGCATGAGGAGAATTTATTTATTTATTTATTTATTTATTTCTGTTGGAGGTGGTCCACATGTTAGAGGCACCCATCCAGGCGGCCCACAATCTTGTTTGGAAAACGGTTTTTAATATCCATTTGGACTGTGGGTGAAGGTGAAAGTTGTCAGGCTGTGAAAAATGGAATCAGTGTTGGCTGACCTGAAATGGGGCCGTAAAGTTCTATTCCTCACCAAGGCAAGATATATTATTGCTATAACGCCATTATTCCGCTCCATCACTTTTAAACCTTGTTCCCATTATCTGCAAGTTAAATATAACCCTATGTAAAAACAGGAAGGACAGCACTAAGTTGTCCAGCTTAACAGCACACACTTAAAACATAATAGAGCACTTGTTACTGTATTTTATGGAACGGAAACTCCAAATGTAAAGATGTATTAAGGAAATATCTCAAAGTTATTAGGGAAGGATATTTACAATTACAGATTGCTTTATATTATGCTTTTATGAACATCTCAGGAAATGAAATAGCCCTCAGCTGTAGAGAGTGAAGAGGGAGGTAATTTTCCTTAATACGGGTGATAAAATTAATCTGATTGAAATCGCTAGCGATTATTTCGCAGAATACTGAGTGGCAGTACAATCACTTACACTCTTTTATATTTTTTTAGTCAAAGCTCGTGTAGATGAAAGCTAATTACAAAGTAGTGATGTGAAGCGCTAAGGAAATAGTTTGTATAGCATAGAACAGGCACAGCTAATTGGGGTTTGTGATTACACAGATTGTTGTTAGGGAGAATTAACTACCAGCAGTCTCTCCTGCAAAGCTTCTCATCAAGGGAAAGTAAAAATAGACACTGGATCTGTTATTTATCTAATTATGCCATGAATATTTTCACAAGCATGTTACACACTCTCAAATGGTTTGTTGTTCAAAAACTTCCAGTCCCATGCTGCTTGTGATCAAAGTGTCAATATGGAGTTTTTGACACTGGCTTCTCTTCAGCTTACAGTTCCTAAATCCCTTTTTATACGACTAGCATTTCCCCTCAGAAAGGCCATTCTTGGGAGCCTTAATATTAAAGTATGTGTGTTAAAGTGATTGGACCAAATGCATCCATGGCATAATGTTGCTTAGTCCAATAGCATGATTTCCAACAGAACGTCAGTAGAAACATGAAATGCCATGAATGATTTTATGATAAGAAGTAACCTGATGCAGCACAGATTTTTAGAGAGAGGGCATGTTTCTAAAAGTCTTTAATAGATTTCAGTTAGAGTAGAACTAATTGTTATGGATGCTGTTATTAAAAACTCCCAGCTTCTGCTGGAGGCAGGGAAGGATTCCAGCACCAAGCTTCATACACTTGCTACAGTACAAGAAACTTTTGTATGATCACAGTTGTCCCTAGACATTCTGCCTTCTGCCTTAAAATATATAGATGAGACTTCCGAGCAGAGTTTTTTTCCAGCTAGGAACTCATTTCTTACCAACTAATCCATTCACTGACAGTACAACAGTACAACAGGCAGGACTATCATCTCTTCTGTATGCCATGTATTTTGGAACTTTACAACCAATTCATGATATTTTCTCTTTTTCTTAATTACTATTTTATCAATATTCTCACATAGAGGCACTATCAAGTTAGAGCTCTTATTCAGCTTATACAGTATCACATATCCATCCCTATACTGGACTGAATATGGGGAGGAAGCCTATTATTCGTGACTATTGCAATTTCCCAAAGGATTTTCTCTCTCTCATTTTCCATGGCTGATTGCAGTGAGTAGACTGTAAGACTGTTTTCCCTTGTGCGCCAGCTGACAGCCTATTGCTGTCTTGTGATGGATAACGTTAACAGCCAAGCTGTTCCTGTCTGCGCAGTTAGTACTACTACTACTGCTAATAGCACACTAGTAATCAACAGTATACTACTACTAGTAATACTAATAATAATACTAATAAGAGCAACAACAGTCATCCTCATCAAATGTGATGATGAGGATCATGCAAGAGAAGACAGTTTTATCCCCAAAGAGTGCATATACTAGAAGGGATGGACTAGATGTTCCATGAGGTCCCTTCCAACTCTACAGTTGTGTGTTCCTAAAATGAAATGAGATCTAAGATACAAAGACCTCCCCTCCTGATCCACATCAGTACAGTTTTATGCCCCTAGGGAACCACACTGAAGTAAATGCAGCTCTGAGTGGGTGTAGTTCGACCAGGGTTATACGATACACCTCTCATTAGTTATTAGCTGTTTGTTTTGTTCCCATCTTTTTTTTGTCGGCCTAAAGGAAATTCAGCAGTTTTGAAAAATGCTGCATGGCCGAATCTTAGTAGAATAATAGAGAAATGATGAAGACAGCAACCTGCAGAGCCAAGTTCTGTGTGGAGCATTGAACTGCTATGCATTGCCTGTAAATAAGTACAACAAACTTTGGCCTCCATTTGAATGGAAGCAGTCAAATACAGACCAGGTGGCTTGCAGAACTCACTAAAGTCTGCAAGCATCCAGACCAGTATACTGTCACAGAATGTGGGTTGGGTTGCGTCACGTTCAGGGGGCAAGAACTATGTAGTATGAAATAACCTGCCTATGCCTAACCTGTGTAGTATGAAATCATCCTCATTATTCCCCGTAAGACAGAGACGTTGCCTTATGCTGTGCACTGCAGCATGAGTTTGCAACATCTTTCTAAACTCTTGATTTCTCAGTGTAAAAACAAACATGACAGCGGACAGGTTCGGCCCTCTGTGGCGTACTTATGCTAGGACCCCACCTGCGCATATGTGCAGAGGCTGTCAGATGGGTTGTGGTGGCAGCCAATCCAGGATGCGATCCTGGAGACCTCTGGGAATCACAACCTGGGTTAGGGCCTGCCTGGATTGGGTCAAAGCGGCCGTCCCGGAGCTGCGTGTTTGTTTTGGAGCTGCATGTCTGCCAACCTGGACTGACTCCGCCATGACAGACAGTCATGACTGGCCATCATTGGCTGCCATGGCTGCCTGTCATGGCGGAGGCCAGGGTACAGCATAGCGGCAGGGCAGGGTCGGCCGGTTGCACATTCCCCATTCTCCCCGCCCTGGCCCCTGGGCTTTGTAGTCATTGGTATGGCCGGGCGCATGGGTTTTTTGTGCTCTGGTCAAGCACGGGCTCTGTCCACCTGGGCTACCTGTCTGGGATGCGGCAGTCCGCTGTCACTTGTGTTTTTACCCTCAGTCTTTAAATAATACTGGATAGTCTTACTAATCATAAAAATGTCTAGAATGTTTCTATAAAATATTCTATACCAGTGTGTATTTGTATTTGTTATTTTAGCGTGTCACAAAATAATCAGAGACTGAAAGAAGACTGAAATATGACTGGCACCTTTACGATATTTATTTAACTAGAGCATAATTATTCTTAAGTGAATAGGGCTATATTGTAAAATTATATTTTCCATGCTAGTATTAGTTTGCCACCAGCAACACACACTATTCTATAATCATTATTGGCCACTTGCTACGTTTCTGTATGAAGAGAAGATAGAAATCATATTATATGGGGGTATGCAAATGAAGAGGGGTCTGGACTCTTGCTTAGTAATTCTCCTACGCTCCTTTACTTTGCCCACCTCGACTGACAAGTACTGAAAATTAAATGGTCTTCAATAAAAATTCTGTAACCTGAAATGATTCCCCACAGGATAATTAGAGTACAATGCTCATAAAGAGTAATCATGTGTCTTCCACTTTTGAAGAATCCCCTATAGCTGATCAGGAGCCCTGGAGCTCCCACCAAACTGGATCTTTAATCTTTGTCACATGTAATACTTATTCATTCTTTATAGGCAAGACAGTATTCTGGGAAGGTCAGCACAGTGGGTTTAATTACATGAGACATTGCCCCCCCCCCCCTTGGCCTCCCTTTGCCCCAGATTTACCTGTCTGTCTGGATGGTGGTTGCCAGATGTTTGCCCTGGTGCTGCCTTGGGGCAGTTCTGCACAGCATCATCCCAGGAACGGGGAGCATGCCGTGCAGGTTAACCTGGCCCAAACCATAGCAATGGGCAACCACAAGGCAAGGTCTTGTTTGTTAGGTTCTCCCGCAGCCCTGGGTCTGCCAGTACCATAGAGGTGTGGCTAGAGTGCCCCTCTCAACAGGCAGCTGTCTGGGAGAGGGGAGCACAGAAGTCCCCAGAGGCTCTCAGGGGCAGGATCTGCGGTCCCTTCTCCCAGACAGCTCTCAGCTGAGAGAACAATGCTCCAAAGGAAACAGGAGTGAGGGCCAGCAAAGGCTTCTTCCCTGGCTGTAAACCCCGCCCCCCCTTTCCATGGCCACTGCTCTCCTTTCCGGGCAGGAAAGGAGAGGAGTGGGGATCAAAGCCAGCGTGTGGTCCCTACAATCCCCTCTCCATTCAGGAAAGGAACTGAGGTGTACCTCCAGAGGGGCGTGCACTGGCTTTGATCGCCGTTCCTTTCCAGTCAGGAAAGCAGAGCAGCAGGCATGGAAAGGGAGTTAGTCAGGGAAGAAGTCTTCCCTGGCTGTGACCCCCCCCCCCCGTTTCCCTCGGAGTCAGTGCTAGCGTGTCCCTCTCAGCTGACAGACAACATAGTGGGGGAAGCGGGAGAGAACGTGAGTGAGTGCGCTATCCCTGGGGGCCGCAGACAGCTGGGTGGGGGGTCCCGGGCCACCTTGGGACAGCAAGATCACTGGAGCAGCCGCCCAGCTGTCAGGCAGCCCGGGGGGAAGGGGGAGTGTGCTAGCATTTGTGGAGCTGGCACAAGCCCAGGAATTGCAGACAAGGGGCTGCCCATTTAAAGGACTCCCAACACTGCACATGGGAGTGGCAGCAGCGTGGAGACTCCATGGATTGAACAGAGGTTCCAGTGTGCTTCCCTTCCTGTGTGTTAACATCCTAGGTGTTTTTAGACAAGCGCCTCCCCACCCACTACCTACCCAGCCCTCATGCAATGTTTCAGGGCCGCGTTGGCCCCCTGTGCAGCCCTGCAACATGCATGTTGGGTGGGTGATGGGTGCGAAGGCACTTGTCTAAAAACACCTCCAGTGTCTTACTCAGCCATGTGGGGAAAAATGCTTCCCCATGCTCACAGCCTGATTAACTAGTCATTGTTCCAGGAGGCATTGTATATACAGCTCTGCTTCTGCCCACCCCAGCAAACCCAAGTCTTTCTTCCATAAGTGCCATGGTCCAGAGGACACTGAGTTTATCCCGTACTTCAGTGCACTTCCTAAATTCTGCCGTCACTCCACTTTTGCTGCCTCAAATATTCTAGTTTGGTTACTTCATTTGTTTTGTCCTTTTGGTTATTTGCTTTAGTTATTTTGGTTATTTCATTATTTCGGTCACTTCATTTTGGCAATTGCATGTGCAGAATAGCTAGAATGACTAGTCTCAAAATACCAAAGTGAAATGCCAAAGTGACTGAACAACTGAACTGAAATAACCCAAATTACCAAAATAATTAAACCAAAATAGCTGAAACTGATATCCAATGAAATGAGAACAAATAGTGGGTATTATCAGCTATTCGTCAGGTTAAGTTCAATTAAGGTTAATTTGATGGATTTATTTGTTTTCGTGGACATTTGCTTCCACTCTACTGATTAGCCTGAGAAACTCATTGCAATGAGATGTCACTGATGTCAAGAGCTTAGCACGATTCAGAAAGGATTGGATTTTTATATAGTGATCCTAAGAATATTAATGTTGTTATAATTATAAATATTTTTAAATGGTAGAGGGGAGTAATGGGAGAGGATACCGAAATCCCAAGTAGTGGAAATGATGGAAACTGGTTTTACTTTGAGTCAGTGGCCAATGGGACAACAGTCATGTATATAAGAGTTTGATGCGCAGTGCAGCACTACAAAAGAAACAGCTCATTGGACTCTTATTTACTCATATGCTTTGGGATTAACAAATCCTTTAGCGAAACACTGCACCACAACGATAGGAAATAGGGAGTAGACAGTTGTATAATGTGCTGGAGCCTCTCTGCAGAGTCAGACTAGTGCAGAGTACATTGTGGCCTGCTTTTACAATACAGACGATACATGGGGGAGGGGGTCTGTGTAGCAACTTGAAATGAGTGTGAGAAGCACTGGCATAAATACAGACTCAAATGCTCTCAGATACAGAGAGCCTGGCATGTGGAGAGCCTGCAGTGATTCATGAAGTGGCTGGCCCCCCCAGCATACAGGGTCCACGCGTAAACTAGAAACAGATGGGCCCATAGAGACCCGCAATGCAGGGAACTTCGGCCCCTGAAGAGAACACTATTTTTAACCTGTCTCTTATACACATCTAGATGTGTATAAAAGAAAAGTCAATGTGCATCAAGCATTCCTATGTTAGGAGTATATATTCCTACTGGCTATGCTACATGCCTGAGGAAGGACCCTGTGAGGCACCAAAGCTTGCTTATTTCCACCAACAACAGTTGGTCCAATAAAAGATATAATTTGAACCACTTTGTCTCTCTAATTATTTGATGATAGGGTACTTTCTCTTTTCTTTGACCACAACATTTCACTAGCTTTAACAGTGGTCGAGTACTGCAAATCTTTGCAATGCTCCCTGCACTGCCGGAAGTGACGTGCTCCCCATTGTCCGCTGCCGGCAACAGGGAGCACGTCACTTCCGGCAGCGCGGGGAGCATGTAAACACTCCCCGCACGACTTTTCTTTCAACGTGGGACTCAGGAGGTGCTTTTCAGCGTCTCATGTAAAAGCAGCCAAAGCTAAGCTAGGTGTGCCTTAGGACAGAAACAAACATGCACTTCCATATTTGTGAATGTAATTTGCCTATTTGGACACATGTTGAAATATCCAAACTATTTTGACTATTTGAAATTTGCATTTTCATTTAGTTTGTCTAGAGCTATTTAGCGGTAAAGAGTGCTACTGAAGTTAACAAAATAACAAGTCATGAACAACCAAATATGAAATAACAAAGAAACGGAAGTAACCAAACTAGCCAAAGCAAAATGAACAAAATGAATATTTGGTTCTACAAAAGAAGTGGAAAACAAATACTGCTTCCTATTTGCTTCCTTGAAATGGAAATGAATCTATAAAATTCAACAACTATTTCTTTTTGCTTTTCTGCACATACATGCACAGCACGTCTTTCCTTGAGCTACACTTACGCTCAGTGGAAAAAAAAAATTACTGCACATTATCAGTACATAACTTTCAAATGCTCACAACTTGGTCAAATGGAAATCAATTAACTCCAGAATAAGCCCATGCGCTACTCCTCAATGCAGGCTATTTTCATGCCAAATTTTGACTTGCAGACCTCAAACGTTTAAGCGGCAGGACTATTCAAAAAGAGCAAAAAGGTTTTTATAACAGGAAAATTGTATTTTTTTATTCTCTTCATCTTCAAAAATGGGGAAATCATTTATGCTCAGATTTTTTTTTACAAAACCACCTGTGCACAGGCACCAAGGGCTAGATTTCACCCTGCATCCAGGATCCAATTAGGCACAGGCAAGAGAGAAGTGGCAGAAAGCCAATTATGGCTTTCTGATCCCTGGGGCAAGTCTGCACTGGCCCTAGAACTGGAGTGAGTTAGAAGCAGCTTAGAACTTGCACTCAATCACACAATACTGGCACATAGGTTGGAAGGATCAATATAGTGGAGCAGAGCTTGCCCATAACCTTTCTGTTTCAAAAACACACACTTCTGCTGGGATGTGAAAGATCAGTACAGGAGTGGTTCTGTCAGTTTTACACTATGGCTGTTTTCTGTGACCAGCTATGCAGCCAGGATCCAGCAGCTGTTTGCCACTGGAATGGCCCAAACGGCTAGGATCATAAACCTGGTCCCCTGAGCTGACCCCAAGGCTGGAAGATTAAGGTCTTTTTTACACGGATGCTGCCGCAGCATCGCTAGGTGGAGATGGGTGGAGATGGGTGGGTGAGCACACCCATCGCACACCCACCGGTGCAGAGCAGGGACACGTGTACATGGACACTGCCGTGGGGGTTGCGGGAAAGAAGGGGAGGGGCCGGCACCCACCCATCAGCCAAACACCCACCCTGGGAAACCCAAGCAAACACCCAAGACATTTACATGGACCGCCAAGACACTGAACGGAAGGGAAAACACACCCAGCACAGTGCTACAACAACATGGCCGAGGTAGGGCAGATGAAGCAGCTGCCGTGGCACAAGGCACCACCCCCAAACTGCCAGACCCCGCAAAGGCGAGGGAGGAGGGATCCGGAATGACAGGAGAACAGCCCCACACAGGTCACGGCACACAGACCAGACAGCTGGGTGCCACGGGCCCCAGGGAATACAGCCCCCACCGTGCACACAGGAACACTGGGAAACACAGGATGTAAAGGGAGCGAGGGGACCGCAGCTGGGGGGAGGGGATCAGGAAACAAGCAAGGTCTCCGACAAGAACAAGCAGGACCTGAAACAGATGGGGTCCATACCTAGAGACACACAAAGACCCCCAATGTACGACCACACATAGGAAACCCTGGGCACCATAAAACTGAGCCAGGAACAAGACAGATGGGGAGACCGGGCCAGGCACCAAAGACCATGGAGCTGACAGGAACCGAGAGCCGAGAGCCGAGAGGTGGCCCCAAACACAAGGGAAGTGGCTGCAAAGCACCAGCTGACAACAAAGCACCAGCCTGGGGTGCAAGCAGCACAGGGGGAGACGCGGTTCGGCAGTTCGGAGTTCGGCCCGAACTCAGCGTGTTTGGACGACCGAACTCGAACCCAAACCCGAACGCGAACATACCGAACAAACCAAACACCGAACAGCGAAATGGCCGAACAGTTCGGTCAGTTCGAATCGCGTTTGGATGAGTTCGGGTGGCAAAAAAAGGTTCACTGGAAGGTCAAACATGACAGGGAGGTGTCAGTCACTGAGGAGCAGACTTCCAGGCACCAGGGGTGGAGAGGCTTGCAAGAAACGAAACTAATTATCTGCCTCCCCCCTTCCCAACACCTTCTGAGCTAGTCACTGTTCCTGAACAGCAGGCGTTGAGTAGGATTTTTAGATTGCTTTAAGTTTCATTTCAGTTTTGTAATGAAATGAAACTTAAACCATAAACTGAAACCTTGTGTTATGCACTGTACAGACTCATTGAGTATGTAATGTATGTATTTCACTACAGACTCCTCTTCTATTTGTGATTCCCCCCCATCCCATATATATGGGATGTATATATATCCATATATATATCCATATATATATGGATATGGATATATATATATGGATATATATATGGATATATATACATCCAGCCAGCCACAACACACACACACTCTCTCACCACACAGCTCCGCACGCACTAGAATTTCCAGTTTCCGACGCGATCATGGGATCATGCGATACCTTTTCTGAACTCCCAAACTGAACCAAACTCCACCGAACTGAACTACCGAACCCAAACTCAGCGACCGAATGGAACCGAACGACCGAACTGAACTACCGGACCGAATCGGACCAAACCGAATGACCGAACCCAAACAGCGATCTGTTCTCACATTCCTGCTGAGGACACAGTCATGGGCAAAGAGACGCTCCTGTCGATCACGGGCATGGGGACAACGCAATGATAGGAGCCAAGGAGGATATATCAGGGGGTGGCTGCTGGCTTCTCAGGGAACAATGGCCCCTGAACGAGGCCCTCCTAAGTAAAGATAGCGGCCCCTATGGTAGTCATGAACACACATATGGGCGTCCAGCAGGAAGCGGGGCAGGAGGGGATGACCCATCGCTGCAGCAGCTCTGACATTGGTTTGGCTCAGCACAATTCTCAGGGCAGACATCTCCCGTGGGTGGGCATCCCGGTAAGGAGTGGCCCACCTACATCAGGGGGCATCAGGCCCAGTTCACCAAGGCAGGTAGGGCAATCAGACTGAGGGTGCTCGAAGCCATGGGCATGCAGGAGAACACCGGCATAGCTGGTCGTGACATGGGGACCACTAGCCTGAAGGGCCAAACTAAACTTGTGATGACTTGCCACCTGCTGAGCAGCTGTGAACTCCCTTGCTTCCCAGGACACTACAACGGCGTTCAGGTGTGCTGGATGCAGATGGTGGAGGGGCGTGAATCTGAGTTCCCTTGCATGCTGTTGGCATTCTGTTCCGCCAAAGGGTTGTCCAACAGCCACATGTAACGTGACAGGAGGTTGAAGCCATCACCAACGGAAAGGGGGTCACTCACCAACATATGTACATCGCTGCTTTGCCACAGGGTTCCCAGGAGCATGGTGGCACATACCGGCCACTCATCCCTGGCCCGGCCATCAGCTACATAGTCGGTTGCATGGCCCGACATGGCCCAATGAAAAGCAGGGTGATCAGGAGCAACCGATGTAGACAGTGCATGGAAGGGAATGCGCTGGGATGGAGGCGAGGCTGAAAGCTAACCGCAGCATGGCCTTGCAGAGCTGATAGCGGCCCTGCTCCTTGGCCCTGGGAAACCGCAACCCACACACAGGGTGGACACATTCCAGCCCGATTGGAGACAGGAAGATGAGACATGGCCTGGGGACTGCAGCCTGAGATGCCGTGACCGCTGTGTCAGCACGGAACACAGCTGTCCAGAGGCCCACCAGTCAACTACATATACAGTGTTTGGGGGGCCACTGGGGCCCGACATGCCCCCCCTCTGTGGTGGTGGGCAAAGGGCCCCCGGGGTATTGTGCTGCTAGCAGTGCTCAAGGGGCCTTACCAATAGTACATAACAACCACCTAACCAAGGTTGCAGAAATAGAATGACAGACTAGTGTGGCCCCAAGCACATGCAATTGATCAGGGAGAACCAGACCAGGTGGGTGAGTCACACCCAGCCGCTGAACCACACACATAGGCACAGCGCCTGACCAGGCAGCTATAAGTAGGAGGTGGGACCGCTACAGCGTTGTGGCATTGTGTGTGAGGTTGGAGTGGAGTGGAGCGAAGTGGAGTGAGGACCGTGAGCGAGAGCATGAACAGAGGGAGGGTGTGTGAGATAAGCTTGAGAGTGTGTGACAGTAGGGGCATGTGTGAATGGGTAGGGGTGTGCGTGGGATATTGAGTGTTGGTGGAGGGGTGTGGGAGTGCAGGTGCAGCACAGGGTGACCAGCGGGGACAGGGTATCAGTGCACAGGGTGAATTACTGGATTGAGGACTGGGGCAGGGACACTTGGTGGGTTAAGTGGTGCATGGTGGAGGGATCGTTATGATGGATGCTGACATCCCAAGTGGGCGTGCCGCCCTACTACAGATTCTGGCCACCTGCTTCTGGGTCCTGGACCAGGTGTTGAGCAGATAGTCAATCTCCTCCACCCATTCACCCCGTGGTTCACACGTGTTGCACGGCGCAAGAGGTTAGCCAACCTGAGACTTGTGACAAGTTTGAGCTGGGCACACAGGGTGCAGACCAGGTGCGAATGGGTGGCGGGAACAGCAGAAGCTCAGCACGTTAATCTTATCCTTGCCAGGTGGCTGGTCAACCTCTATGGCCGCTGTATGACCCTACCGACGCGTTGGATGAACTGGACGCGAGGACCAACAAATGGTAGGAGAACATGCTGGCGACCTGGATGGATGATGAGTGGACTGATCACTTCAGGATGAACTGCTCCCTGCTGACCCACCTATGTGAGATCATAGGTCCCCACCTTCACCGCAACATGACCAACATGCACTTCCCACTGCCTCCAGTGATGCGGGTGGCGATGGCTGTGTGGTGGCTAGCCATACCCGATTCCTGTAGGAGCATGGGAAAGCAGTTCGGTGTGGGGGCCGCGACAGTGAACAGGGCGCTCCACGATGTGTGTTACCTGATAGTTAGGGATGGGCGAACAGATCGTGGTTTGGGTTCGGCCGTTTGGTTCGGCTGCATTTGTTTCGTCTGTTCAGTTCGGCGGTTCGGTTCGGCTGCGTTCGGTTCGTCTGTTCGGTTCGGCAGTTCAGTTAGTTCGCCGGGTTTGGGTTCGCCCGTTCGGGTTGGCCGTTCGGTTCGGCCGTTTGCCGTTCGGTTCGGCCATTCGCCATTCAGTTCGGCTGTATTCGGGAAATGTTATGGGCGGTTTTTTTGTTTTTTATATGGTTTTTGGGTTTTTTATTGGGTTTTATATGGTTTTCTTTTGGTTTTTATTTGGTTTTTTTGTTTTTATATGGGGTTTTTTAATTTATTTTTT
>QEPC01002769.1:853061-867317 GCA_003113815.1 Sphenodon punctatus
GGCGGCCAATAAATATAAAGAAATAATAAATAATAATAATAATCTGCAAATCTGATCACCTCACTTCTTACTCCCCTTTCCAGATCATTAATGAATACATTAAACAACACCAGTGCCAGGACAGATCCCTGGGGCACTCCACTATTTACTTTTCTTCATTGTGCAAACTGACCATTATTTAGTCCTACTCTTTTCTTCCTATCCTTTAGCCAGTTATCAATCCACAATGCCTTCTACCCCATGACTTTTTAATTTCTGCAAGAGTCTCTCATGAGGGACCTTATAAATGTTTCTGAAAATCCAGTTACACTATATCAGCTGGATCCCTCTTATCCACAAGTTTGTTCACACCCTGAAAAAATTCCAATAGATTAGCGAGGCACAACTTCCTTTTACTAAATCCATGTCAGCGCTTCCCCATTAAGTCATGTTTATCAATATGCCCCATGATTCTGTTTTTAATAATAGGTTTCACCATTTTTCACGGCACAGATTTCAGTTTCCAGGATCGCCTCTGGAACCCTTTTTAAATATTGGTGTTACATTTGGTACCCTCCAAGCCTCAGGTATGGTGGCAGATTTTAGCGAGAGGTTACAAATTACCAGTTGTAGGTCTGCAATTTCACATTTGAATTCCTTCAGAACTCTGGGATGTAAAGCATCTGGTCCCAATGATTTGTTACTATTTAGTTTGTCAATTTGCTCTAGAACCTTTTCCAGAGTCACACTGATCTGAGACAGCTCTTCCGATTCATCACCTACAAATAATAGTTCCAGCGTGGGTATCTCCCCAACATCCGCTGCAGTGAAGACCGAAGCAAAGAATTAATTCAACTTCTCTGCAATGGCTTTACCTTCCCTGAGTGTCCCTTTTACCCTCTGGTCATCTAAAGGCCCAACTGACTCTCTAGCAGGCCTCTTACCTTTGATGTACTTAAACAAGTTTTATTATTAGTTTTTGCTTCTTTTGCGATATACAATTTAATTCTTTTAGAAACTATAATTTTGGTCAGATTTTATGCTACAAAAGAGAAAGGTGCATGAACAGTAGCTGATGCATGAGGATGCACGGGCAGCTCTAGGTGAAAAAATATGATCAGTTAGCATATGTAATTCTGCCCCTACAGATTCTCCCCCTGCCCCCTATATAACTCTCCACTTTTATTTGTTTTATCTTACTCACCTTTGTCACCTTACTCACACTCTTTCATTTGTTTTATCCACCTGCTGTTCTGTAATCTATATTGATTGGAAGCCCTTTATAAGCCCTTGGGAGCACAAATTTCTGTTTTATGTTTCTTATACGTAACACAAATGGTTCATACGTACATTACAGCCTCCACTATCTGGATCTCCCATATCTATATATTATTTTTGATTATTATTATGGACATGATTTATGACCCTTCCATATCATGGTACCTCTCTAATCTGGACAAAAAACATGCCTCCTAAGGTGTCTGGATAAGGGACAGTTCTACTGTATATCACAACTCCTTTCAGAACAAGTAGGGAACAATTACATGTATTACACACACACACACACACACACACACACACACACAGCAAAAGAAGGGATAAAAATGGACATGCGGCCAGTGAGACCGCTCCCCACGCTGCCCTGGGGCAGAAAATCCCGATCGACATAGCCCGGGTCAGGTCTGATGTGACCGTGGCCAAGGGGCTGTCCTGCTGGCCACATGGCTCAGGTATGGCTGGGAGTACAACAAACGTGTGGGTGAATGGCCCTGCCCATGCTGTGCTCCCAGTGCCCCCACCGGCAAATGAGGCACATCCATGGCTGCTGGCCATTGTGGCCCCCAGCCTGGGTCGGGAAAGCCGCAGCTGCACAGATGTGCTCACCTGTTCTGGCCTGCTCTGGATCACTTCAGGCCAGTTGGGCGGTCCTTGGCCTGGGTTGTGACCTCAGGGGTTGTCTGGAGGTCACAGTCTGAGCTAGTCTCCAACACCACCTGGAGCAATCTCAGGCCAACTTCTGGTGGTGCGTGGTTACACATGCTGCTGGGTCCTGGGCCAGGGCCCCAATTATGTCTGTTTTTACCCAAGAATTAAGTGCAGAATCATGTAGAGTCTGTATATCGTGGTGTTCTCAATATTTGAGATCAGCCAATGTTGTGTATTATATATGTCCCTTTGTAGTAAGGGAAGTTAATGGGTTAATATTTCTCAGACGCTGCATGCTGCCTAGCATGCACGAACACCAGAGGACAGCAAATGTCAGTTTCTCAACATAGTTCTAGAGTTCCTACAGTCTTACAAATGATTGAGAATATTGCATGAGGAAAATTGTCAGGAACAATACTTCTCGAAAACCAAGAACCATTCTGGTATGAAAAATCAATGAAAAAAAAAGAGGGCTAAACAAAAAAAAATATATGCATGATAGAATGGATGATGTACAATTGGGTTTAGCCACACAAGATAGGGCTGTCTCGGCCCCCTCCCCCCAACATCACCAACATGGGCAATTGCAGCCACCACACTTTGGGTGCCAAGTACAGCAGGTCACAGAATCTGCCCCCTGTGGGGAATGTGGGCAGGCAACTATCAGAAGTCCTGGCATGGCCCAAGGTGGGCCGAGGAGCTGGCTACACGTGTGGGTGCCCAGCCCCACCCTACCCACTATCCCCCGGCCTGCCCACTATTCTTCCCCTGGCTGTGACATGGCTGCACAGTAATGGTGATTGTGCTCACTGCTCAAGGGTGCTGGTAGACTTTGCCGTGGAGTGGGACAGCACAGGGTCTGGTTACACAGGCGGTGGCCCCTTAACCTGATGTGAGCGGCATTACCCCACTTACTTTAGGAAATGCTACTATGCGCTGCATCTCCGGCCTTCCCCAGCAGATGCAATATGTAGCAGCCAGCTGCTCACCCTGGGGTGGGGTGAACATCTGGCGGCCACTGGCCATGTAATGTGCTGCATTGCGGGATAAGGCTGCCTGATGTGGGTTAATGCTGCCCAAACTGGGCTAGCATCTCAGGTAGCTGCACCCATTGTTTTATTCAGATCACTGGATGACATAAAAAAGGAACCGCTGGTACCATAAATTGCAATCAAAGTGTACTGGCCTTCCAAAAGTTAGCCAAAAATCTTTAATTATAAGTGTAAAGATGTGACAGTGAAAACTGGACTAATGTGTCATGTTTCAACTTGTGAAGTTAGAAGTAGTTCATGCTAGGCCATTTACATAGGCCTCAGCCACTGGTGATTTACTTTAACAGTAAAGAAATCCAAATGCATTTTTTGTTTCGCTCTTCCCAGTAGAAATGTACCGGCTACCTAAAACTAAATGTGAGTGTCTACAATGTTTATCCTCAACAAATAAATGTGTGTGGGAGCACAAAGCTTTGGGGATATTCCTGAAGACATATATTTAAGAGTTTTTGCATAGGAATTAGGCGTTAAGCACAGAGAAGATGATCTGCCCTTCCCGGAATGGCTTGCTTTCATTTAGCTTGCTTTTATCTTAAAAGGCCACAGTGTGTGCAACTAGGCAGCAATGATGATCCTAAAGAGTGTTCTAAAGGCTATAAAGTGGAATGAGGTAGTGAGTTAATCAGGTCAGTCTACTGAAACCTGTATTAGATGAGCCAATTAGAAAAGTGAAAGATGTTCAAGCATATAATGAGTGATGGTGTTGTCAATGTCTCACAGAAACTTAAAAAGAACAATCCAGTAAGCTATCTTGAGAAACTAATTGATTAAATGCCACATGTTTGTCATGCAGTTAAGTATGAAAAAGTATGGTTTTGATTTAAAGGCTTCCTTGAAGCAAACATATACATTGAAGGGCCATTTTACAAGAGCTCAAACAAATATTCTCTCAAATGAATACATGTGTCGAATTCCCTCACGTTGATTAAGCACCAGTGAAGCCAATATTAACAACTAAGTGTGAACTGAGTAAGTGTGAACTGGTAACTGGAATATCAAAATGACCAAAATAACCAAACCCATATACCAAACCAAACCAAATAACCAAACTGGAATATTCAAATAAGTGGTTTCAGATGCAGATATCACTTGGTTATTCACAGGGTTATTTGAAAATGTGATTAATATTCATGAATACAAAAACATTTTAGCTCAACATTTTACTGATTTGGAAAAGTTGCTGAGTTTATTAAATTAAATTAATTAATTAATTAATTTATTCCCCGCCTCTCCTGCCTAGGCAGCTCGAAGCGGCTTATAAAACTTAAAACATCATTAAAAAATATACATAAAATACACATAAAAAAGGAAGCATAAGAATAAGAAAATAAAAAAACCCATTCTCCTCACCCACCATTCACCTATCTCCTTCACCAAAGACTTGGCAGAACAGCACTCATTGCACTGTCGTTGAAATGAGGCAAGGTCTGGGGTCACCTGAGAATCCACCAGAAGGAAGTTCCACAGCCTAGGTGCCGCCACCAAGAACACCCTCTCCATTGTAGCCCCCCACATCCCCCAGGGGACATCAAGAAGGGCGCTCCCAGCGGACAGCAGGGGTTAATCCAGGGCACGGAGAGTGAGGCGGTGTCACAGAAAGGAGGGGCCCAGACCGTATAGGACTTTATAGGTTGAGGGAAACACTCAAATATTATGCAACCTGGCAATTAAAAGTGGTAATTCAAATTAATTCTGACCATGTCCTTTGGTCTAGAATATGCCTATAAGTAAGTCTAAAAGCATAATTCTCTAGGTGAAATGTGTGAGCAGTTAGTTCAGGAGCAAGTCCTATTTACCTCCGTGGAACTTGTACCCATGCTAAAAGTGCTGGATTTATCCGCTTACAGGATTGTGCTTTAAATCTGCGTTACATCCAAACATGTTAGCTTGTCCCTGGAAATTTCTTTTTATTGTAGCCTTATGTAGCCTTACTAAGCCAGGCCCTCTCCTCGATTTCAAATTAAATCAGTCTGTCGTAACTCCACTAAACAAGGTAGTTATTATAGACTTGTCCCTCTGTAACTGAGACAAAAATCTCTCAGTGCTTTATTTTACAATCTGCTTTTGTAAAGTAGTGAAATACATTGATACAGGTATCATTTAAAGCAAAGCCATTCAAGGTTAAGTTCTGTAGAAACAGATCAGTGGCAATGTCAGCATTATCTACTGTTCCACATGGACATGAGTCTTCCCTAGCTTTACTATTAATTGTTACTATTAAGAAACCAGGTTGCTTATTCAGAAAGTTCATTTCAGTCCAACAGAACACTGTGCGTGTGTATGTGTGGGCGCATGTGTGACTGTCCACATATATATGTAGCTAGATGGCTATGTCTGAAAGAAATACAGACTATCAGAAACACATTATTCATTCAATACTGTTTAGATAACATAACAGGGTGTTTTTACACACACATTTCTCCTGGATGTTTGCTGTTACATCCAGAACTTTCTGTGTGTCTAAATCACTCACCCAGATCTTAAACATCCGAATCGTTGAACTTCTGCATAGAACTTCTCCCAGAACTTTTGTGTGTAAAAGGTTCTCCTGGTAAACTGCTTTGCTCCAGGCAGCTGTGGTCACTTGGTTTCCATGGCAGCCTGTCACATCTACAGCTGCGACTACTTTAGGCTGCCTCAGGGCAGTGTGTGTGTGAAAAATGCATCTGGAACTTACTTGTGGACTTGTAAACCCAGAAGATTGAAAAATCTGGAACTTTAACGTGTGTGTAAAAATGCCCTATGTGTAGTCTACAGTGTGCCTGGCAATTTGAAGCCAAGTATTTACAAAATAGATAAGTGCACAATTAGGTTAAAATTCTATTAGTTTTGCCTTTGACTGTACTGCTTTACTAAACCTCTGAGGGTGTTAATTGATATATTTCTGCTAACAAATGTGTAGTTCTTTTAGCAGGCTGATGAAACATAGTAATTTTCTAATCTGGGTGCCAACTTCCCCTCTACTTTGCTTACATGAATAGAGATTGTCCATAAAGTGTGTCTCACATCAAGTGAGGGCAGGGAGTTAGCAAAGTTGTGGCAATTTGGCTGTTTTCAAATGGAGTGCGGCGATGGGTGGAGGCAGCAGCAGGTGAGTTGATGCATGGATGGCCCATCCCACGGACACCTCCACCCATCTCAACGCACAGAGCATCCGCCATTGGTGCCTGTTGCTCCGTGCATGGGCAATGGGTGGAGGAGGGTGGAGTGCGGGAGCATGCACGCACCCACCCACTCACTGCAGCAATCCCACGGATGCCCCCTGTGCACCGCCCACCTGCCGGCATGCATGGGTGGGTGGGGCGTCCATGCAAAAAGAACTTTATGGCAAGGGGTACTAGTTATACGTGAGGTTAGATGAATGCGTTTTCTTCTTCAGCAGAATAATTTAGCATGCAGTTGCTAGATACCTTAGGTAGATTACATCCAAACATATCCGTTTGTCCCTCAATTTTTATTTTATTTTATAGTTGCCATTTCTATTTACTAGGTCAGCCCCACTGCTCCATTTCAAAGCAGTATCTAAAAGACTGCCTTCTTAGGTCAGCCAGGGGAGCCCACTTTCAAGTTCCACCACCGCAGCAGTGGAGGCATTCTCGGTGGCTTCCCCACAGCTTTGGAACTCCTTTCCCCTGGAAGTTTGGGGAAGCCCAAGTCTGAGTATCTGCAGAAGGCAATGTAAGACCTATTTATCTGGCCAGGCATTTGGTGGCTGAGGATAAGATTTGGGGAGTGGGTGTGGTTGTTTTAACTGGTATTTTATATGGATTAATTTTATTGATTTTTTTGCTTGTAAGCCACCCTGAGCCTGCAGGAAATGGTAGGATATAAATCCAAATAAACAAATGGATTTCCATGCTTCCCTTCTGTCCATACTGCTTCCCATTGGCCTCCATCATTGCCTGTTCTACTCCCCCATCTTCCCTCCATGAAGTCCCGTGTCCTGATTATTTTCTTGTGACTCTGCTTCTGCTCCCAGGCTCTTATCATGTACCCCATTCCCATGCCCCCTCAACACTCTGTTTCTTTTTCTGCATACTATGAAGATTTCTCTCCTCCCACCCCCCACCAGATTTGTCCACATAATGTTTTGAAATGAGGGGGGGAAAAATCGAACCACTTTCTCCCATAAATATTCTATATTTGATGAATAAATTATATCCCTCACATCTAATAAGATTAGAGTATGTGAGGGATCCGTGATTTGTGTGGCATACATTTTTTTGGCAGGGATCTGTACTAGTGTGCAAAACTGTGACAAGGCGGGGAGGAAGGCTAAACAATGTGGCCTATAGTCCCGTATTCATAAATACAGTTCCGTTACTTACCTGGCCAGGATAAGACCAAGAAAAGCAGCACAACATTGCTTAATAATCATTAGTTTTGTTTGCTTTTCAGTTTTATTTTTATATTTCTTTTTTTTTTTTTTAAAGTCCTACTTAAAATTGTAAAGAAATGTTCAGTATTTATACTCCATGAAAGTTCAACGCTTTAAACACAGCTATAAATGTAATGATGGAATTCATTACTTTGGGTTTTCTTCTGTGGAAAAATACAAAATGCTGTAATGAGGGGGCATAAGCTCTCCTCTTGCAAATCTGACTTTAAAATTTGGTTCATTTAGAACATAGAAAGACACATGAAATTTAATCAAAATCTCAAGTCACATTATGTACTCTCGGTTGTGCAGGAACTGAGCACATAAATTAAATGAACTGGGAGCTAGTCCCAGATGTGTCCCTATATGGACAAGGGCACCTCTTCCTTGTAACTTCCAGCAGGGGAAGCTCTTAGCACATCAGTTAAAAAGGCAGCAAAGTTTAGCAAAGGCAGGGCAGCAGGGGAAAAAAAAGAGAAGGCAAGAGACAATGCAACAGCCATATTAGTAATGAGACTACATTCCAATTACACTCCTTTGTTTTCAGTGGCTCTCTCACAAGGGTGCTCATGTAACAATTAAAAATGGTTTTATAAAAGTTGGGGTTCACAAGACTCCCTCAGTAAAAGAACAGTCCTTCAGTTTGAGGGCAGTCAACCTACCAAATGAAATAATTGGTTTGTACTCTAATCCGTTCTTCTGCAGGTTACAGAAAACTACTTGCAGTTTTTATTTCCAGTTCATCTTACTTAAAATAAAATAATAATAATAATAATAATAATAAATAATTAATAACCAATTCCATAAATGATAAATTCAGTGTCTACAGAAAGGCAGTAACCTAATTGCACAGTGAAGCAGAAGAAAGCCTTGCAAATGGTATACAATTTTCAAAGTGTTCCAAGCCTTAGGCAAAAGCCTTTCAACTGTGTCTAAAACTGAATGATAAAATATGTTGTACAAATTATCTGTGAACAGGAAACATGTGGTAGTGGCAGGGGACTGAAATGTAACACTTGTAAAGAAATGGGAACTGCCAGTCATTTATACCCTTTTACTTTTCTTTCGGTTGCAAGTTCCATCATCCCCCACCTCCACCAAACAGGTGATGTTCAAGTTTATAATAAGACATTTATCAGATCTTACTAGGCCAATTACAGCTTTGCATCGAAAACGACAACAGAAGTGACCCTGCATGAAGATAAAGGTTTCATTTTGTCCCTTTCTTCACACTCTTAAAATGTTTCTGATTTATACAAGATGTTGGTCCACAATATTTTGGACCTAGTTGGGGAAACTTTCACAAGTTTTTCCATAAAAATAAAAGGCAAATGTGCAATTGCTGTTCAACAAGAACCAGAAAAGCTCCTATTCAGAAAGCTCATCTCAGCTCCCTCACTCTTTAAATTCCTCCTGTAATGGTGTATCTTATGATCTCTCCTGTTTTTAAAAAATGTAATCTTCATCACCAATACCAACCACTGTGCACTGTGGTCCTCATTGATGGGATTTTTTTTTATGTCTCCAAATGAATGCTTGTGGGGGCAGGGAGAAAGCCTTACATTCTGTGCATCAATTTGCAGAAAGACAGTAAACTCTTTTGCCTAGTGTCTGGAGTTGTTTTGCAGATGCATAGAAACAGGGAAATTTAATTTTAATCTAGTATTTTTAAATGCAGCCTTTTGCTCTAAACTCCCTCAGATTTGAAGTTCTCCAGGACTCCTATTTTGCAAGGACATGGAATTTTGGGGGCTCTGGTTCAGCAGAGTACCTACATGACTAATCTCAAGCTTAAGTCCAGAGGTTTCCAAACTATAGGTCAGGTCTCATGTCAGGTCATACCAGCTGAAGATGGAATGGCTATTCCAAGTGATATTTGTGATAGACTGCATGCATCTTTGTTGCTCTGTGGCGTTGAGCCACAGTCTCAGACTGGGGTCACACAGGCAAGAAGCTTGGGAACCATGGGATTAAGTTCCTCCCTAGTCATGTTTAAATAGTTTGCTAAATCACAGCTTTAGTTTTTATTTAATTCAGTTGTGTGTTACTTTATTAGTGAGATGATTTTTTATTTTTATTTTCAAGCATTTTTAATCCGCCTATCCTGCCACAGGCAGCTCTGGATGGTGCACAAGATCGAACATTCATAACATTAAAAACAACTTTTAAAATATACAACAAAGGGAGGTATGAAAAATCCCCAACCACCCCCCACCCTAACCCATTCCCCCCTCCCTAATGTGGTCCAGGAATAAATTTGAAATGACAACTTGAGTTTGAGAAGCACTGGCGTAACATACAGGCCCACAGGCAGAGCTTCAGGTGCAGGAAGGCCTGGCCTACGAAGGCACTATTGTGATTCAGGAGGGGCCCTAATACATGGGGTCCATGGATAAAGTAAAACTAACAACGTATGCATAACCTACAGAGCCTGCAATGCAAGGAGCTGTAGTCCCAAGAGGATGTTACATTTAACTAAACATTAAACATGAATTATGGTAACTCCCCCCCCCCCAATAGGTGAGTCAGTGGGTGAAAACACATGTGATGGCGGACTCAGGTGGAGTGCTATTGTCACGATCTTGACTGGGTTGGCAACATGTTTCCATCATGGTCTGTACCCGGTCCGCTGTCAAAACAAATGTGTTAGGGTAGAGGTCGCCAGGGAGGGTGGGGAAATGCATGGATATGCATCCTCCCTGCCCCACCCCCATGCTGCTCCCAGTGTCCCCCTCCCCATGCCGGGCAGCCATGACAGCCGGTCATGGTGGCCACTCCAGATCAGGCCGTGAACACATGTGATAGGCTGGCAGGCCGTTTCCTGAGTGTGTTGGCGGCTAGCCTGGGCAGTGATCCCGGAAGTCTCCAGGATCACAGCCTGGGCTAGCCGCCAACACGCAAATATCTGGGGCAAATATCTGGACTGGCTCTAACAAACGTGATGGTGGCCTGCAGGACCAAAGTGGGCCACCATCATGTTTGTTAACACCCAGTGACTGTCTGTCAAGCATTCCTATGTTAACAGGTAATCCATACAACCATTTTGCACAAGGCTCCAGCTTCTCTGGATCTTGTCCTGGTCTGACCCAGCAAAGCAATTTCAGTATAGCAGTTCTTATGTACTTATCTATCAGGAGGGTTTACTCTGCTTTAAAAAAACCAAAAAACCAAACCCAAACCAAACCTAGCTTTCGTAAGCTTGTAGTTTTTGAGAAATATAATTTACAGGTAAAACCTTATCTCATCTTGGAATCTGCATTTTCAGTACAGTAGTTGATGATAAAAGATACCATGCAAGATTAAAACATCCGTGATTCTAAAATCAAAGCAGGTTGCAGAGTTTAACGCCTGCTCAGATAGTCCATTTGCTATATTGCAATTAGTTCACCTGACCTATTGGTAGAGGGGAGGGTGGGACTATCCCTGACTCTGCCACTGACTTGCTGTGTGATTTTGGTCAAGTCAGTCACTTCACCTCTTTACTTTTGTTTCTACCTCCTCCTCTTCTATCTTATGTGTTTGTAGTTTTAGGTGAGATCCATTTCTTGCAGGGCCAGCCTTACCACAGGGTGACCCGAGGTGACTGCTCCGGGCCTCACTCTTTCTGGAGGCCCTCCAGCAACTCCTATTTTCTCCAGAGTAGGGGGTAGAAGCCTAAACATGATTACCCTTAGGGCCCTGCAGAGGGTGCCTGCAAGGGAGTGTGGCCACCAGGGATACGGGCTCAACACATTCTAAGGCCAGCCCTGATTTCTTACTATGCATTTATACACTGCTTTGCTCAATTGAAATCTAAATTGTCATTGGAGTTTCTAGGGCACTACAGTAATACTATGAATAAACAATAAGGTCTGATGGTTGAACATGCAGTTAGGCCTTATCTGTGCTATAGAAATTAGCCATTGCTGACAATGAATACAGCTGAACTTTTGCTTAACACAGCTCAATAACTGTGAGCATAGCTAAGACCCAAGAGCATTCAGCTACAATTGTTGTCAGCAGTGGGTAGTTTCTGTTGGGGTCAACAGTTGCTTAGTGGCAGGCACTTTATGAATGTCATTGGCAGAGAGAGAGAGAGAGAGAGAGAGAGAGACTCAGTGGCAAGGATGAACACATATGAGCATGTATGGCAAAGTGGACACATAAAAGACACTAGTTGTGGGAAAGGGAAAATACAAAGATATAAAGAACGTTGACTTTCAGGGTAATGCCAAGTTGCTCCCACCAGTGACATCACTGGGTGGCAACAAGTCTCAATTACTTCAGGTGGAGTCACCACTGAAGTCTTGCACTGGGGCTAAACTGCTTGTGGAAGGGCATAGCTATAATAGGGACAGGAGGCGCAGCTGCATTGGGGGCCCCAAGTATGGGCCCCCCAAGCATGGGGCCTCCGTACTCTCTGAAGCTGCTGCATGCTGCTGGGACAGCCCATTCCACCTTTTGTAACCTGACTATGCCCCTGTGTTATGTGGATTGTGCTGTTAAACGGGAGCAGGATACAACCCCTTACTAGGGCTGCTTTTAGATGAGTGGCTGGCTTGCGCTTTGAAAAACTTTCTGGGGCGCGGTGGTGGTTAGATGAGCCAGAAGTCACCAACTGTCATTGGGACGGGTCTTTCAAGTGCGCTTTTCTGGCTCATCTAAAAGCCCCCTGCATGACTTTTTTTGAAGCATGTTTTTTCCAAACCATGAGGTTGGGCGCCTGTCTAAAAGCAGCTTAGGAGACAAACTAGCAGGTTCAGGATGTAATCATCTGGAGATAAGGGATAAAGGGTGAAAACCAGTATGACAGTAGTCCACAGTAGCCCACAGTCACCTGCCTGCCAGCTCGGTGGTGGACAAAGCCATGGTGTTGGCAATGAGTGGGCCCAGGAGCAGTGGCATCCGGACGCCTGTCTGCTAATGGCATGGGTTTGGAGAGAGTAACCCCCTCCCCCCTTGCTGCTTGTCAGCTGGTGGCACAGCTGGAAGAAGCTGCCACTGAAAGGGAGGGAGGGAAGTCACCCTTGCCCAGGGGTGGTGAGTCCCAGATCCAAGCCGAACCCAGCCCCATGTGGTCCTACCCTCTGTCCCTTCTTTGGATGTAAACAAATGAGATGAGCCTCAGATTGCCCCTCCCCTTTTCCCTAAGTTACCTGCTTGTGTGCAGGGCACCCACCAGATATTTGCTCCGAGTTGGGCTGGGACTGTCCCTCCCTGCACTATCCCCAGAAAGGTGGAGTATGCCGTGTTGGGTAACCCGGCAACTGGGACAATGCACTGCCCCGGGGCTGCCTCCCATCTGATGGGAGGTAGCCACATCCACCACCACCATGTGAGTCACAGGGTGTTTTCAGATGTTACGTGGTCCCGAATCACCACAGTGGATCCCCGGCGGTGGCGAGCCAACCAACCACCCCCCATGGTCCAGAAAGACCCCAAACAGATGTGACGGGACCGGGACCACGGCAGGGAATTGGACCGACAGACCATGGCCCGGGGCAGCGCAACAGACGTGACGCCGATTCCGGGCTGTGGTCAAAACACCCAGAAGGCACCGGGGAGGGTGGGAGGCAGACATGGCTGACTGAGGGCAAGGAAGCCAAAAGCACCAAAAGAAAACACCCACACAAGGGAAATGGGAAGGGAGGGGGAGGAGGGAGAAGAGTGGTCGAGGCAGCAGACACAACAGGCACAGGGAAGATGAGGTCACAGTGGAACACAAAGCACAAACGCATGCCCGGGCGCATACACACCGGTACAGGAAGGAAGGGAAAGGGGAACACAGTGGGATGGCCAACACACATGGCACAACGGGAAAAGGGGGGGGACCCCGGGCCAGGGAAGTGGGGGGGGACCAGCCCGGGGGCAGAGCAGGTCACGGGGAACGGCACCTGGAACCCCGACAACAGCACAGACAGCACAGGCCACCCCACAGCAACACAGGCAGCCCAGGCACGGGGGGACCCCACAGGGGCAGAGCACAGGCACAGGGGGAGGGTGCATGGATGGGGAATGGCTCGGAGCAGCCCAGGAATGGTCCAGGAGGCAGCCAGGGACCACCACCCCTGATGGCAAGGGTGCACTGAATGGGATGGAGGTGAGCCGGAGCTGAAGCGCTGAGCAGGTGACTGACACCCCCCCCCGGGAGGGCACCGGGAGGCACAGTCCGGGGGTCCCAGACCCCCATGGTCACTGAGTCACCTGGGGGGGCACAGGCACAGGTGGGCTTGTGGCTGGAAGAGGACGGACAACAGCACCCGGGGAGCTGGAGGCTGGCTCGGAGAGGAGGACATGGCCACAGGAGAAGGCAGCCATGGAGGGGAACACCAGTTGCAGAGGAGGACAGGGGGGGCGTGGAGGGGACCCAGAGGCAAAGGCAGGGGCAGCAGAACCCGTGGGACCAGCCTGCACAGCAGTGATCCCGGAACATCATGGAGGGAACGGGCAGTGACCCACGGCATCAGGGCGGAGGTGGGAGCTCACAGCAGGGCCAGCATCCAGGGCCCAAAAGGCACAGGAGGGCTCACAGCCAGCTTCAGGGGGTCATGGAGGGGCCTGGGGCTGGGAGGCCCATCATGTGCACATAGTGCGGTCACTAAAGCATACCCTGATGGTAGCGCAGCGCAGACATATGGTGGGCAATGAGGTAGTACGCCTCGAAGGGATCCTGCACGGCGAGCCCCACCTGGACATTGGATTGGGACAACACACCAGCCAGCGCTGCCACCTCCACTTCTGTGGACTCCGACAAGCCATGGTCAGCAGCAGAGGGCCACGGAAGGTGACAGAGCTCCAACAGGTGGTGATACACCACCCCACATGACCGCTGGTAACCATTGGCCCCATGGACGCAGCCGAAGAAGGAAACCGCCAGGGCAGGGCCCCCCTCCGCCAGACAGGCGGTGTAGGCGGCCAGGCTGCACACAGAGAGAGCAGACA
>QEPC01002769.1:867417-904832 GCA_003113815.1 Sphenodon punctatus
CTGCGTCCACTGGCTGAGGGTGACCGGTGTGCCGGCCTCCGATCCTCCCAGATCAGACATTGGGTGAGGGCTCTCAGGGCTGGTGCATGAGGGGCGCCTGCTGCTCCCCAAGGTCCCGGGGCATTCCTCTTGGGGGCAGAGCCCCCGTAGCCGGTGCCTTCTAGCGAGGCGGTGAGGGGAAGGGGTACCTCAACCCATTCCCTGCCCTGGACCACTGTGCTCCCCGCAAGGCATGGAGCGACTATCAATCCCTTTACGTCGAGAATGCGGTCCAGGGCATCATAGTAGGGGGCAGTCCGGGCTCCGTGCCCAGACCGCCGGTTGTTGTCCTCGATGACCTTGTACCCCCTCTTGAGCTCCTTCACCTTTGAGCGGCACTGGGTCACTGTCCTGTGGTGCCCCACTGCCTCCATGTCATTCACAATCTCCTGGTACACGTGCTTGTTCCTCTGGTTCACTGCTAGCTCCAGCTGGTGCTCCAGGGACACCCAGATCCTGATGAAGTCCTGGATTTCCCTGTGACCACATTGCCCCCCTCGGTGGTATGATCCTCTCCCACGAGGGCCCTCCTGGTCCTCCTCCATCACCTCCTACTCCGCATGCCCTCTGCCCGTCTCCTCCAGGGGCTCCGGCTCCCAGGCCTGTTTCTATGTCTGTGGGTTGTAAGGGGGGGGCGGTTGGTTGCCTGGGTGCCTCAGCCCCGTGGCCCTCATCTTTTCCCCCCTCCCACCGGCCCCCACCCCAGGTGCTCCTGTGCCACTGTCCCCCCCTCGCTCTCCTTACCCGTTTCCAGGGTGGCTCGTCTCCCGGTCCAGTTGTCGGCTCCGGGGCGGCCTGGCCTGGCTGCTGCTGCTCTCCCTCCACCACCTCCATCTGCAGCATGACCACCTCCTCCGCCTCCACCTTGTCCTCCCTTCCTCGCGCATCCTCCGCTCTCCTCTCCCTTCGCCTCGCTCCATCCTGCCACATTCCCCTGCTGCTGTGTGCCCTTTAAATCTCCCCCCCGGTCTGTGTTGCTGCTTGTTGCCTGGCAGTGACGCTGTGTGCTTTGTCCCCTGCTGGGAATCGTTTTGAGTGCTTCCGGCTGGTGATTGCCGTTCAGTCGTTCGGTTTTGCTGTTTCCCGGTGGGGATTGCTTTGGCCACCCTTTCGGAGATGGTCTGGGCCAGACCTCCGAAAGGGTGGTTAGCTTTGTCCCCTGCTGGGGATTGTCTGTGGTGAACATCTGGTGACCACCAAACAGATGTTCAGGGCCCTTTGGCCCCGCCGCGGGGTTGTGTGTGGTTCACTGTGGTTGACTGTGATCTCATAACATCTGAAAACACCCACAGTCATAGTCTAGAGACTTTGCAGGAACAATCCACTATGGGTACAGTCACACGAGCGAGGTTTAGGAGGCTACCATGCTTTTACCTCTGAGTGACTGGAAGAGAGGAATATACTCCTTGTATCAGTGACATACCCATCTTGGTACTGTTGTCAACAGAAGTACCCTAAATATAATTTAGTTTAAGGTTACTTTATCAAAGGGTTCCAGGGCAAGAGTGGCATTTTATTTCATTTGACTCCGAGTAGGTGTAACAGGGTCTCACGGAGGCCCCAATCCTCTAAACACTAAGGGCATGTCTACACACAGTTTTTAGCAGGTGAAATTCTACTGGTAAAGTCCCCTAGGGTGGATGGCATTATACCTACTTGTTGCTATAAATGTATGTCAATGATTCACATGAATAAACCTACTCCCATGGTTAAGGCCCAGCTGACACACAGTTTAGGGAGCAGTGAAGCTATTTTGGATGAGTGATGTCTTACAGATCCAGTTGGATTGGTCTAAATCAAAGGGTGCAGCCAGACGAGCTGTTGCCACTACCACACTGCAGGGCCAGCGTGGAGAGCTGGGCAGGTGGTTGTGGGGAAGCCAGGCAGGCTGGCTGCTGCTGCCATGGCTGGGGTGGGTCATGGCACTGACCACATGAGCGGGCACCTGGCCCTGCTTCATCTCCTTCCCCCAGCCTGACTGAGATCCCACCCCCCAGCCATGACGTGGTCGGGTGCCACAGGTAACAGTGCCTGCCGCTCTAAGCCCTGCAGCAGTGCTCCCTGTGTGGAAGGGAAAGCACGGCCCAGGTAAATCTGTTGCCCCACCCTGGTCAGCCTTACCCCATGTTGGGTAAGGATGCTCTGCGATGTATCCTTAGAATTTTTCTGAGGATGTGTCACATAGCAGCCAGTTGTTCCCCTAGGCCTGAGGTGGGGGGAACATCTGGCAGGCACTGGCCACATGGCATCGCGTGGCCCGGCTACCCAGATATGGGGTAAGGCTGCCTCCTCACTCTGTCTCGTGTGGCTTCAACCCAAGTCTGGATGCAATACTACCAATGCATACCGTGCACATTTCTGCAGGGGAGCACACATGAGGGTTGTTCCTCTCAACGAGACTCGCGCCTACAGTGTAGCATGCATGGTATCCTGCCACAAGATCATGACCAAACTCTTTTCTTCAGTAGAGCTTGACACACTGTTTATGTTGGTAGAACTGAATCCACACTAGGGATTGCACTGATAGATACGTACCAGTAAAAGAATGCAACCATAAATTGAAATATTTCTACAGTTGCAAAACTGTGAGTAGACCAGGCCTTATATATGTGACTTGTGTGAATAGTCTGATTTATTTCAATGGCTCTATTTACACGAGTTATGCTGCTTGTGTATCTATGTGCCTGCCTGAACCAACCCCTAAGAGTAAATCAGGAATTACTCTGCCACTCCACCTTTAAGAGTTTGGGTGTTTTCTGGAAGCATAGTAAGACCTTTCTAGTTGGCCAAGCATTTGGTAGGTGGTGGGAACTAGGGGTTTGTGCAGGAGGGTTTAAAATGTTTTTATTCTTATATGTTTTTAATATACTGTTTTACACCTTGAGCTTTTGGGGAAGAGTGGGATATAAATTGATTGATTAGTCAGGTTAGTTGACAAATGCACTGACTGCAGTTTAAAATAGAGACTAAAAAAATATAAGTATAAAAATTTTAAATATGGAAAAGTAAAAGTTTTAAAAACTAAAGATGTGATTTAAAATAGCAACAACCAACACTACAATGAACTTTGTTGTATATAGCTGTATTGATATCCTGTTCTATTCTAGTACTTAATCAATTAATCAGTTAAAGCAACACTATTAATCAACCAAAGATTTTAATCCGTTGAGAGCCTTAGAAAGAAGGGCTCTACTGTACACCTTTTAAAGGAAATGCAAAGCAAAATCCAAGTTGATTTTCAGTCTTTTTCTGTGCTTTGAAATTTAAAGGGATCCGAGATAATATTTCAGTTTTTTTTCCTCATTTTCCAATTTAAGATGTCGGGACATTGCTTTGCTGCAGGGTGTGGTCAGTTTTTTTGGTGAGCAAACTACCTGAGCAGTGAGTTTGTAACCTGAGCTGCTACTCTCCAAGTAGCCATAAAAAAAGGAAAGAGGCACAGTAAGTTAACCTCCAATTAAGAGTGGATTAAAATGGTTGGCAATCATGTAGACTGATACAGCATAATTTAAAGTTGCTGCATATGCGAGGTAGCAATCACATGCAATAGTGGTGCATGCAGTGCTCGAAAGCCAGGACAACCACAAAAGAAACAGTCCATTTGAATCTTATTTTCAGGAATGCTTTGAAGAGTCAAGGCTAACAAATCCTTTAGTCACATACTGTACAACCCTAATTGAGCCTCTTTACATTTGGTCCTGCAGAGCACAGCTTTCTGAACAAGTTCTCGACAGCACTAAAAAGGGAAACCATCAACTTAAAAGACACACTCCTGCCTGAAAATATTTCAGCTAATATTGCTATGAGCGACTCCAAAGATGGCTAAGCAAAAGAGATTGGAAGAGGAAAAAAAACTTTTAAATCTTCTTTCCAATTTGTTTATTTTGTGAATTTGACAGAGCTGTAGTTTCTACATAAACCAGCTCCACTGTTTTCCCTGTTCATGTGGGTTTCTCACACAGCAACAGATGGGGCAAGGCATTTTTTAAAAGTATACAAAAAAAAAAGATATGATTGTAAAACACAAAACATTGGCGGGGAGACTCAAGGGCGGGCCTACTAACACCTGAAATTACCTTTTAAAAAAAAGAAATGGATATTAAGCTCTCGGGCAGGGACCATGTCTATCTTATTTTCTGTAAAGCACCAGGTACATCGCTGGTGTTATATAAATGCTTATATAATAATAATAATGATAATTAATAAATATTAAGCTGACTGTTTCATTTTAAATATATCTTCTCCTTCCTGCCTTATATGCAGAACATAGCTAGGAACTGGGATAAATAAACCTGTTCCATTAAAACGATCCTAAACCTCAAACCCCAAACCCCAACTTTTAAAAAGTCTGAAAACATTTCCACTTAATTGTCATTTTGTGAAAAATATGAGATTGTGGTTGATTTTCAGTTTGCAAAATTATGTTTCATTTAGCTGCATCACTGAATAACCTTGTTTCAGACTAGGATGAGAAGCAGCAATGTCAAAATGCCACCAAGAAGTCTTTCTTTGATGTTTCCCAGCTTGGTTTTACCGTGAGAGATTGATGCATGCAGCCACAGAGTGAAAACAGACATAACGCTAACTCCACTTTAACACCACTTTAACATTTCTTATGCATGTTGTAGGGCTGTATTGGTGCCCTATGTAGCCCTGCAACATACATAAGAACTGTTAAAATGGTGTTAAAGTGGAGTTAGCGTTATGTCTATGGCTGTTTTTACATGGATGCCTCCCCCACACTGGGTATGTGGGAGGGTGTTTGAAACGTGGGGGCGCCCATGTAAATGGTGCAGTGGTTGGTGGTGGTATAGGTGTGTGATGGGTTTCTTTCCGTGCAAACAGCACGGGTGGTGGGTGGGGGTGCATGCACGCTCCTGACACACACCGATCTCCACCCATCACCCAGCCATGGAGCCATACGGAAAAACGGAGGAGGATCCATGCGTGGAGATGAATGGAGGTGGGTGTGCGCCCATGGGAATGGGTGCGCACTCACCTCCACCCACCGCGCAATCACACCCATTCCCCCACCCACCTCTGCCCGTGTAAAAAGGGTCTAAATTTTCACCCACAATGGCTGAAGATATGAGGGTTAAAGTGCACTGTATGGAGATCAACAGCCTAATGTGTGCTGATCATGGCTGTTTTTACATGGATGCCCCCCCCCCGCTCAGTGTTCAGGCAGGTGTGTGTGGAGGGGGCATCCGTGTATATGGCCAGTGGTGGGTGTGGGGATGGGTGTCCACTCGATGTTTGTCCATGTGAATGCCAAATGGGATGGGTGGGGGGGGTGCGCTCCTGTGCAACACCCACCTCCACCCATCACCCACCTATTTCCACCCACCTCCACCCATGCAGCCCTGTGGTTGGAAAACCGGAGGAGGCCCCGTGGTTGGAAATGGGTGGAAATGGGTGTGGCCATTTTTACATGGATATCCACCCCGCTCAGTGTTCGGGTGGGCATGCGGGGGGGGCAGGGGGGCATCTGTGTATACGGCCGGCGGTGGGTGGGGGGATGGGTGTCCACTCACTGTTCGTCTGTGTGAACACCAAGAGGGATGGGTGGAGGTGTGTGCGCGCTCCGCGCAACACCCACTTCCACCCATATCCACCCACCTCCACCCATGGAGCCCTCCAGAAAACTGGAGGAGGCTCCGTGGGTGGAGGTGGGTGGGTGGCCGTGCAAACAGACACCCACCTACCTTCACGCACTGTGGCAAAACACCCATCCCCCCACCTCCATCCCTGTAAAAAGGCCCTTTGTGTCCATGTAAAAGGACACCCACCCACCTGCACCCACTGTGCCGAAACACCCACTCCCATTCATGTAAAAAGGGCCCATGTTAATATGCTGGATACAGCTAATGAAGGATTAAAGAGCCAGGTTGAGAGACCTTTTTATAAGATCAGGGGACAATTCAGACTGCATATAAACGTGGGCAACCCCAAGACAATGTTATTTTCCAGGAGAAAGGAGAAGTTCATATTAAAATTGGTGCTTGCCAAGAGGACAGCTATGTCTACCTGCCTGGGAAGCTTGATATATATTATTTATTATTATAAACATTTATTTATGCCTATTTATTTATGCCTATTTATTTATTATGCCTATTTATTTATGCCTACAGCATCTCGGGGTGACGTACAATCAAAATAAAGACATTCATAAAAATAAAAACAATTTTTTAAAACACACATAATTAAAAAAACTCAAAACAGGGTTAGACAAAATAAATAAAAAAAGAAATAAGAAAGAAATAAGGGTAGGGAAGAGCTAAAAACCCTAACCCCCTCTCCCTCCGTCCCCAAAGGTCTGGGCGAACAGCCAGGTTTTACATGCCCGCCGGAATGTTAAAAGGCTTGGGGCCAGGCAAGCTTCCTCCGGGAGGGAGTTCCAAAGACGTGGCCCAGCCACCGAGAATGCCGTCTCCATTGTGGCCCCCTGCTTAACACGGGGGACCTCCAAGAAGGCACCCCCGGCAGACTGAAGGAGCAGCTCTGGGGTACGGAGGGTGAGGTGGTCTCTGAGGTACGAGGGGCCCAGACCAGGAAGTGCCTTATAGATCATTACCAGTACCTTGAACCTGGCTCGGCACGATATTGGCAACCAGTGCAGAGTCCGGAGCACAGATATTATATGCTCCCGATGGCCCGTCCCCATCAGGAGCCGGGCCGCCGCATTCTGCACTAGCTGCAGCCTCCGGACCAGGAACAAGGGCAGCCCCATGTAGAGCGCGTTACAGCAGTCCAGCCTCTAGGTGATGAAGGCATGAATGAGGGAGGCCAGGTCTGGCCCAGAGACATATGGATGCAGCCTCCACACCAGATAGAACTGGCAGAAGGCAGCCTTTGCCACCACCTCCACCTGTCGATCCAGGCGGAGCTCCAAGTCCAATATCACCCCCAGACTCCGAACCTGCTGAGCTATAGGAGGGTGAAACCCCCCAATCAGGGGGGCCAACACCTCCCTCACTCTCCCCACCATGATCACCTCCGTCTTATCGGGGTTGAGCTTCAGTCTGCTCTGCCACATCCCTCCGCCACGGCCTCCAAACATTGGGATAGCAACGAGACAGCAGGACCTGGGTCAGCTGAAAAAGAGAGGTACAGCTGAGTATCATCAGCATATTGGTGACATCGCACCCCGAACCCTCTCACGACCTTCCCCAAGGGCTGCATATACACATTAAATAATAATGGAGACAGGATGGAACCCTGCGGAATGCCACAGGACAAAGCACGGGGGCAAGATGTTTCAGCTCCCAACACCACCACCCACCCACCACACGGATATGGGACAATAGTTGCTCTAAGTCTTGAAAGAAAAATGCAGTTATATTGAAGGATACATTAAAAGGAGGATATATGAAAAGAAGGATAAGACAATATAGGGTGAAAAAGGATTCTCTCTAGAAACAAAAATGCAGAACCTGAAGAAATAGATGTTTCAATCCTGCTTTATGTGATGGAAACCTGGGCCCTCAAGAAGGCTGACAGGAAAAACTGATGGTTTTGAAATGAAACAGACTTGTTTGTTGTAAGCTGTCAGGACCATGTTAGAAATGAGACTAACAGAAAAGGGATAGGTGCTAAAGGGACAGGAGCTGGTGATATAATAGGGAGGAAGCTTCAGCTTTTGGGGCGTAACTAGGTCTATCATTTTGGCACAGGTATTTTTATTGAAAGTCACAGATGGGACACAGGAGTTAATGAATCAATCACAGAAATGTACACATGTGCCCCTGCCACTCCCAAACCAGTGGCAGAGCTTACCAGCGGTAGTGGTAGCAGCAGGATCGGGGATGGGAGAGGTGCCCCCTTCAACTTTAAGGAGAAGTGGCAGTGGTAGCAGAACAGGGTAAGGAGAAGCTGTGGAGGCAGCTGGATCAGGGGAGGGAGAGGTAGTCTAACTTGCTGTCCTAGGTGGCTACATCCCTGATCCAACGTGGAATTTAGTAGTGGTGACAGCAGGATCAGGGTCAGGAAAGATGGTCACTGCAGCAGAAGCTGGATGGGGGTAGCCACCTAGGGGGCACCTCTCCCACCCCTGATTCAGTGCAGAGCTAATTGGTAGAGCCACCTAGGGCGAACAGTTGAAGGGGTGTCTGTGTGTGTCTTTCCTGTCCTATCCAGCACAGAGTTTATCTCCAGTGGCAGCAGCTGGATCAGGAGCAGGAGAGCTTTCCCCTTCAACTCTAATGGTAGTTGTACACATCTCTTAGACTCGTGGAATCTGTGAATTCCGTGACCTCCATGTCAAAATTGTAGCCTTAGGCATAACTGCTGAATGAAGGACAATGCTTTGCCAAGGGCTGTGCTCTTTGGCCTGCCTGGTACAGGTGGTTGAGCAAGGAACAGATCATGCAAGACGTGGTAGATAATATAATAGGATTGAGTAGGAGGGACCTAAAGATGCTGAACGCAAAAGCACAGAACAGAGGAAAATGGAAAGTGGCACACACATGGCTGGCCTCTACAGTTCTGAGATGAAAGAAGAAAGGACTGGTTGTGCAGAAATATGTATCAGATTAACCCATCCCCTGGGAAAACCTTGTGAACTTTTTTTTCTGGCACCATTACATTCAATGGGAGGTATTATTTATTTATTTTATTTTATTTTATTTATTTATTATTTACATTTTTACCCCACCTTTCTCCAAGGGCTAAGGGCAGATTACAGGATAAGAAAATATATATAAAATCCGGTTGAATACATTTTAAAAACCCCTTAAAACCAACACTATCCCAACCACCCACTGTGTAGCCCTCTCCTTATTTGAGGACTGTGGATCTGGAAAAATTAAAATGAAACTATTTTAAGTGGTAATCCAGTCATATAGATACATGGCTCGCATTCTGGCACAGGTATTTTTTATTGAAAGTGACTCTATCAAGGTAAGCTGGAGGGCTCCAGTTAAAGCATCAAATGGGAAAATTTACTACAGGGCTTTCTAGCAGTGTAGCTCAGCTGGTCATGGTAAACTGGGCTAGGAACCTAGCTAAGGAGACCACCAGGGATGTGAGTGCTCTGTGCAGTGCGACATCTGGGTTAAGAATAGGATCTGGGAGACAGGCCTGTCTATACAAGGCCCTTATGTGTAGAGGGAGCTGTCAGTGTTGTTCTGTACAGTAAACTATTTTAAAGAGAGGACTGTTGAAGAAGCTGGTGAGTCTGACACCTTTTCTTTGGAAACCTGAGGCACATGTCAGAGGTGGTAGCTGAAGGGGCAAGCTATCTGCTTATAGTGGCAAACCAGTGGAGAACGGAAAACCACTTTCAGACATTCCACACACACACCCCACGCATATTCTGGCTGCGGGGGGTGGGTGGGTGTGGAATGCGCAGCCAGGATATGCGTGGGGATCAGCTGGTCTGAAAACTCCCCCACCCGCGCGCGGATTTGCCGGCAGACACGCGCAGGGATGCAGAGCAGGAAATCGAGCTCTGCATTCCTGTGCGTGTCTGATGGCAAAGCCACACGCGCGCAGGGGAGTGGGGGCTTTCAGCCCAGTCGATCGCCATGCATATCCTGGCTGTGCATTCCACACACACCACCGCAGCCAGAATGTGTGTGGGGGGGGGAGGGGGAGAGAAGGAATGTCTGAAAGTGGCCAAAGAGTTACTATCTCTTGTTTTTAGGGAAGAATCAGCAGTTCCACTTGCATAGTAGACTACTAACACAGAACAAAGGAAGTATCTGATTTTTCCTATCCATTACTATAAAAGCAGGCAATTCTGAACATCCCATTTTCTTTTCCATCAAGTGGTTGGGACTCATGAACAGCAGGAGGATATCATCTGTGGTAGGAAAATATGTTTTCCTAGCCCCACTGGTCATAATTCTGGAAGCCCGATCTGATTTTTTTGCTATTTCTATAAGAATCTTTCACGCCAATATGACCAAGAATGCCTACAAAGGGCAACTCACTTGGATACCTTTGCCAAGGTCGGTGACTTTAGATTATGCCAAACTGGCAATCTGTTAGTTAGCTGCAGGTAACAGATATATGCAAATCATGGGTAATTCCAAAGTAGTACAAGGCAGCATGAGAATTACAATTTGGACACTCATCTGTATCATGGCCACAGTAAAGAGACAATCACAAGTGCTAATAGAGGGCACTTCAGTTTAAGCATTAAGTGCTGGACTTGGAATACAATTCCCATTTGTAACAGAGAATATTTAAAGATAATGGTTTATGGAAACACTCCCCCCCCCCCCCGGCCCTTGTGTACAGGGAAGACTTGTGATTATTAGGAAGCAGCACAAAAAAAAGAGAAATATCATCAGCGCAGGGGATCCAAAATAATGCACAGTATGAAATCCTCACACATAGGGTAAAAACAGATGTGGCGGCTCCCCAGGCCAGCCTGGGGTGGGAAACAGCAGGTCCGGGAGGGGCACTGAACAAACATGTCTGTGGCCAGAGAGCCATCCCACTGCCCACATGCAAGGTAGGGTGGGGAGCTCAATGAATTTGCAGGTGCCACCCCTGCCCTGCTCCCAGTACCTCATGCCCAGCATGACAGACAGCCATGCCGACCATGCATTGTGCTCAGTCCTGGCAGCCCCTGACCCAAGGCAGGGGTGGTGGGGCCAAACAAACTTGCTGGCCTGTGTTGGCCCACATTGGCCTGCGTGGGTGGTCCTTGGCCTGGGCTGCATCCTTTAAGATTTTCCAAGGATGCAGCCTGGGCTAGCTGCCTTCCCACCCTGGCACCATCTTGGGCCAACATCTGGAAGTGTGGGACCATATGTGCAGGCGAGCCCCAGATCATACTGGATCACAGTGGACCTGTGCCATGTTTGTTTTTACTAGGGGTGGGAAGTTCGGTTCCTCCGGTATCCGAAACTGCCGATATTTTGCTGTACCGGCAGTATCGGATTAATCCGGTTATTGGGGGTACCGGTACCGGTTCCCCGTGCCGGATTTGTTTACATTGTGGCCATTGAAATGAATGGCCGCAATGTAAAAGAAAGAAAGAAAGAAAAAAAATTCCCTCCCCAGTCTAGGCTGTGCGGGTGGAAGGGGGCTCACCCCCCACCCATCCTAGATTTTTTTAACAATTTTTTTTAGCCAAATCCCTACTAGTGCAGGCTCCAGGCCACCGCCGTGCCAGCGGTGGTGACCCAAAGCCCGCACCAGCAGGTACCAGGGTGATCCCTGGGGTGGCGGGTGGTTTAACACCCCCCCATCCCAGGGATCACCTTACCCTCCCACCCAGAGATCACCTACCTTTTGCACTCTGGGTGGTGGCAGCAGCGGCGGCTGCACGGCAGTCTGGCGGCTTCAGCGCTGGCTGGCTTCAGCGCTTGACTAGGCCTTCCAGGGAACTATTTTTAAAAATCCAGGCTGGGCAGGGTGGGTGGAGGGTGACCCCCCTTCCACCTGCGCAGCCTGGATGGTGGAGGGAAAGTGTTGTTTTTTCCCCCCATTGATTTCAATGGGGACAGTTCCCCATTGAAATCAATGAAAAAATACCGGTAACGGTATACCGGTTCTAATCCGGTAAACCGGGTTTTTGGGAACCGGTATCTGGTAAAACCAGTATCCTTTTTTTTGGGTGAAGTCCCACATCTAGTTTTTACCCATAGACAACATTTTACTCTGGCCATTTTCCTGGGGAAACAGAAAAGCATTTCAAAATGCATGTACTAAATTCTAAGCACACATATAGGGATGTTCAATGGTTCTGCTGTGGCACAGAATTTCATCAGTGTTTGGCAGATGACATGCCAAAGGTTAGACTAGACCAGAGGTGTGGCTCTTGTAAGTGATACCATTGCAGACATATTGGCCTCTAACTCCCCTCACCGGATGGCAGTAAATACAACACTGTGTTGAGCTACAAGAAAATGCAATACAGTAGAACTCTTGAAAATACAACAAGATTGCACAGAATATCATCGAGCAAAATAATCACAGGGGGAGCATTAAAAAGTTTTATTCTGGCCCCAGCTCAAGAGAAATTGGTTTTAAAAAGCTGTTTCAGCACAAGAAACATATGTTTCGTCTCCTGCGTCTCAGTAATTAACGAGACAGACGCAAAACACAATTTCTTTCTTTTTTTTCAATTGTGCAGAAGTGTGTTTTGGGGGATTGGGAAGTGCAATTATTTCATGTGTATTCATTCTGCAGAAATTTACCATATAGGACCACTGCAGACTTATCACTGGTAAGGCTATCAAATCAAATTTTTAGATAAAGTAGCTGGAACGGGAATACCTCTATCTCTGTGGGGTCAAAGCAATAGCCTTATGTAACAGGGAGGCTAGGGAGCTCCCTGTCTCCATGAAGCAAGAGCCCTTTAAGAGGTTGGGCAGCAATAGTGCCAGCCCTTTAAAAATTTAAGCTTCAGGTGAGGGCAGCAGTGTGAGGATGTAGTGTGAATGAGTGTGATGATACAGGTGTGGGGTTTGACGCCTTTGGGGTGGTTTGGTGGGACTCACACCAGCCAGAGGGAGGCCAAGCAAGGGCTACACAGTGGTGTGGCCAAGGTGAAATTAGCAAGTCGCTGAGGAGAAGCAGTGGCATAGCACCAGAGCAGGGAGCTGAATGGGGGCTCTGCCAAGTAATAGAGTACCAGCACCTGGACAATTGTGAGAGCAGAAACTGCAGATGCCAGAGCAGAGGCACTGAGGCAGCTAAATGATATGAGCTGGAGTCTACTTGACAGGCTGGGAAGAGGCTGGGAGCCAGGGGCTCATCTCCAATGGACTAGAGGCGGAGGTACTTTGGGACCCTTGGGTTACTTGAGATGGGACAACTAGCTCAACTATGGGGCCATGGTGTATTTCCCTGTTCCAACTTGGTGGAGAATGTGGGCACACCATGGGACCCTATCAGTGGGTCCCTCACTGTAGAGCGCTGTGAGCAAATGTCAGGGCCTGAATTGTGTTGATGGGTGCAGGGGGTGGATGAGCTGGTACCTGGAGAACTGAAATGGTGATGCAGGGGGGCAATGGAACCAGCATCCCATAAGGACTGCAGGTTCTGCGAAAGTTCCTCAGGGTAGGGTGAAGGCGGATGAGCTGCCCCTGAAAGGGATGAATGAGACTGTGAGAGCCTGGGTGGAGAAGGACTCCACGAGTGTGAGAAAGTTGGTCTGGGTGGAGTTAGGCTCTCCAGAGCCCATGTAATGGATTTGAGACCCCTGGAAGAGAGTGCCTGGTGGGAAACATGGGATGTTTATGGACATTAAGGGATCCCATGGCAAGAGAACAGGAATGGATGAGTGGGCCTGTCTTCTACCCCAGAGTGGGGAAATCATGGGGCCGCCAGGGTAGGGTGGAGGTGAAGGAGCTGGTGCAGGAGTCTGGGTGAAGTTGGGCTCCCCAGACTAGAGCATTGGTTGATGGTTGAAAGAGGCTGGGTGGAGGTTGCTCCCTGACTGAGACCTGACCAGGGTAGGGTGAAGGCAATGGAGCCAGCCCTGAGTAGGATGTGATTAAGCAGACTGGGTGGAGTGGGGTCCCTGGCCAGAACTCTGGGATAGGGTGGAGGATCTGGCCCTGGGAGGAGATAGGACCATAGGTACTGGGTGGAGGTGGCTCCCCAGTGCCCTAGACATATTGGAGAGAATATCCTGGTGGTACAAGCTGGCTGGAGGTGGAGGCTGGCTGGATCCCCAACACTGCCAGAGTGTATGGGGCCTGGTGGGTGTCTGGAGGAAAAACTGGGTTCTGAGTAGAGGAGGGCTCCCCAGAACCAAGCCTGGACATGATATGAGTGCCCTGAGTGAGAGGGCTTATGGATGGACCGGGGGTAGAGTCTCTGAGACTGGAGCTAGGTGGAGTGAGATTTCCTGACCCGAGTGGAAATGAGATGCACAGAACTAGGTAAGAGTGGGACTCCCTAGCCTGGGTGATGAAAAATGGGTGTCCCAGGCAGAGAGGTGGGGTGGGGGGGGTGGAAGAGCCATTCAGGTGAAGAAAGGAGATATAAGTTGAGTCTCCCAGGGGTAAGACTCAACTAAATCTTGAGGCTGAGAGGCTAGGGAGCTCCCTGTTCCTGCAGGGTGAGGACCCTTTAATAGGTCAAGCAGCGATGGTGCTGGCCCTCTAAAAAGGTATGCTGCACGAGAGGGCAGCAGGGTGTGAATGAGCATGAGGACACTGGTGTGGGGTTTGGCACCTGCGGGGTAGTTTGGTTGGCCAAGGTTAGCGGCACCTGTACTGGAGAGATGAGAGAGCAGGAGCTGCAGATGGCTAGAGTGGAGGTGCTGAGGCAGCTAGATGACTGGAGCCTGCCTGTCAGGCTGGAAAGAGGCTGGGAACCAGGGGCTCACCTCCAATGGACTAGAAACTGAGATATTTTGGGACCCTGGGGTTACTTGGAGATGGGACAGTGAGCTCAACTATGAGGCTGGGGTATGTCCCATGTTACGACCTACTTGACAGGGTGGTAGAGGGCCCTCAAAGGGTCACCAGAGATTTTTTGCTGCTACTTTGGTGTGGGGCTGTACAACCTGCTAGGTATCTGTGCCCAGGCTAGGTGAGAAGCAGTGAGCAACGCTATGATACTGCACCTCTCTCAGTGTTACTCCCCAAGGGAACAAGCCTAAACAGTTCACAGCACAGAGAGCAGAGGGATTGTATTGAGACGGCAACCACTCATGGTAGGAGTCTTCTTTCATACTTGTATGTCCTCTTTCTCCTGCATCTTTCCTCTTTTTTTCTTTCGTAAGTATTTCTAAGTCCCTGTTTTTCCAGTCAAGTTTTGCTTATTTTTAAAATATGCTCTGTATAAAGCATAAACATGAAATAGAATGTCCCAAACACCCCATTTTACTTGAAAGATTTTCTAAAATGTATTTTCTCTCAGAAGAGGGGATTTTGTGCCAGTCCTAAAATGTATTTTAAAATCAATCAATTAACCAGAATACCTCATCAGTGCCTAGTAGGGCTGTACATTCCGGTTTCAATAAAACACAAATAAATGCAAAAAAAGAGAGGTCTTTGGGGATTTTATGTTCAAAACACAAATACTAGAGCTATGTATTTGAGTTCTGGGTGAACCCAAAATTTCTTGAGAAACACTTTATTAATTATTAATTAATTATTATTATTATTAACAAGCATTTATATAGCACAAGCAATGTACCTGGTACTTTACAAAGTAATTGAATAGACACGGTCCCTGGGGCTTACAATCTGAGAGACGGGGGTGGGGTGTGTGGACGGGACGAAGGAAGGGGAACAGAGGGAGAGACAAGGAGTGTAACATTCATGAGGATGCGAGGTCCCAGGTGCACGCGTTTGGCTTAGTTACATCGAGAATGATGGGTGGTTGGTCTGTGCGATGAGGATATGAGTACACAGACCTCAGATAACAGATTGTACTGGATGGAGGGTATCAGCAGGAGTTAGGTGAGGGGAGCAAGAAGTCGGGGAGGGCGGAGTGGAAGAGGTGGGTCTTGAGGAGGTATTTGAAGGTACGAAGGGAGGGGGAGAGGCGGATGTGGGCAGGGAGGGAGTTCCAGGCATGGGGGGCAGCTAGGGAGAAGGGATGAAGATGGTTAGGGGAGCAGGGGAGGCATGGGAGGGTGAGAGAGGGGACAGAGGAGGAGCGGAGTTCACAGACTGGAGTACGGAGGGAAATTAGTGTAGAGATGTAGGGGGGAGCAAGGTTGTGAAGAGCTTTATAGGTGAAGACTAGGAGCTTGTGCAGGATTCGTTCAGGAAGGGGGAGCCAGTGAAGAGAGGAGAGGAGAGGCTGCACATGGTCGAAGTGATGGGCGAGGTGGATGACCCTGGCAGCAGAGTTTTGGACAGAGATAAGGGGAGAGCGGGGGAGACATGTGAGAAGGAGGTTACATTAATCGAGGTGAGAGATGACCAGGGCATGAACAAAGTTTTTGGCAGAGGAGACAGAGAAAAAAGGGCAAATCTTAGCAATGTTATGGAGGGAGAAACGACAGGATTTGGCAACAGAGTCGATGTAGGATTTAAAAGAAAGGGGTGAGTCAAAGATGAAGCCTAAGCTATGGGCTTGGGGGACGGGAAGGATGGTGACCCCATCGATGAGGATCAACAGGGAAGAGGGAGAGGAAGGATGAGGGGGGAAGAAACATGGCATCTGAAGTCTCAAACTGGGCCCCAAGAACTGCAGCACATATCCAGCTTGGAGCCAGTCTTCTCTCTGACTCTCAGCTTAGCTGCTGGCTTGAGCCTGCAGGGGCCTCTGCTGTCTCAGAACAACAGTCTCCAGCTCTACAGCCAGCCCTAGCCCAGTGGAGTCCATTTAAGCCAGGGAGAAATGGTGAATCCTCAAACAAGTGACCCCCCCCCCAAGAAGTGACACCCCTGAGCCAACAGTATGTTCCATTCCTCCTCTCCAAGCCAGCAACCTACCCGGAACCAAATCCCATACCCCAATCCTCTTTCCCTAAATCAGCAACCCCTCCCCTAAGCCAGCTACCTCCTTTAAGTCAGATCAATGCACCATTTCTGCCTCCCCAAGCTAACAGTCTCCCCACCAAGCCAACTGTATTTTCCATTCTCCCCTAAATAATTGCTCCCTTTTAAATTGGTAGCAGACTTAGCAGCAGTTTTAACCACATTTTCCTTTCCTTGTATGCTTGTCAAACTGACAGAGCCTCACTGAACTCCTGTGCCAAAATAACCCATGAGCTGGGACACACGTTCATTGTGTTTTGCAGTGAACATGGGCAAATATACAAATACAAATAAGCAAGAATACTAAAACCACAGATACAAATACTTGACCTTGTGCAGAGCCCTAGTGCTCATCCTAGCCAACAGTGAGTGGGAGAATGGGACAAATGTTTTATAGCTGTTTTTATTTTTTTAAAAAATTATTATTATTATTAGTGCCAGATGTGTACCTGGTACTGTACAATCAGTAGTTATAGGCCCTTTACAAATGGGCTGCGGTATGAGGGTGCGTGGGGGTGTGCCATGGTGCAGGGGGGGGTGGGCGGCGGCAGTTTCACAGGCGTTTTTGCTGGTTGCTCTGTGTGTGGGCGATGGGTGGAGATGGGTGGAGTGCGGAAGTGTGCACACACACCCCACACACCATGGCGGTCACACGGATGGTCCCACCCATGCCCACGCAACAGGTCTGCATGCGCATTGGGAAGCGGGGGGGGCGTTTCGTGTGAAATGGGCCATGGACAGGTCCCTACCCCCAAGGGGCTTACAATCTGAGAGACATGGGAGGGGGAGACAAAGGAGAGGAGAACATTGGGAGAGACAGGAGTACATTTCTGAGGTTGAGAACCTGCAGGTGCATATGCTTCACTTAGTTACGGGAACTTAGTTAGAGAGACCTCAGTATTTTCTGTCATTTGAGAAGCAGGCTGGCATTGCAGGTTCATCAAGTAAAGGTGCACCTGAGTCATGAAGGTTACACAAAAGTCTCTCAGGGTCAGGAACAGTCCCACAACCTAACATTCTACCCCAAGCATGTTCTCTGACTGTGACTCCAGCCCTGTTCCCCAAGCTCTCCTAGTAGTCTCATCACTTTAACAAAGCCCTAGGTTTTATGCAGTCTGTGGTCAGTTGACCTACTTAAGCTCCAACTACCCACAGTCACCTTCCCCCTTGCAAGCCAAAGTTCCCTTCAGCAGAAGAAAATTGACCAGGAGCACATTACCTTCTTCAGGGCTAACTCAGACTGCTATACCTAGCACTCCCTATCCTACACTTAACAGCCTGACTAAAGGGGGGGGGGGGGAAGTGTTTTACAAAAAAAATGATTTAATAAACATGACTCCGCCCGTTATGGCTCACATGGGCAAGACCCTTAGTCGTATGTCTGTTTGTGGGCTTCCAGTTGTGGGCTCGCTACAGCCCTTGTTTGGATAGGCAGCTGTCCAGAAATCGTGGGCCTGGAAGGAACTGGGCCACAGTCTAGATCCAAGGGCCACCCAGGCAGGCCTTAGTGGGCCACAGCGGGTGAGCATGTTTGTTTGTGCCACCTTGGCCACCCATTATTGGCAGCCATGACTGCTCATCCTGGCGGGGGCAGGGCACTGGCCAAAGCACAGGGGCTGGGCCAGTCAGCCTCGCATCACTTCTGGTCCCCCTCTCTGGCCTGGTTGATCTCCAGGAACATTTGTTCAGTTCCCTGACCTGACCCGACTTGGGGTGGTCACTGGTCGCCCCTCCCCAAGACGTGTAGCTGGCATGCAGGCTGCACATATATTAACACCCAATGACTACTGATTTTATTATTTAAAACTTTCTCTGCACATACGCATCTTCATGCCAATCCAGTTAAACAATGGCCTCAATAAAGAACAGTCCTAATCATTTACAATAGGTGCTTTCAAAAGTTTAGTAACTTACAGGGGTGCTATCTAGGGGTAAAATGAGTAGCTAAATTGCTGCTCACAAAAAATGCCACCATTTCAGGAACCTGGATAGATTTCCCAGCCATTTCCCAATATGATGAAATTTCTTGATTCTTGTAATACCACGAGATACCATCCAAAGTTACCAACATTGGGTGCTATCCTATGGGCCACTTACACAGGCCCATACTTGTGCCGCAAGCAGTGAATGTATTCGCTTAGGTGTGCATGCGCCCCAAGTCGTGTGGGACAATGGCGTACCCCCTCCGATGCAACCCCCACACACCACAGCCCGGGGGATGGAGCAGGCACAGTTCCTGCTCCATTCCCCAGGCTACGGTGTGTGTTGGCTCGGGGGAGTCGCATCAGAGGGGGCATACTGTTGCCCCGTGTGGCTTGTTGCGCATGCGAGGCGCATGTGCATTTGAGTGAGCACCGTCCAATTGTATTATGTGCCTGCCACTGGCATAAACCAGCAGCAGGATTGCACCCTTACTGTTTACTGCATAACGTGTACATTCATTACCACTTACCACATTGACGAGGGTACTGTTTTACTTCTGGGTATCTGTCTGTTAATAATTGCTTCTGCATTTCTGAGCCAATCACCATGTGAATATCCTACCCCTTAGCTCACTAATCTCCCCAAACACAGTTTAAAAAACCCCAACAGCGCTTACATTCCAGTTCCTAGTCCAATCAGAATTGTATGTTGTTCCCTTTGCGTTGATCAGTCTGCAACTGGATTGCAGTTTAGTAAAGGAAACTTCAAACCAGCCAATGAATGACATTGACAAAGAAATTAAAATAGTTACATTGGTATTATGTCTCGGGATTTGAAATTGACGGGAAAGTGGTAAATGGGATCTGAGTAAACAGAAAGTCAGTAAATTGACAAACAAAATGTCAATCACGATGCTACTGTGGACCAAGAGATTCTCCATTTGACCGAAACAGTATTGGCAACTGGGATTTCCAATGGGAAATCCCATTTCGGTGAATTTTCATTTCAGCCTTAGTGCTATCCTACGCATAAAGAGGGTACAGGTGGGGAAAACCCTTGCCGAACTGTTTGTTGATTAGACTATCACCCCTGTTAGTTTATATTTTAACGTTTTGAAATCTTATTGGATTTCTGTAGATTGACACAGCTTTCAGTGTGGCCAGCAATTAAGCACTTGATCTCAATGGAACTATTGACATGAGCACTTGCCAAATCAAGCCCTTACTTTTCAATTTATTTTAAAACAAACAGCAATAGGTACTGGTCCACATGAAAAACTAGTATTAGAGCTAAGATGCACTCTGAAAAAAGACACAATTTTTCTAAGCTTGAATAGGTTAACCATCTAAGCTAGTCCAAGTAAAACAAGCCAAAAGTAATGCGCTATAAAATGCATAATTATAAATTAATATGAAGTGTTTTAGGTAGGACGATTGAGCTATCATGTCCTCATTAATAGTACCCTTTGTAGCTGAAGCAATTTGTAGATGCTAAAGAAAATCTGCACACAGAATTCAATATGGTACCCTCTAGAGATGTTAAGTTTCTGTTGTCGTCATCATCATCATCATTGTGGTAATGTAGCATAGATGATATTTATGTTCCAGTAACAACCTCAAGGCTCAACAAATAGATTCAGCAGGGAATTAGGGATGTGCAACGCGGTTCGGAAGTTCGGAGTTTGGACCGAACTTGATTTGTCTGGACGTCCGAACCGAACTTCTGAACCGAATGGCCGAACTGAACCGAATGGCCAAACTGAAGCTAAAAATGACCGAACAATTCGTGTGTGTTCGGCGGCGTTCAGATGAGTTTGGGCGGGAAAACGTGACTGAAAGGCAAAAACGTGACAGGGAGGGGGAGTCAGCTGAGGAGCAGACTTCCTGGCACCAGGGGTGGAGAGTCTTGGAGTAGCAGCCAGCCTGCCCAATCACCATCACCAGACTGGCTTCGCAGTCTGCGATTGGCCACGGGCTAGGCTGCATGGAGCCAATGGGGCTTGCGGTGAGGCTGGCACAGCAAGTAACAAAACTCATTGCCCCCCCCTCCCGCCAATACCTTGTGAGCTAGTCACTGTTCCTGAACAGCAGGCATTTCAGAAGCCTCCCTCTCCCAGCAGTTCCCAGCTCCCCCATCCATTGCCATCCTCCTTCTATTTCACACATCCAACCCATTTACCTCCATATTATCATTTATTTAGATTATATTAGATAGATTTAGCTGTTATTTTTATTTTTTACCCATTCCTGTGTTCTATCTCCCTACCCTCCATTGAATCCATTACTTTCCCTCTTCCTTTCCTTTCCCTCTTCCTTTCCTCATTCCCTTCCCCTGATTTTTGATTTATTAGAGTAGGATTAGGTTGATTTAGGTTTTATTTCAGTTTTTGTAACCCTCCCTGTGGTGTTTTGAGCTGTCTGTGTCCTACCCCACCCCCCCATCCCTGTGTAATATTGTATATATATATATATATATATATATATATATATATATATATATAGTAGTAGATATTATAGTAAAGTTAATACTTATAGTTAGGTAGGTAGGAGTTAGTGCTAGTTAATTATTACAGTTAAGTTAGCTTAGTTATAGATATTTAGTTCCATTGGTTTTATAATAGCAGTAGTTAGCTAGTTAATAGTAGTTAGATTTAGTGTTATATATATATATAAGATAAAAACATTGAAAAATTAAAAAAAATTATATAAAATATTTGTGCTCTCTTTGGGTTGGAGAAATGTAGAAGGGAGGTAGGAGAGGACAAGGTCACTCTGCTGCCCGTAACGCAGCCAATGAGGCACGTGGCAGGGGCCGTGCCATCAGAGTGCCAGCAGTGGGCAGAAGCAGCAACCCAAGCACATCCCCACACCCCAAGCTGCGAAGACCTGATATTGGGTCTTGTTCTCCCAGCACTAAGGGCCAGGGGGTTCCCTGGCAGTGGAAGAGGCTGTGGTGGCTTTGTCATCTGCGGCTGCAGGTGATTCAGGGGACGCTAGTAGTACAGGCAAATCCTAATGCTGCTGTCTCTGCTGTTCCACGGGTTCTGTGCCCAGTCAATCCAATGTCTGCTGCTGCTACCGCCAATGCTGCCTCTGCTGTCCGTGCCACGGGTTCTGTGCCCAGGCAATCCAATGTCTGCACCAGCTGCCAATGCTGCCTCTGGGAAATCCAGTGTCTGCTGCCAATGCTGCCTCTGCTGTCTGTGCCATGGGTTCTGTGCCCCGGCAATCCAATGTCCGCTGCTGCTGCCAATGCCGCCTATGCTGTCTGTGCCATGGGTTCTGGGGCCTGTCATTCCACTCACAGAGAGCCATCATTCAACTGCGTCAAGAAACAGTCACTCCAGCCCCAGGACCCACCCTCAGGTTTCTGGGGCCTACGTTACAGGAAGAGAGGGCTGTCCATCCACATTATCTAGAAGCTGCCACTCTAGCCCCAGGACCCACCATCAGGGTTCTGGGGCTTGTCATTCCTTGCACAGGGCACTGTCATTCCATTAGGGATGGGTGAACGCGGTTCGGAGTTTGGAACAAACTCAACCAGTTTGGTCGACCGAACCGAACCTTCGAGCCGAACTCGATTTTCAAACCGAATTTCTGAATTCAGCTCTGTTCGCCCATCCCTAAAAGATAATATTCCATTTAGGTCAATGGGGTTTGAATTTCTGAACTTTGTTCGGAAGTTCGGACCGAACTTGAATAGTTCGGTCGACCGAACCAAACTTCCGAACCAAATTTCCGAACCGAACCGAATTTCCAAACTCAGTTCTGTTCGCCAATCCCTACATTCCACCATATCAAGAAGCAGCCACTCCAGCCCCAGGACCCACCATCAGGGTTCTGGGGCCTACATTACAGGCAGGGAGGGCTGTCCAATATCTAGAAGCTGCCACTCTAGCCCCAGAACCCACCGTCAGGGTTCTGGGGCCATCATTCCTCACATTCCACCTTATCAAGAAACAGCCACTCCAGCCCCAGGACCCACCATCAGGGTTCTGGGGCCCGTCATTCTGCTCACAGGGTGCTGTCATTCTGCTGTTTCAAGAAACAGCCACTCCAGCTCCAGGACCCACCATCAGGGTTTTAGGGCCTACATTACAGACAGGGAGGGCCTTCCTTTTCCTTCAAGAATTTTTTTTTTTCCTTCAAGAATTAATTTTTCCTTCAAGAATAAGAAGTAAATGCTTTTAGTTGTCAGTTATAAGGGCTGGAAAGGTCATCTAGCTCATCTCCCTAAGCCACTCCCAAAAGCGTTTACCTCACTAGTATATAAAATTTTCAAAAGTGGGGATTACAAAGCCTTCAAAAGATCCACTGCCCACACATCATTTTAACAGGTTTTTGTAACTTAAGTCCATTTCTTCGGATTGTGCCCTCCATGACCAAAGGTAGCAGTTGATCTCTATCCTCTGTACAACAAATATTTTCCATGTTTGTAAACTCTCTACTTTTCAGGTTGTTCAGATTTTTCACCCATTCCTGACCATCTCTCTTTCTAACTCCTCAAATAATGTTCTCGGAACCCTATGAAACTTGCTTACATATTTTTTGGGAGCCTTTTGCTAGTTTCTAAATGGTATGCCCCTAAACTGGAAGTGGAGCCGCAAAGAGGCTAAAATTTCCCCCTTAATAAAATATTAGTATAGATCAGCACCACAGAAAAACCTGATTTAACAAAGCTATCACCTTCCAAAGATTAGACTGAATATAAATAATACGTGTATTTTCTCCCAAAGTAGTTTGTAGGATTTTGTGGTGGGTTTTTTTAAAGAAAGAATAATTTCAACACAAACTTAACTGAAAAGTAACCTCAAAAAAGCAGTTCAACTCCCACTGAATACATGAAACATGGGTAGAGGTCAGCAACCTAGGAAGGGTTGTAGATTTTTTTTTAAAAGCAGGCACTACTTCAGATGTGTGATCATATTACAAACCTATTCTCTATTCCTGCATTGTACAAATTGGGGAATGGGTTGTGGTGTAAATGTAGCATTCCCATAACTGAAGCATAACCCCCAAACTGGTTGAGATTTGCCCTTAAATCTAGGAAAGATTAGCTAAGTCTGCAACACAGAAGGAGTTGATTTTTAAACAGAGACACTATCTCTTTTTCTAAAGTGGGTTGTGCAGAACATATAGAAATAGAATTAAAGTGATTTCCTGAGGCTAGAATTGTGTGGTTCGGTTACTCCGCAGGTGCTGTCTGGCCTGCTCTCCTCTAACGGGGTGGCAGGAATTGCTGCCACCCTTTTTGCTTGCAAGGAATGGGGCAAAATTTGCTCCTTATGCTTTGGATTCATATTCTCAGATACTGGGCTCTAAAAACTCCCAATACTCTCACAGCTGCCCAGATAACCCCATATCAGCCTCTCCCTCAGCACCCAGCCAGCCCTCACCCACGGTTGCTCCACGTAAAATGGTCGAACAACCCCTAAACGCCTTGTATTTATAAGCACCCCACGTGCAAGCGTATGGAGCGGTAAGGCTTTCCCAAATCCCCTCCCCCCCTTCAGAGGCAAAGGGAGGAAGAAATGGCCAACGAGTCCTAGCCATCCCAGCACTTAGAACGGCAGGGAGGGAACACAGGAGGAATGGGCTCTCTTGCCTCCGTTTGTTGGGGGGGGGGGCTATCATCCTTCCTGGCTCGATGCTGAGGCTTAGGCATGCCTGTCCTGATGGCATCGAGCTCCTCTCTAGGCTAAGAAGCACTCTCCCCTTTGAGAGTGATAGTTCCACCCAAGCCTTTCTAGCAATACGAGACAAGTCCATGGAGGGATGGAACGCAGAGTGACATGGTGAGAATGATGAGAGGCTGCATGAAGAACCTTTTTTTAATGAGATAGCAACCTTCTGCTCATGGGGAGAAAGAGAGAGAGAGAGAGAGTCTCCCCGCTGCTAGAAGGAGAGACAGACACACTCCCACCCATGCTGTCACCTGCAGTACATGGCCAGAGAGAGAGAGAGAGAGAGGCTCCCCACTGCTAGAAAAAAGGGGAGAGGTGCATCCAGCTCAAGCTGCCACCTTCCAGAACCACCAAGAGATCTCATCTCTGCTCATGCCCAATGCCCACATCCAGCAGCAAACCTACCAGAATGAGATGGACAATAACACACAATGTATTATATGTGCCTGCCTGTGTGCCTCCCTGTACCTGCTACCACCTACTCCATGATTGAAGTGTGTCCAACCAAGCACTAATTCTAGGGACATCATTCAACTCCCATGGGCTGTCATTCTACTGTACCTGAAGCAGTCAATTCAGTCCCAAGAACCATCATCTGGGTGCTCCTGGTGTTTGTGCCAGACTGGCCAGCTCAAGCTGCCACCTGCCAGAAACAGGAAAAACTCCCATCTGTGCTCATGCGCCTGATGTCCACATTCAGCAGCAAGCCTACCAGAATGAGATGGAATATAACACAATGTATTATATGTGCCTGCCTGCCTGTATGCGTTCCTGTACCTGCTGCTACCACCTACACCTATCGCATGATTGAATGAAGTGTGCCCAACCAGGCACTAATTCTAGAGACATCATTCAACTCCCATAGGCTTTAGGCTGTCATTCCACTGTACCTGAAGCAGCCAGTCATGCCCGCCCATCCCAGGAACCATCAATGAGATTCTGGGACCATCATTCCAGTCACGGGGGGCTGTCATTCCATTCTGGGTGCTGCTGCTGCTCTTGCCTGTGCCTAACTGGCCAGTGGAAATAAAAGTCCCTCCGACCACCAGCTTCTGCCGCCTGCTGCCCGCTGAAGGAGCCAGTCTTTCTTTCTCTCTGGCACACCCACACAAACACAAGCCCTACCCCTCCTGGGAGGCTGTCTGCAAGTTGAAACCCTCCTGCTACCTGGCACATCTTTGGGTTAATACCTTAACTACGCTACATGTGGAGCCAGCCAGATGCTGCTGGTAGGGATCGACAACTGTATGAGATTCTGCCACCTGCCAGTCAGAATTTCAGCACATAGGGATAAAAGATTGGACAGGTCAAACGAAGCTTGTAACAAGAAATATAACAACTTTTATTAAAACTATTTAAATAATAACAACAAGAACAACAACATTATGAAACCAAAACTAAACATTGAAAGGAAACTTATAAAGGAAACTATTAGTCTCTGGGCATGTCCCCCGGGACTTGGGGGAAAGGCAAAAGGTGTTGGGGTGCAGCACAGGGCTGAGTGGCGGCCACCCGGTCCTCTTCCATCTCATAGCCCTGGGCCACGGCAAACTACATGGCCCCTTCCACATCCTGATGCCACCTGGAGACCGCCTGGTGGTAGAGTTCCAGCCTCTCCATCTCAGCGGAGACATACTGGGAGTATGCCTCCCCCTGTTTCTTCTCCACCTTGAAAGCCTGGAACCTTTCCACCAGGAGGTTCTCCAGGCAGCGTACGCCTGACATCATCTGGCGGCCAGGCCTCTCCACTTCGGCCCAAAAGGCCTTGGCCGCAGCAGACTCCCGGGGGACTCTACATCGGGGCTGGAGGAGGGGGAAGGGCTTATATGTCGTCGCTTTTGGGTTGCCTTCCCCCCTTTCTTCTGGCACTGATGCTCAGGCTGAGGCTTCGCGGCCATGCCAGAGTTCTCCTGCTGCCTCACTCTCCTGCCATGCCGCTTTTCAATGTGGGCAATGAGCCCCAATGTGGTCCCCTCATGCTGCAGCCTGAATCTTTTCTGGCAGATCTAAAAAGCATAAAAAGATAGGAACATAAGAAGTGCCATACTGAGTCAGACCAATGGTCTGTCAAACCCTGCCTGCACTCTCCACAAGTGGGTGGACTGGGTGGCCAATCTCTGCAGGGGACTTCCGTTCCTAACAGGTCATAGGGCAATCCATTCCCTGTTGTTCCAGTCCCCGTGCCTTACCTTCTCGAAAAACCTCCAGACATCGAACCGTGTTCGCCGACTTGATGGGGGGGTGGCACTGGCGACCTCCGCCTTGTCCTGCGCATCATGGCACGAGCACCAGCATCCAATTCCTCTCTGAAACAGGAACACATAAACAACACCTAAGTAATATCATGTATGTATGATGATGCCTCTAGTCCTCCCTCCTTGGGGTGCTAGGGATGGCAACAGGATATGGTGACCCTGGCTGACATGTGCAAATCTTGCCCTCCTTGAGGTGCTAGGGGATGCTAGGGATTGTAACTAGAAAAGGCCCTGGCTGGCACGTGCAAATCCTGCCCTCCTTGGGGCACTAGGGGATGCTAGGGATTGCAACTAGAAAGGCCCTGGCTGGCATGTGCAAATCCTGCCCTCCTTGGGGTGCTTGGGATGACAATGGAGAGACCCTGGCTGGCACGTGCAAATCCTTCCCTTCTTTGGGTGCTGCGGAGGGATGAGACTCTTGCTGGCATGTACAAATCCTGCCCTCCTTGGGGCGCTATGGATGGCAACTGGAAAGACCCTGGTGGCTGGCACGTGCATATCCTGTCCTTATTTGGGGATGCGTAGGGCATGGGATGGCAACTGGAGTGTGGAGACCCTTGCTAGCCTGGCACATGTTTGGGTGGGGGTGCTGCTCGTGCTCATGCCTGACTGCTGGAAGAGCCCCCCATACTACAGCACCCTCTCTCTCTGTGGTAGACATCCGCTGCTACCCGCTGATGCCCACTGTTTGTGCCTGACTGATACCCATCACCCACGCACCCACCCGCACGCCAGTGAGCTCGCTTAACCGATAGAGCCTTTCTTGTTCTCAAATTTTTAAAAAAGTTTACAAACCTGGCAGCACCTCCTGTGCCCGCTGCTTGCTCCTCATCCAAGGAGTCGGCCACCACCACCAAAGGTCCAGGGGCAGCGACCTCTTCCTCCTCCTCCTCCAGGAGCACCACGTTGGCCCCCAGCCATGGAATCAACACAGCAGTCTTCTTCATTTTCTTTTTTAAACAAGCAGTCAACCAAACCAAAACACACAGTCACCCACCACACACCAACACTCACCAACCAGCCAAACAACACAGCCAAACCAAACACAAACAGCCAAAACACAAGAACCAAACAGCCACCCAGACAAACACACACTCTCTTGCCACACAGCTCCGCACACACTTGAATTTCCAGTTTCCGGCGCGATCACATGCTCTCACAATACTTTTTCCGAACGCGCAAACTGAACTGAACATGACTGAACCGAACGGCCGAATCTGAACTCGGTGAACACGCCAACCGAACACTTGAACCGAACCGAACCCGAATGACCGAACTCAAACCGCAACCTGTTCGCAAATCCCTACAGGGAATGACCTGCAGGACATCCCACAGCAGAACATTTCCTGTTCCTTTGTAGTGATAATGGAGCAGCAGGCATTCCTTCTTTGCATGTGTGGAAGGGAGCTCATAAGATATACTTTTAAAAAAGAGGTGCTCGAGTACCAGGAGGTTTATGATAAACCGTCTCTTGTCAGATAAAGAATGGAGCTGAGTGATTGACAGATATATTAATAGAGCTGCAACTAGGCATCTACAAAACAGGCATTGATCAGTCCCCAAAAGCAACTCAATTAGTGACCTGATGACCTGAAATGCGGACTTTCCTGGACTTTCCAGAACTTTCCGGGACACTGATCCCAAGTTCCGCCTGGCTCCTGCCAGCACTCATGCTCTTCGGGCTGGCTCACCCATCTGGTTGTTGCCCCTGGCTGCCAAGCCCTGTGAAGCTTCTGGGTGGAAAATCAATGGGTTTGATTTCCCCATAATACCCATAGTGGGGGTGCATGCAGGTTGCATGTGGGTTGTGCACAGAATGCTTTCAGTCAGGCAAGCAGGCATACTGGGAGAGGCTCCCTTGATTCCATCGCCTGGTCAGAAAACCTGAATGGGAAGAATCTCGCTCAGCTGAGCAGCAGCTGGGCAGAGCGGCCAGGCGGGTGAGTCAGCCTGGGAAATATAGGTGTGGGCAGGAGCAAAGTGGAGTCTCCTGGGGCATTCTGGAAAGTCCTAGAAAATCTGGGAAAGTACACTTTCAGGCTGGATTATGCCCCCCACGGGAATCCAGACACCTGATGGGTGACCAGGTAACAAATATGTGGGTATTACCTGCGAGTACTAATTTCAGTATTTGCTGCACCTCTAATTTCTAGAGAAATTTTCCCTATTTCTTTGTTGGAAGAAATAAGGATTGTGCAAGTGCTTTTTTTGGAGCACATATAGTGCCCACTGCCTGCTTTGGAGCATGAAGTCAGGTCTCAGGCTAGATGGCATAAGTTATAAAGGTTTTCTGGGTGAGTCATTAAGGGGAGAGCTGATAATGGCCCATATTTTATGGTTAACTAATACTAGTGTTACCATCTGTCAGTAAATTTATAGTTTACAGACAGTCAGTAAAAACTGTTGATTTTACACACTGTAAAATCCATTAAAAAAATTAAATCTTTACTCCTAAATTTCTCAGAGTAGGACTGGTATGGAGTGAGTGCTGCTGGAGTTGAATGGTCCAGTGATGCTCTGACAGAAACACCAACAGAATTGTGGGCAGGAAGCACAGCCTGGAGTGGCACTCTGGGCCTTTCCAATCAGGACATAGTTCAGCCCTTTATTTCTGTTCTTTACCCACAGCGCTGGTTTCCCTCCCTCCCTCATCACAGGGTAGTTTGTTTATCAAGATTTTTCATGTTTCTCAGTGAGAATCCAGCCAATTCTCATCTCGTTCTCATTTGCAAGACTGAGATGAGAATTGTGAACCTCATTGAGAAAAACGAGAAACCAAGAATCAAGTTTCATCCCTAGTGTAAATGGCGTGAATGCACAGAGCCACGTGTTGGGGATCCCACGGGAGACCCTGCCCCCATACAAGGAATCCATGAAGAAGTTTGATATGACATGACTGCGAGACACATGGGGAGATCAAGTCCACAGTGATTCAGGAGGGGGCCATGTCACCATTTTGCATAGGGTCCCAACTTCCCTGATCTTGTAGTGTGATGTCCCCACTTTCCCTGTTGTTTGCCCATCATCTAATATTTGTGAGATGTTCATTCAAATATTTCAATATTGCCAAACCCAAGCATTCAAAAATCATCAGTGAAATCTTCCATAACCATAAGAATTACCTCAAAATTAGGAAATTAAGAATACATTTTATGGTGTTAGCATTTTTTTGGATTTTTTTTTTTTTTAAGCCTGCAGTTTACCCTTATGTCATGTTTTCCATGTTTCTCTGCTTAACTGAGGATCATAAGATTCCTTTTAAAGGAAAAAATTAAATCAGTGACTCAAGGAACAGAGACTGGAGAAAAATACCAATTGTCATGAGAATAAGCATAAAATTGACAGTTAGCAACATTCATATTAAATAATTCTAAGTTTCAAAATTGTTATTCTCATGAAAATTTGTACTAGAAGAGTATTATTTGCTATGTTATTTATTTCTTTGTCTTTTTTAAAATTCTACTAATCAGTATCACATAGGAAACAGAAACAATCAACTGTAACATAGGTGATCAGACGCCATGAATAAAGAATAGCTGAAGTGAAGAGTTCACAAATTACTCTGAGACTAAAAATGCTTTGTCCAAAGTATTCAGTGAATGTTTGCGAGAATAAACACATTTGCAGATATCGGGCCTGCTTCATTAATGATTTGTGAGCGAAGAAAAAAAAAAGGGCTAAATTCACAATGAATATTATTTGCAAAGAATAATTCAACCAGCTCTAATTATTTAACACCTGTAGAGGAGGAAAAGGGAAACAGATATTCAAATGGGAAGTTGTCTCTTTCCTGCCTAACTATCAACAAAGACAGAGTAAGGGGCAAAATGTCTTTCACTGAAAACTCTTGTGGCAGATGGTCTGTTTGCTCAGGCCGAGAATTTAATTTGCCAAATCTAAAGATATATTTTTATTTTTAGCAAGAAATCGGAGGCATGTGTACCTGCATATTTCTCTAGAATAGCTCAAACACCTCCAAAATATATTAGTCAGTTGTGTCATACATGACTAAATTGCCCCGCATGTGACTCTTTTTGAGGCTGGGCAGAGGCAGGTAGGAGGAATGTGTATCTGGCTTCCAGCTACTCCAGTAGGGGATTTACAGTGCCTCAGAATGGCAGCCATAAAGCCAGGCTGTCCTAGTGTGACTTGCAGTCTCACAACACCGTGTGCAAGGATGTAAATCTGAGTGGCAGGGGCATAACCATGGCAGGTCCTGGGGAGACATGTAAAAAGGACAGTCCTGCTTCTGGAACCGCTGAGGGTCCAGGTATACAAATCCGAGTAGATCCATCTTTGGAAAAGGGACAGCCCCACTCTGCTGTCAGCAATCTAGTTAAGTGGGTACAACCCTTCTTTCAACAAGCAGCTCTCCCTCCAAGAAAGATACACCCTTTCACCTGGTGCTGGATGGCAGTCCGGTTAGGTGTGCCCGCATTCTCTAGCAATATGAAACAGGGTAGAGTCCCTGAGGGGTGAGTATTGCCAGGATCCAGCCCCCCTAAACCCAGACCCATGCAGGAACCCTTAGTTTACAGGTCCTCTATTTTTTAGATACATGCTCAGTTCTTCTTGATTACAATTCTATATACAGTTCATGCCCCATGTGGGGCTCAGGGTGCCTCTTCCCTAGGCCCCACCTGACTAGGCCCAGACTCTCCTTCCTAGGTTACAAAATGTCACAGTCCCTCCTAAGTACCTTCTGGCTTGATCCCTCCTGGTCAGGTACAGTCCTTTCCCATAGCTAGGTTTCAGCTCCAATCCCCTGAGGGGTGCTTGCTCCTAGTCACACTCCTGCTGGCCATGCACAGACACCCCGGACATCAGCCTTGGGCAGAGGTCTGGCCGGCCGGCCTGCCTGAGTCTTCTCCAATGTTTCCCTTTCCCCCTTCTGGGTTCAGCTCAGGCATCTTAAATTGTGGGCTGGGTTGGCCATGCCCAGGCCCAGGTGGCCCGTTAGCCATTCAGGCTATTATTTCCACTGGCTCTAGAGGCTTGCACAGCTGTAGCCTGATGCAGCCCCTTCCTTTCTTATGGATTGCACCGGAATCTCCCTTTGGCACTGACAAAGGTGCAGTCCCCTGGTGCTACATGTGCCTGCCTTCTTAAAGAGCCAGGCTCTCTCCAGTAGCCTGTCCCTGCTACAGTGGTGGTTATTATTACCCTTTAGAGAAGGGGTGCTCAACGTACAGCCTGGAAGCCACACGCACCCTGTGAGGCAGTTCCTGTGCCTCTCAGAAACTGTCTGCTGCCCCCAGAGCTCTGGAGAACTCCCACTGACAGTGCTGCAAAGGAGATTCCCCCAGGGTGCTTCCCTCTGGAATTTGGGCAGGAAACTCAAATCCTCCAGGGAGCAGGACCAGGACCTGTAATAATGTAGTTAATCATTGGACCAGGCCCTTCCTTATGGCATCTGGGAGAGGTGGGAGAGTTCTAGTGGTGACACCAGCAGTTTTCCAGGGTTCTTGGAAGTTGGCTGCAGTTTCTGGCAGCAGCAGATTCCCAAAGAGCTTTGGGAACCAGCTCTACTGGTGACAGTAGCTCTCCAGGGCCAGTACCTCCTGCACCAGCTGCTCCTCAGGAGTCTTGGGGTCCACTTTTGGCAGCAGCAGGGAATCCCAGTAGCCAGTTCTGGTTGTGGCTTCCCAGAGCCCTCAGAACTAGATCTGACTAGTAAGAGGAGTCCTCAGCCTGGGTCAGGTGGCAGCAGCATCTTCCTATGGCTCCTAGGGCCCAACTTCAGTGGTGGTATTCCTGGGAGTTGGTTCATGTAGAGGCAAGGTGACTGGCTCCACCAGCAGTGGCAGTGGTATTTCCAGGTATGAGGTTGAAGGGAAAGAGGTTACTGAATGTGTTTGTAGGAGTAAGTAAATGTGAGGATAAAATAAAATTAATACAATTAAATTAGACTAGAATTATTGGAATTTAGAGGAGAAAAGATGTGCAGTCCAGTGCTGGGTCAACAAATTTATTTTGGTTCACTCAATAATTTTAGTTGACCACTCCTGCTCTAGAGGGAGAATCTGAGGGACTATGCCTATGGTTCTGGTGCAGTAAGCAAGGAGGAATTCATATTGTTACCTCCAGTTGGATAGAGACATGTGTTACATTTGTGCTTTCATGTTATAGTGCCTGTTCTACAACAGCTGCTACTCTGCCAGGTAGCTACTCAGCCTTAACAACTTCAATACAGATGCTTTATGTTCCTGGGGGACTTCAACATTCACACTGATGCCAGTCTTGGGGGAGCGGAGCATGAGTTCATGGCCGCCATGGGGACCATGGAACTGTCTCAGGTGGTTATTGGCCTCACACATGATGGAGGGCATACCCTGGACCTGGTATTTTGCACCGGCCTTGAGGCTGGGGTTCCGTTGGTGGGGGACCTGGTAGTGGAGCCTTTGTCATGGATGGATCATTACCTCCTATGATCCTGTCTCCTGACACATGTCTGCCTCAGAGATGTATAGAACTTGTTAGGTTGGTTCACCCCTGAACACTTATGGAACTGGATAGGTTCCAGAATGCTCTTGGGGAACTACCCTCCGATCTTGATGGTCACTTGCTCAATGGTCTCGTGGCTTTTGGGAACACCTTGCTGTCTGAGGCCATCGACTGGATGGCTCCTAGGCTTCCACTCCTCGTGCATCGGCAGCCCAGGTTCCCGTGGTTCATGGAGGATCTGCACCAGCTGAAGCGAGAAGGGTGGTGGTTGGACTGATGGTGGTGTTGTACTTGTGCTGAAGCTGATAGATTGTGGCATATAGCTAGTTTAAAAGCCTATGCTGTGACTGTGTGGGCAGCAAAGAAAGGGTTCTTTGTTGCTCTCATAGCATCCACTAAGTCATGTCCAGCTGAGCTTTTCTGGGTGGTGAGGGGTCTGGTCAGTCCGACCTCCCTCTGCCTGGAACTGGAATCTTCCAGTGCTCACTGTGACTAGTTTATTGACTATTTCACAGACAAAATCACTCATATTCACCATGACTTCAACACTACGCTTGATACGGTAGGAAAACCAGAGGTTATGAATGCCTCGTCTTGTCCAGTTTTATGGGATCAGTTTCAGTGGGTGACGCCTGCTGATGCAGGGGATGTCCTTGGGGCAGTTAGAGCCACCTGTTGTGAACTTGACCCGCGCCTGTCTTGACTGGTTAACGCCAGCTGGGAGACGTTGGGGCCGTTGCTGTTGGGGGTGGCCAATGCATCTCTTCGGGAGGGCAGAGTTCTGGGATGCCTCAAGGAGGCTGTGGTACCATTGCTTGATGTTGACTCCCTTGCTAGCTATTGGCTGGTCTCTAACCTTCCCTTTTTAGGGAAGGTTATTGAACAGGTAGTGGCTCGGCAATTCCAGGAGCATTTGGACTGCATCAGTTTTCTGGATCCCTTGCAGTCTGGCTTTCATCTGGGCTATGGCACTGAGACCGTCCTTGTGGCCTTGGTCCAACTCCTTCGCTGGGAGTTGGATCAGGGTCAGTCGACTCTTTTGATCATATTAGCTCTTTCAGATGCCTTTGACACGGTTGACCATGAAATGTTGGTGAACCACTTACGGGACCAAGCCAGAGTTGGCGGGATCATTCTTGGATGGTTGCATTCTTTCCTGGCTGGCAGAACTCAGCAGATGGTGCTGGAGGACTGTTTGTTGTCTCCCCGGGACCTCACATGTGGAGTCCCGGGGACTATTCAAGGTTCTATTCTGTCCCCTCTTCTGTTCAACATGTAGATACAGCCTCTGGGCGAGGTCGTGAGGGGGTTTGATGTTCAGTGTCATCAATATGCTGATGACATGAAACTATACCTCTCATTTTCAACCCAGGACCGGCAGTCTTGGTGCTTACTTGGTGTCTGGCAGCTGTGGGGAACTGGATGAGGGTGAGGCATCTGAAGCTGAACCCTGACAAGATGGAGGTGATGCTGGTGGGAGAGACCCATCATTGATGGGGTCCATCCCTCTCTGGTCCCTCAGGTTCATAGTCTGGGAGTGCTCCTCGATTCACAGCTCCACCTCGATGCCCAGGTGGCAGCTGTGGTGAGGAGCGCAGTCAGCCAGCTACATCTGGTACAGCGGCTTCGGCCGTATATCTCAGACTTCGACCTGGCCACTATCATCCATGCCTTCATCACCTCAAGACTGGACTACTGTAATGTGCTCTATGTGGGGCTACCCTTGGTGATGGTCTGGAATGTTGGTGCAGAATGCAGTGGCCCGTCTCCTTATGCGGATGGGTCATCGTGAGCACATAACACTGGTGCTGCACTCACTGCATTGGCTGCCTGTAGTCTTCCTCGCCCGATTCAAGGTGTTGGTGGTTCTTAACTTAAAGCCCCACACAATCTAGGCCCCACCTACCTGTGGGACCTCACCCTCTAGATTTTAGATTGGCCCCTGCAGTTGGCCGGGGGCGCCCTCCTCAAGGTCCCCCGAGCAAACATGGGGAGGGTGTTCTCGGTGGCCATTCCAAGGCTGTGAAACTCCCTTCTGGTAGCGGTCCATTTGGCCCCGGACCTCCCTGCCTTTAGAAGAATATGTAAGACCTGGCTGTTCCACCAGGCTTTTGGTGGGGGAGATGCGTAGTGAGAGGGAGCTGGGGGTTGGATTTGGGAATTTTAACTTCACTCAGGTGTAATATATTTTAAAATTCTGATTTTATATTGTATTTATTATTATTTTTGTATGCTGTTTTAATATATATGTATGACGCCCTGAGCTTCCTTTGGCAGGAGGGGGCAGGTTATTGAATCATTGTATAAATAAATAAATAATTTCACCTTGACAGATTTCATCAGCCCAAAGCCAATGCAGTTCCTGACCTGATATTATCATCCCATAGAAACTTGTCTCAAGTGCAAGGCTCTGTCACCCCGGGTACCTTAGTCCTCGCTAAGGCATTAAGGTGAGCAAACAAATGCTGATGCTTGAGTGGCCCTGCCTGGACCAACATGATGCAGTATATGGAAGTGCTGAGACACGACAGATGAAACCGTCCACCATTTCTAACTGGCCGCCAGCTGCTTACATATGCAAATTAACCAGGCATGTGGTATTCTGTGCACAAAATTTGTGTGCCTGTTTTGGGGGCCATATTTGAAAAACTGATCTTAGTACTTTATTAGCAAAGATATGAAAAGTAACTTTTTCTGAAATGGCTTTTGGATATGAGAGATTAATTCTTACAGAAAGTCACCTACGGGGTAGATTTTTAAAGGCAAAAATAATAGTTAGGTATTTCATTCCCATTGTACTTCAATGGAAGATAGGCAACAAAGTATAATTTATGTCTTTGGAAATCTACCTCCAAATTCTTATTTGACAGGACTTTGACAAGACTTTGGAAGTTATTGAAAATGTTGCCTCATGCGACATCCAAAACTGCATAACATCACAACAGAGTGTTTTTAAACAAGGCAGGTGGGCAGGGGGATCCACGGTCAGTATGTCATCATCATCATCATACTTTATTGTGTAGCCATCTGGCTGTTACAATATACAAAGTAAAAATTTTAAATCAACCATTTCTATCGGACAGCCCATTACGTACAAATTTAAACTGACATCATTAAAACAAAAAGAAAAACTTTAAAAAAAAAAATTAATGGAAATTCTAACAATCAAAAGCAAAACAAATTATCCAAACCTATAATTATAAACTAAAAATGAAAATACCTAAATCCAAAACATAACAGCATCTCGGTTATCTTGAGCTATTAATGCAATCATACCTAATCTGTATGACAGTTTCACAAAAGGCTGTGACCGTCCTCGTTACCCCAGAATCAACTGGACTAAGAAATTTTGGCAGCAACAAATCATGGGGAATAAAGAAGTTAGAAACAAAACCACTCAAATATTTGTGTTTGGGAACAGCGTAAGCAGGACACATAAAAAATACATGTTCAATAGTCTCCAATTCCAGGAGATCATAAAGAGGACAAATCCTCTCCTCTCTTGGGGTACCCAGATAGTGACCTTCTAACAGAGCTGACGTGAAAACATTGCATCTGAACTTGGTAAATGCATGTCTGCGATTTGGGTTCATCCATGTAACAAGATATCCAGGACCATCGTTTAAACTAACCTTTAAATAGGCTGGGGCAACCTTTTGCAAAAGCAAAAGGGATTTTTTGGATTGCAACTCTTGGTCCATGATTCTCCTTTTTATTACTGCCAGGGCTCCATTAAGTCCAAGATGTTTTAAGGCGTCCTTGGAAAATCTTAACTTTGAGACTTCAAAACCCACTAAGGAATCCCAATGTCTAAGGAGCCCATTTTGGAGGGCCATGAGAACAAGAGAATTTTCTTGGGCAGAAAATAAAAAAACTTTCAACCAATATTTTATAAGAATTGATAAAGCACAGGATTTTATCGATGAGCAAGCCACTTCCTGTCTTAATATTACCTGGGGTGTACCCTTAGGAACCCCCAATGGTCAGTATGTGGGGCAGGTGTGTGGGTGTCTTGCATAGTGTTAGGTGGAGGAGGGAAAGAGCGTGAAGGCACCTGCCAAAAGGAAGGCTTCCTGGACTCAGGAAAGGGGTTACCCACAAGTCCGTCTCTCCGCTGGCATGCTGGGGTGCCAGTAATCCCCTCAGGTTGTATGGTGGTCTTTCCTCTAGTTGTAGGAGGCAACCCTTATCATCATAGGGGAGGAGAGAATGTGCCACAGGGAAAGAGGAGAAGGGGGGGAACCACTCGTTCGCCACAACGCACTGCCCTAATCCCCGATGTGAGGCGGGGGACAGGGTGGATTCGTGAACCCAGGAACAAGGGGGGGGGGAACAGGGTGTGAGAAGGGGAAGGGGAGAAGGGATTGGAGATACAGGGGGGTGGGAACCTCTGGGCAACACACAACCGAAGGAAGGAACAAGTGGTGGGGGAAACACAAGCAAGGGATGACAGCCCACGGAATATTCAAGGTCCTAGGGAAGGGGGTGGAGGAGGCGCGGTCACACAGTACTTTCAGGAGGGAACAAGGTTAGCAAGACAAGGTACAGAGATTCCAGACACACACACCACACGGCAACAATTATTCTCAGACTTAGCTTTCACCAAGAAGATCAAGGGGTCAGCTTCTCTCAACGATTACCGGTGGGGCTCTGCTGCCCCGCCGGTCT
>QEPC01002769.1:927149-948314 GCA_003113815.1 Sphenodon punctatus
TGCCGGACCATGGCTGGCTGCCCATCCACGGGGCTTCTGCTCCCCAGCCCCCATGGGGCCCCCCATATCTGGACCTTCCACGAGACCATGTCTCTGTGCGACCTGTGGCATACCCCGGCCGTGCAGCTGCTCCTGGGCACCCCGGGCAGCCATGCGGGTGCCTATGAGAGCATAAGCTCTGGTCTCCATTACTTTGGCTATGAGGCGAGCGCTCGTGATTGCCGGCTGCATACGGAGGCCCTGGGGCTTGTTTGCTTCCCTGAGGGGCACATCCCAGACAAGCGGTGCTCCCATGTGCCCTGGACTGGGGCAGAGACTGTGTCTGCACTGGTGGTGTGTGGTATGGGCGCCTTCACGGAGTGCCTTGATGAGGGTGGCCCTGCCTTGGCCGTGTCCTACTTTTCCTGTGTCCATGGGGCACGTGGGTACCAGCGCACCCGTGGGGCGGTGTACCACCGGCTGCTGGAGCTGGGACATCTTCCTTGGCTCCCTTCTGCTGCCTGCTGTGTGCCGGAGCCCTCCGCGGCGGAGATGTCAGCCCTGTTGGGGGTGTGGGCCCATGTGGACGTCCAGCTGGCTCTCTCCATGCATGATCCCTTCGAGGTGTACTACCTGATCGCGCACCACATGTCCATGCAGGGGTACCACTGGGGCTTGCTCCATTGGCCCCACCTGGTTCACCGGGTGGAGCACCCGGGCCCTGGGCCCGCTGTGGCCCCCAGCGGCAGCCTGTGACTCCCTGTGCTCCTCCTGCCCCCCCCAGTGTTGTGCTCCTGTGTGGGCCCCCACTGGCCGCTGGCTGCTCCCGCCCTGATGTCTCTGCCGTGGTGTGCACCTGCCTGATTCGTGGGGTGCTGCTGCCCCTGGCTGTGGCCCAGGGCGCCCTCTGGCCCCCCTCCGGTTGCCCTTCCGAGTGCCTGGGTGGCCTCTCCGACCCACCCGTGTCCAGCTGCCTGTCCGCAGCCACCAGCGCTGCCACCTGCTGTGCCCCCCCCATCTTGGGTGCTTGTGTGACCTGGGGGCTTGGCCTCCCCAGACTGGGCCATGGTGCTTCCCTGGGGGGGTCCATTTCATTGGACCTGGAGCACCTCTCCGCCTGTCCTGGCTGCCCTCCCTCTGCCCCTCTGTGACTGTGGGGCCCCCGTTCCCCTCCTGGACCATCTCCGCGGGGCTCGCTGTGCCTTGCGGGTCCCCATCGTGCCTTGGTCCTGGGGTCCTGGCCCCCCTTTCCGAGACTGCCTGTGTTGCTGTGGGGGCGCCTATGTGGACTGTGGTGCTGTGGGGGTCGGGGGTTGCTGCAGCCTGTGTCCTGCCCTGCCCCTTTGCAGTGCCCCCCATCTTCCGTGTCCCCCCCCTGCTCCCGTTGTTCCTTGTGCTTTGTCCGGGTGCCCCTGCCCCCCCTTCCCGAACTTTCCCTTGGGTGGGTGCTCCCGCATGTGCGTGTGTGTGTGTGTGCCTAGGAGTGTGGTCATGCTGTGTGTTGTGCTGTGTGTCCGCTGTGTGTGTGCGCCTGCTGAGTGTGGTATCTGTCTGCCTCTTGTCCCTCTTCCCCCCATCCTTCCCGTTTCCCTTGTGTGGGTGTTCCCTTTTGTGCCTTTTGGCTTCGTTTGCCCTCAGGCGGCCATGTCTGTGTCCCGCCCCTGCCCGGTGTCTTCTGGGTGTTTTGACCACGGCCAGGGATCGGCATCACATCTGTTGCGCTGCCCCGATCCGTGATCTGTCAGCCCGATTCCCGGTCATGGTCCCGGACCCATCACGTCTGTTTGGGGCTTTTATTCGCCCCGCACCGTGGTTGTTTTACTCACCCCCACTGGGGATCCACTGTGGTGAACCACCCGCCCGTAATGTCTGAAATTACCCTGTGTGTGTGTGTCTCAGTCTCCATTTTGTCTTCTTACTAGTTAGATGTAACTAAAGGATCTGTGCCTGAAAAGTCTGAGTAAAGTTCGTGTTTAAAGTTTCAGCTGCATTTGTCCTTAATGGTTGTGAATCAGATATTACTCTGCAACAGGTTATGGGCCCAAACCTCTCCAGAACAGCCCAGAATAACCCTAAAGACTGGAAGTGAGCTGAAAGGAGAAGAGACCCAAAGGAAACTCCCAAAGAAGGCCTACTAACTGTAAGTGATCAGAAGAACCAGAATCCCAATCTGAGGGAAGGGAAGCAAGCAAGACCAGCAGCAAACCCTGAGGAGTAGGACAGAAAGAACAAACAGGCAAAGGCAACTATAAGTCTGCTAGTAGAAGATGACCAATTAATCCACATAAGGGGTGAGGATACAGCAAAGGGCATGTTGAAAGCACTGCAGAAGCTGCATGAAAGGACTAGCTTGAACAGTAAACTGTTTTTCTTGAGGAAACTCTACCAAATGAGACTTGGTAAAGGGAAGGAGATGCAGGATCGCATAAATCCAATGCTGGAAGTGGTAGCACAACTGCGAGGGATAGGTGAAGAGATAAAAGACAACCAAATGGAAGCCTTACTTCTCTGCAGCCTGCCTGAATCATACAGCGCCCTCATAAATGCCCTAGAGACAAGGCCTGAGGCAGAACTAACACTGGAATTTGTAAAAGGGAGACTTATGGATGAATTCCAGTGCAGGAAAGAAATCATGTAAGATAATCAGGACCAGGATAAGGAAACTGCCCTGAGAATTGCAGATAACAGACTGTGCAAGAAGGAAACAAGGGCATGTTTTCATTGCAAAAAGGACACTTCAAGAAAGACTGCTCCATATGGAAGGCAGAACAACAAAAGCGATCTCTGCAAAGGGCCAAGGCTACAACCAGTTGACACAACCACAGAACAGTGGAGTGGATGTTTTAAAGCAACACAGACCAACTCATCACAGGGTTGGTGTGTTGACTCTGGAGCCATGAGTCACATGACCAGCAACAAGAGCTTCTTCATGGAACTGGACCCGAGCAACAAAGAAGAGAGACCTTGCTGATGGAAGCAGCATCACTGCAGAAAGTATTGGCGAAGGTATTCTAAGTTGCAACAAGCCACACAGAGGCACATTAACAATACCAGTAAAGGATGTGTTGTACATAGCTGGATTAGAGGGAGAACTCCTGTCCATTAAACTCATGACAGAGAAAGGGCTCACCTTCAAGTTCCAGGGTGATGAATGCACAATTCAAAAGGGGACAAGGGTCCTAGCCAGAGCCATTGCAGATGAGCACCTGTATCACTTGAGTGCAACCAAGGAACAAGCAAAACTCACTGCACATAAGCAACACAAAGACTGTATTCACCTGTGGCATCAACACCTGGGTCACAAGCACCCGGAAAGTATAAAGGAACTGCAGAGACAGCAGCTGACAAAAGACCTGATAGTATCAGCATGTCCCTTGACCATGAAATGTGAATGCTGTATCAAAGCTAAAGCCACCAGAGCAATGCTTCCCAAGGCAAGCCAGACTAGAATCTCCAAGCCACTTGAACTCATACACAGTGATGTGTGCGGCCCCATGAAAGTACCCACACCTGGAGGGAACATACATAGCGACTTTAATAGATGACTACTGAAGATACACAGTCACATATGTCATAAAGAATAAGGATGAAGTACTGGAAAAATTACAGGACTACGTGACCATGACAAGCAACAGATTCCAATGTAAGCCGCTCACACTTCGAACCGACAATGGAGGTGAATACACAGGAAAGAGCTTTGAAGATGTCCTAAGAGCCCACGGGATAGAGCACCAAAAGACAGTGCCATACATGCCCGAGCAAAATGGGGTAGCTGAAAGAAAGAACAGAACCTTAACTGAAATGATCAGGTGCATGTTGACAGACTCCGGACTGCCAGAAAAATATTGGGGCAAGGCAGTAGTTATGGCTACATATCTACAAAACTGACTCTACTCAAGGACAATGAGGAAAACCCCATACGAACTCTGGTACAGAGAGAAACCTAGTGTGGGACACATCAAAGTATTTGGATGTAAGTCATCCGTATACATTCCAGAAGAGAAATGCACCAAACTACAAAACCGAGCTGTGGAAGGGATTCTTGTTGGATACAGCGAACACTCCAAAGTATACAGAATCCTCAACCCACACACAGACAAAGTAACTATCAGCAACAGTGTGTTTTTTGAGGAAAACCCAAGCAACAGTGTAATGTCTAGGAATGGGCGAACAGAACTGAGTTTGGAAATTCAGTTTGGTTCAGAAGTTTGGTTCGGTCAACCAAACTATTCGAGTTTGGTCCGAACTCCGAACTTCCGAACAAAGTTCAGAAATTCAAACACCATTGAACTAAATGGAATATTATCTTTTAGGGATGGGCGAACAGAGCCAAGTTCGGAAATTCGGTTTGGTTCAGTTCGGTTTGAAAATCGAGTTCGGTTCGGAAGGTCGGTTCGGTTGACCGAACTGGTCGAGTTCGGTCCGAACTCCGAACTTCCAAACCACGTTCACCCATCCCTAGTAATGTCCTTACAAGAATCAGGAGAAGAAGAGCGTCCTGAACAAATAGTTGAAATCAGTACAAGCTCAACTGAGATGCAGGAACAAACCTGATCACCTGCAGATGTTGAAATCAGACGGTCTACCAGGGAAAATAAAGGCAAACCACCCACCCACCTGTCCTACAAAGTAAGTACCGACAGACTGTCTCAGCCATCAACATGGGAAGATGTCTTACACATGTTAGAAGGGGAACACAACAAATGGGTAAAGGCAGCAACAGAAGAAATAAAGTCCATGCATGACAATCAAACCTGTACACTCTGTACACTACTGATGGGCAGAAAGACTATAAGATGTAAGTGGACATTTAATATCAAATACAATGTCAAAGGCAAGGAAGAATGATACAAGGTCCGACTGGTCGCAAAAGGATACTCACAGAAATATGGCGAAGATTATGATGAAACATTTGCCCCAGTAGTCAAGTACACCACAATCAGAACACTATTGAGCATAGCAGCTGAGAAAGGAATGCAGGTTAAACATCTGGATGTGAAAGCAGCGTTCCTACACGGGGAACTAAAGGAAGACATCTACATGGAACAGCCACCAGGATTCAAAGACACAAAAAAACCAGACCTTGTATGCAAGCTGAAAAAGAGCATATATGGACTCAAACAAGCGGCCAGAGCATGGAATACAAAAATAAACACAGTACTCACAAAAGAAAATTTCACCAGAAGTAAAGAAGATCCTTGCTTATATTGAAAGAAACAGGATGACAGATGGATATTTATATTGATTTACGTTGATGACATATTGATATGCTATGAGCAAGAAGGGGATAACCGTGGAATAATGAGAACCTTGAATCAAGTCTTTGAAACAAAAGACCTGGGAAATATAACACACTACCTGGGTATACAAATAGAAAAAGAAGACAATGGAAGCTATCTTCTCAACCAAAGGCATAAAATAGAAGAATTACTAGAAAACTTCGGAATGAAAGATGCCAAGGCAGTAAGTACTCCTATGGAAACTAACTACCTGAAGGAGACTGAAGAACAAAGCATGCAATTGCCAGACAACCAACTATACAAAAGGGCAATTGGGAAACTATTGTATATTGCCACCATCACTAGACCAGACATCGCAGCAGCAATAGGAATCCTATGCAGGAAGGTATCAGCACCAAGTCAGAAGGATTGGAATGCGGTAAAGAGGGTCATAAGCTACCTGAAGGGAACCGCACACCTTAAACTGCAGCTTCCTACAACTTCTGGGCATAACCTGACCAGATATGTCGATGCACATTGGGCTGGGGACAGCTCTGACAGAAAATTCACCAGTGGTTGGCTATTTCTGCTAGGAGGAGGACCTGTCAGTTGGTCTAGCAAGAAACAGAACACAGTAACACTCTCCTCAATGGAAGCCAAGTACTTTGCAGCCACACAAGCCAGTCAAGAGGTAATTTGGTTACGACAATTGCTCACAGACTTGGGGCAAGAACTAAACAGGCCTGCATTTGGCTCGGGGCCCTGCTCATACTCTGCCCACCTGTGTCACTCTCTGCAAGTTGACACACCCTGTTACATCTGGGGTGTTGCCAACAGTCCAGTGCCTGCCTGCTAGTATTGAGTCTATCTCATATGGTGTCTGGCCACGCTGGGGCACTCTCTGCAGGTTTAAGCCCTGTCGTTGTTGGGGTGCTGCCTGTGCCTGCTGCTTTAATGCTCACCCAATGTCTGCTAGTGCCTGTGGTTCCTGTGTCTACCTGCTGCCTGCCAGTGCCTGCTGCTGCTGTGCCTGCCCACTGTCTGCCAGTTTCTCTCTGATATTCTGCAGAGAGCCAAGACAAAAACGCTTTTTAACAACCGCTTTGCAGGTCTTGCATTTAAACAAATGCAAGACCTGCAAAGTGAGGCCCATTGAAAATAATGGGGAGTGATTTAATTACTAAAACAAAGTTAAATTACAAACAAAAACAAATACATAATTAAATTTTTGAAATGGAAACAAATCCAAAATGAAGACAAAGCCAGTCCCTTCTGCATATCCCTATGAATAAGGATGAGGGAGAAGGGCAGCATCTCCCAACCCAAGTCATAGCCAATCCCAGGTATCCAAACTCCAGAAGTGCAAGTTCACACTTCCTCTCTTGCCCTTCATTCTCCCCTCTGCCAGATGCTGCTTCTTTATGTCCACCCAGCAATTTCATCTTTGTCAGGCAGATAGTACAACTGAGATGCAGCTCTCCCTTCTTTCCCTGCTTGACTCTACCCAGGTGCTTCCTTGTGCCCAGCAGAGATGCCTTGATCAGTCAGCCCCCAGCAGCAGACAAGATGTGGAAAGGATGGAGAGATGGAGAAGGGGAGCAGCAACAGGAGTAGTGATATCAATGTGTGTGTGTTAACTTCATTGTAAGGAGTTGAGTAGAAGGGAGCAGAGGAAAAGTTTAGCAGTGACCCAGATAATCCCACCCCATAGATGATGCAGCAAATCCCAGAAACTCTAGGGCAAAATCCAGAGTGCCTGAGTCACACTCCAAGGTTTGGAAATCTAGAGGGAGAGGGAGACAGAAACAGTCTCCGTTCTGATTCCCTATCCTCATTTGGGAAGGGGACAGCAAAGTGGAAAATGTCACTGGGTGGGAATTCTAGGGATAGGGCACAAGGCAACTCCAACAAATTGTGCCCTTGAAGATAATGGGTGTTAACAGACATTACAAAATCATGCTGTGGCCAGCTTTGGCCTGATCTGGCCTGGACCTGTCCTGCACATGTGTGCAAGTACTGCCAGATGTTGGCCTGGGATTCGCCTTGACTGTGTTGGTGGCCAGCCCAGACTGTGGCCCCAGAAAGTCTCTGAGTCACAGCCTGGACTAAAATTCACCCAATCAGGGCAAAGTGGGCCACAGAGGGCTATAATGTCTGTTTTGGCCCTCCAGGACCCGTAGGGATGGGCGAACAGAATGCGGTTCGGATGTTCGGTCGTTTGGTTTGAAACCGGAGTTCGGGTTCGATGGTTCGGTTCAGCCGAGTTCGGGTTGGCCGAACTTGGCTGAACAGTCAAAAATAGCACTATTGAAACTGAAACCGAAATGAAACCAAAACCTAATTTTTGGCCCTGAAAAGATGTTTTTCCTGCCCCCGAACTCATCTGAACATGACCGAACTGTTTGGTCATTCGAGAGCTCGGTTCGGACATTTGGTTCGGATGTCCGAACAGACTGAGTTCGGTCTGAACTCTGAACATCTGAACCGTGTTCGCCCATCCCTAATGACACAGCCCAGATTGGGTTCACTATGGCTGGTAGCCAAGGCTGGACATCATTGGGCACCATAGCTTCCCATCATGGCAGGGGCTGGGTTCTGGGAGCAGTGTGAATGCAGGCCAGTCAGCCACACGTTCATGCATCTCCCTGGTGTCCTGGTCTCTGGCACGTCCATTTGGTGGCCTGACCTGGCCCAGACTGTGTCTGCAGCACTTTTCCTCCTCCATGCTGGGTTGGGACTCCGGCAAGCTGGCATCACTTCTGTTAGCATCCAATGCTGATGCTGTACAGGTACCAAAACTCAGTCCCCATCTAGTCCTGTGCTTGGACTTTTTGGGTAGACCCCTGCAGCATTATTTAAAATAAAACTTTGGGGGTGACAGACAATGTCATGTCAAATACAGCTGAAGCAAACAGCAAACAGCATATTCTATGGATAGAAATAGTCCTTTATGTTTCAGCAGAGAAACCTATGTTTGAATCAACTGTCCCACAGCTAACTGGTAAGGTCCTGTTTATGTGTAGAAGTTAAATATATTCTCTTATTATATTAATGACAATGTCACTTTCATTCATTTCAAAAGGAAGAAGTCACTCCAGGAATAAGCATATTTCTCAATTGCTTGAAGGTCATGTCCCAGGAATTTATTAATTCTGACCCCACCCCGCTTGCATTCCTATGCTTCTCACGAAGGACTGATTCTACCACACTGACTCGTTCAGTATCTGATTTGATTTGATTTGAATGGGACTACTCATTGGAGTAAGCTAGGATTTAATGTTAGTAAAAGTTACAAAATTAAGCTCCCATTTCCCCCATTCTCTTTCATGTAAATAAGTTAGCCATTAAGTACCATAGAATCCTATTTGTATTTTATATGCAGTTTCTTTCCTGAAAGGTTGTGGCCGTATGAACTTTTAACTCCGTATATTGCATTATTAGTCATATAAGCAATCCACAAACCATCCACAATCCTTAAACAAGTCTAGTAAAACCATTCAGAAGCCACAGTCTCTTTTCAGTTTACACCATTTAAAGTCCCGAATAACTCCACTAGACTCAATAGAGTTGGGGGGTATAGCCGAGAGCAGAATTTGACCCACAGAGATAAGCATATTATTTAGTTCATAAATCACTAAGAGAACTTGCTCAAAGAAAAACCCTACAGTTTTACTTATTGCCTCGATAATCTTATTAAAAGCACAGCTCTAAATCATGCACAGCAGAGCCTTGGGTAGAAAGAGAACAGGCGGCATTTAGTAAGCAGTCCGGCGTAAATGCCACTTTCATAAGTTAATATTAATACTCTCACAGAAACCCATGCAAATAAGTGCTAAACACAATAGAATTCTAAAATGAAAAAAGAGACATGCACAAGTGAATGAAATGGTTCAGTGTATAATACCACTGGTAAGAAAAAAATGCCTATTGTATTCAACAGTCTCCCACTTAGATTAAGCTACCAACCAATCAACCCATTCAGTGCGCACAATGCCTTTTTAATACAGCAGCCTATGTGAATGGGTTGGTGCAAGAATGATGTATTGTCTATCATTTGAATTCATTCTGAGGAAAATGAACTCAAATACAGAAAGCAAATTTAAGATATAAACCAAAGATAAGCGTTAACGTGACTCTGTTTGTTAAAACCAAGTCCAAAGAGTCCACTACATGATATAGTGGCTTAGTCTATTGATTATGACCCCTTGTAAAGACTAAGAAAGAGTAATATGCTATGATTTACGATGGCAGATTTGCCAGCCGATTACTTCAGTCAGGAAAGGTGTCCTATCTGATAATAGCTCAGACAAGTTTCTCCTTGTCCGGTTGAGTGACAATAGATATTTGGCATGCAAGTTTTGCCATTTTCATCAGCAGTGAAATTAAGAGTTTTAATGTTTATGCCTCTAACAGCAGAGAAGAACAAGATCATCCAAGTCATTTCTTACAAACTGGTCTGAACTGATTCAGACTCGCGCAGCTTGCCTCTTCCTAGATTCCTACCAATCTCAATAATCTGGTGGACCTAGAAGGCTAATGAGGAAACAGAAGGCAGTAAACCTTGACAGGTTGTTATTGTCTCAATAGACAGATTTTTTTTAATATCATACTGAGAATAGATACCTATTTAACTCCCTATATGTACATCCTGGAGCCTTTTTACAAACTGGATTTTGTCCTTGAAAAGTAGGACAAACAAAAGGATAGAAGAATGTTAGAAAGAAGAGAGGAAGAATGGCCTTGTGATTAAGGGACTGGAGTGCTACGCAAGCCATCTGACTTTAACTCTTGGCTCTCCCACATCCTGTGTGAATTTGGAGATATCAGAATCACTTTGTGTCTCAGTTCCCTGCTTGTGTCCCATTGGGATAGTACAACTTCCTTCCCTCCACCACATGTTTGTTGTGTCCGTTTAGACTACACCCTCTTCATATCAAGGGCTGTCTTTTGCACAAACAGATATGCCCAGTCTTGGGCAGAATATGCACCATATGTACTCTGGCTGTCAGGCATGGGGTGGAACCAGGCCACAGGCTGGTGGAATAATGAAGCAGAGCTGCCATGGGACACCAGCCTGGTACTACTCACCCCACAGCATGCATCAATATAGCCCAGCTGTGAAGCCTGTGTCCAAGAAGCAGGGACTGTTGGGCCAGTCCAGTGCTGTGGACCAGCCCGAACTCAAAAGTCCTTGCACTAGCAGGATGGAATTTACATTCTGAGTACACTAAAGAGGAATCTCTGCATGTTTCCCTGTGTACAAAGTCTAACAAAAATATGTCCCTGATTTCAGTTGGAACAACTAGGAGCTACTTTTAGATACATAGTAGGTGAAAACAGACATGCAGGTAGTTCAGCGGCTTCTTGGCCCGGCGTGGGAAACAGTGGCTGCCACTCTCGGGGTCAGGGAGGGACACTGACCAAATGTGTCTGCAGCCGGAGAGCTACTCCACTGCCCACACGCCTTGGGTATGGTAGGCTGCAACAGATGCATGGGCGGCTGGCTGACCCTGACCCTGCCCACTCCCAGTGCTCTGCCCCTCATCATGATGGGGAACCATTGCAGCCCCTGCCCTGCTGTGAGGATGGCAGGGCTGAACAGATGTGTTAGCCCACTGTGGTCTGGGTGGGTGGCCCTTAGCCCGGAATGATCACCTGGAATCAACAAGAGGATTCATTCCAGGCCAGCTGCTTATGCAGCCTATGGCAGTAGCAGGCCAGGGAAACGGACATGCAGTGAGTCCCGGGTCACAATGGGCCAGCGTCACATCTATTTCTACCCACAAAGAATAATAATTTAAATATACTGCTTCTAGCATAATTTGGGCTGCTTTCAGACCTCTCCCCCCGCCCCCCCTGTGCATATTCTGGCTGCGGGAGGGAATGTGCAGCTAGGATATGCATGGGGTGCCACCAGTCTGAAAGCCCTCCCCCCATGCAGCTTTGCCAGCAAACACCCGCAGAGATACAGAGCAGGATTTCCTGCTCTGTATCTCTGCAGGTATTTGCCGGCAAAACCGTGCATATCCTGGTTGCACATTCCTCCCGCAGTCAGAATATGTGGGGGGAGGTGAGGTCTGAAAGTGTCCTTAGCATGTGAGGGCATTTATATTCCTAGTTAAATGCTCTTTACTGATTCCAAATGTCCTTGGATTCATGACAAACTGGTACATGCCGGGTTACTTGCTTAGCCTGACTTTATAGGAAGCCACAAGACAAGCCTGCTGGGGCAATTCCCTGACAGAGTTCTGGGATTTGCATCAGATCCAAATTGAGTTGGACGCACTCTCTGCCCAAACTGGCTCCCTGGCTTCAGAAGGTCCCACCCCTAAGAAAGTAGTATGGCATCATGGTGCTCTGTAGGGGGCAAGCTTGAAAAAAGTGAGGGAAATACCTTCTCTCACTGCCCACTTTCTGACATAGCCCCACCCCTTACAGATTGCCATGACAACACTGTGCTCTGTACGTGGCACTACCTAGACTCATTGTGCCTGGGATCACCAGAAACTAGCTGCATTGGGCCTGGGCTCACGTCAGGCCCAATGCAGTCAGGTTCGGGCCCATCTCAGGCATAAATTTCTGGCCTGAGCAGGGTTGTAATTTCACCTTGTAAGAGACAGTCAGAACGTGACAAGCCCCATTTCCCTACTGGCATTGAAAGTCATTCAAAGTGCTTGTGGTAACTGTTGCGGGTTTAATAGTTAGATTGTTTATTAACTAGGATTGTTTCAAACAGAAAATAAAATCTCAAAAATACTCAGGCAAGTTTCCGAGGCCGGGAAGATGGTGGGGAGGGGGCAGGGGGGTGCTTAAGGGGGGGCAAGGAGCCTAGCAAGGGGTGGTGGTCAGAATTGGTTGCTTATGTTCCAGAGGGGTCCCACATGATGCGTGACCTCTTCCCGGCTTGTAAATATGAAGGTTTTTTTTAAAAAAACTGAGCATGCTTCGAATGACCCTTTCTGAGCATGCTCGGCCCTTTTCAAAGATGGCACTGGCATGCTGTCACTGCCAGCACCATCTTTTAAAAGGGCCACGCATGCTCAGAAAGGGCCATAAAAGTCCTTTCTAAGCATGTTTAGTTGTTGGCTTTTTAAAATTTTCAAACGTACAAGTCAGGAAGAGGCCATGCATCGCGCTGGACCCCTTCAGAAGGTAAGCCTGGGAAGGGGGAGTAGAGGCCTAGCGATGGCCTCTGGCCCTCTTCACTGTACTCGGCCAAGGATTTTCTGATTTATGAAGTTTTGGAGGCCCATCCTCGAAACCTTAGAACTCAGAAAAACGAGTAGAATGCCCCTGTCCTCGGTATTTTCCGAGAAAAACCAAGGACCAAGTTTCAGCACTAGACAGGTTACATGATGTCCAAGATATTACAGGGTGGTGGATGAGGACTTTGGAGTTACATATGGCTGCTGCATCATTGCAAAACTAGTAATAGTCACAGTAGCAGTAGTCATTGCCATCACTGTCTTTTGGTTTCCAGTATTCATTGTTCTTTTTTGTTTAGATTTATATCCCACCCTTCCATGAAGGCTCAGGGCAGCTAACAGCATATAAAATACAAAGAAAAACCATAAAAGCAGGCATAAAATACTCATCAAATACATCCTAAGCCCTAACCCTGACTGTTAAATGAATCCATACAAAGAAAAAACCTTAACACTGGGCATAAAATACCCACCAAATACATCCTAAACCCTAACCTTGCCTGGCCAAATAAAAAGGTTTCACACTGCCTCTGGAAGATGCTCAGGCTAGGGCTTTGGAGAACCTCCAAAGGAAGGGTTTTCCAAAGGTGTGGAGCAGCCACTGACAATGCCTCTCGCTGTGCTCTTGACTAACTAGGGGAGGCTGTACCTGATTAAAAATGGGAGAGACAACCCCGTCCAGGTCACAGGGCCAGCCAACCATAATCACCTTAGTCTTGTCTGGATTCAACCTCAATAGGCTCACCCACGGCAAATCCCCAATGACAGCCAGGCACTGTGTAAGCACCAAGACCACAGTGCCTTCATATAGAAGAAAAGAGGTGGCATAGGTGTAATTCTTTCCAATCACAAGGTGCTTTCAGACATCACAACAATCTGCAGATGGCACCACAGCATGGGCAGGCTGAGGTGCCAGCTACATGAGAAGGCACCCGGCTCTGTCCTGCCTCCCTCCCCCAGCCCGACCAGAATCTCGCCCTCGGCTAGGACATGACAGTGCGTGACAGGTGACAGCACCTTCCACTCAAAGCCCTGCCAAAGAACTCGCCGTGTGGCAGGCCAGAAGGGGCCCCAACACACAGTCAGCCCCTCCTTGGGCAGCCTTACCCCCTATGGGGTAAGGGCACTACACGACGCATCCTCAGACTTTTCCTGCTACTTGCCCCCACCATACAGCGGGTGGGGGTGGCCATCTGGTGGCAGCCAGTTACATGATGAACTGTATTGAATGGTCCAACTGCCAAAACTGGGTTACTGTTACCCAACGAATGGTAGCCTCCCAGGGCATCTCATGTGGCTGCACCTAATGCTGCCATGGGATGCTTTCTGTGGTATTTTATGGACATCTGAAAGCAACCAGAGTGTGTGCATCCTTTTTATGCTATCCACAACTATTGGCTTGCTGACACTGTTAGGAAGCATTTAGCGATATAGTAGACAAACTTCATAACAGTAACTTTGTAAAACTAAACCCAGAGTTTAGTTTTATTCTAGACAGAACACAGCTGAGATTCTCAGGATACACTCTGGACCACAACATGCAAACTTCCTGGGAGAATCCAACTACAGATGGGAAGTTCTTAAGCTATCTTCTTATAAATGGGGCCATTTAGGATGTATTCGGCTAACTAACCATCAGTGTTTACTCTACAAGATAAGCTTGATGTTAAGATTTACTCTATGAGATAAGATTCCATAGCTTTTAGCTTCCAACAAATTATTAATAGAACAGAAGTGAAATTATGAAGTTGTGCAGTGTAAGGTATTTTAATTCTGGCTATTACATGTAGTCTGTTATTTTAAAATATTTTTTTTTGGTGAAGTTGTAGTTAATGTTATTAATTAGACAAACAAAAAACCTATGGTTTTACAAACTTAGTTAAGGTGGATTCATATCAAACAAACTTTTACAAACCTGAAAATTGTATATGTTAAGGCTCCCACCTTAACTTGCACACCTTGTAAGCACTGAAATTGTAGTATGGTGTCGCATACTCTGCTCGCTCACAACTTAGGCTCCATGCACCCCCACTTTCCCTTGGTCTTTCATCCCCAATCCTCTTCCTTTGCAGGTTGGGGGAAACACTAAAGCTACGATGACACGGTCCTCTCTCTCCAATATTACATTGTTACTCTACTTCGAATGTGGTAATAATTTATCTTTTTTTAAAAAACCTTATATTTGAAATATCCATTCCGTGGCACCACATTAAATACATCTCCTGACTGCACAGGTGACTAACACGATGTTAATATTCGAAGATCACATGACTAGATGGAGCACAACTGCATAGAGCACAATATTGATAACATTTGTGACACCACATTAAGTACATCTCCTGACTGCACAGGCGACTAAGACGAAGTTAATATTCCAAAATGACATCAATATTGTGCTCCATGCAGTTGTGCTCCATCTAGTCATGTGATAGAGATGTTAAAACATTAATCAAATCTTTACAACTTTAAATAAAAACTGTGTCTCATTAAAACATATAAGAATCTTAATGCAATCTTAGTTGTGGGGTTCTTTTATTTTAATTATATTGCCTTTTAGGAATTTAAAATTTCATTATATATAAGTGAATTCTCTTACCCATATTTGTGGCACCCTGGGCTTATGTTTAAAAGATCATTGTTGCAACTTGTAATAGTCTGCTATAATGAAGAAACAAACTGGGATAGCATTTGGTAAATTTGATTAATTTTACAGTGACCTGCTACAAAAATGTTCTGTTTTGTTAATAAATAGAAGACCAAGCTATTTACTCTACCTGTGAAACTGCAGCTTTACATAAAGCTAGAAGAAATTAATGTTTATTCATTTTAAAGATGACATGATTTTTAAATAATCAAGATAAAAAGGTCACATATTTATTAATAAGTAGCACTGTTCTTGTTTTCCTGGCACTATTATATAACTATTATGCCTTTACACTGCTCCCATATAGCTCTTTGAAGTCATTTAATGTGCACAATATCCTGGTATATTTCAGTTATTTGTACATATACTTTAATTTAATACAACCTGAATAAATAAATTGATCTTCACTACAATTTGAAAAGGGCTTGCTGTTTCTTCTCCAAATTAACAAGAGCTAATAAAAAAACTTAAATGGATACACTTCATTTAAAAAGCTTTTAAAACTGCCTTTCTCACTATACAACTTACATTGGTTCACTGACATGAACTATTACACTACATATTTGAGAACTTCAAGAAGTACTAATTTTCAGACTTTTCCTAACAGATATGAAGCCAATTATGTCTTTTTGACAAAGGTCATATTTGTAACCAGTAGATTTCCTTTAGGAGCAAGAACATTCCGTGATAACATTATTGCTAATGATAATTAATTAGCCCTTATGCTATTTTATTATTAGTTTGTTGCCTGCTGAGATGTTTATGGGCAGAGAGTCAAACAGCTTGCTAATAAGAAAGAGTTTCATCTGATATGTCGAGCATACTTTATCTTAGATCCAAGAGCTCACACCAAATATTCTCTTCCAGTTGGATGATCCAACTGGAAGAGAATATTTGGTGTGAGCTCAGTTAAGAACAAGTGGCATACTTACGGCTTCAGATACCTATAGAGATTTTAAAGAAATTATTCCTAAGCATCTGCTCAAATATTGTGTATGGACTGAAATTCAGAAGAGATGAGAGGGCAGAGGGCAAATGACTTCTTTTAGTTAGAAGATCTGAGTAAAAGTAATGAAGTACAGAGCTTTCAAGGTCAAAGTGGAAGGCAGAATGACTGTGGCAGAGTTTGCTGGGATTTTATAAGATTTTTGTGGGAGATTTGTAGGCATCTTGATCAGATTCTTTCATCCTTATGACACAACCATTGGAAGACAAAATGACACCAGTGGGCTCTTCACAAATGTGACATCATTATAAAAGGAAGATAACAAAAAACTTACTCCAGTGATGAGACTGATTTAGTCACAAATACAGAAGAAACAGTGAAAAATGGGATGCAGATCTACTAAACTAGACAGACAAAAAACTGCAATCCCAAAGTCAGGCTATAAAATACAATACATTTAATGGTCAGTGAACCATAGCATAAAAGAAAAGGACCAAAATACAATTGTGCAAAGCCAATTGTATTTTGGCTTCAGAGAATTTGAGAGCATTCAGAGAATTTGAGAGCATTCAGAGAATTTGGGAGCATTTCTGCCACAGAGCACAGACCTTTCATCTGGTTTTTCTACTCTTCCTCTGGCCATCATTGTGACTAAGACTGTTGACTGTTGGCTTTGCACAATTGTATTTTGGATTTTTTTCTTTTATGCTATGGTTTGTGGATCATTAAATGTATTGTATTTAATAGCCTGGTTTTGGGGTTGCAGTTTTTTGTCTGTTTAGTCACAAATATGCCACTAAAATATTTTGAACTTGCAGAGTTCAAGATGAAATGACACTCTCAGGAGAAGTAATTATACTAGCTGCATTATCACTAAAAGAGACATGATCACCTCATTATTGCAACCATTCTCTTTTAAGCATTATAAACATGTAGTCATAGCAATGTTATAGTAAGCGACATGCCAAGTAAGAGGTATTACGTTTCTGTGGTCAGATCACCTTGAACTAATAGATTTCCAATAGAGACCCATTCTGATCTTTTATTTCAGCTTCCTGAATAACAGAGACCATTGGATTTTATCCTGTAATTCCTGCATCAGTCCGACAACTTGGGGTTGAACTAGGTTTGCCTTGAGAAAGACATCTGGTTTAGCGTTAAAGGGTGCAATTCAGCAGCTAAAGATGACAAAACTAAACTCCCATTGACTTAAGGGGCGGGACACCAGGGGAATGCCGGATACCGGATGTACCGGTATTGGATCTCCCAGGTACCAGATTTACCGGTATAGGCATACCGGATTTTTAACATTGGCCGCAGTACCGGATTTTTTACATTGCGGCTATTGACTTCAATGGCCGCAATGTAAAAAATCCGGTACCGTGGCCAATGTTAAAAATCCGGTATGCCGGTACAGGTAAATATCGGATTTATCGGATTAAGCCGATACACCCAAATACCGGAAATATCGGATCTTGGGAGAACCGGTATTCCCACCCAGTCCACTGACTCAAAGTGATGGAAGATCCATTAGATACCTAGGTAGGTTACTCCTGTCCGGTGGGTAATTGCCCTCATCTTAAATCTGCACCTTGATTTTAGCTTAATTTGTCTAGCATCAGCTTCCAACTGTGGTTCTTGGTATGCCTTTATTTGCTAGGTTAGAGCACTCAGTTATCAGGTCTCTTCTCCCCATGCAAGACTTCATACACCATGATCAAGCCATGTCTTAACCTTCCCTTTGATAAACTACATAGGTTAGCTTCTTGGGTAAGTAGTTGGATCATGGAATCACTGTTTTTTTAGGGGACTAGCAGCAGTTGGTGTAGCACTCTTCTGTTGAGGGCAGTACCAATGAACAGCACAATGCCAATGCACAGCATAAATGTAGATAATTTTTCTAAAAGCAGTAACTTTCTCTTGTGGTATAAAACTGAACTTCTGACTTGAGCTACTCAAATGCACCTGCTTTAGTAATTGGACTGTGATGAACCCAAATCTTCACAGAAAGAAAAATGGAAAAACAAGACCCTAAACTTTTTCATGTATTTATACAATATTTAATAAATATTAGGTAAAGTAAAAGAGAAAAAATGTTCTGGTAAAAGTAAATCATTTGATCTCATTAAGAAGTACAGCAATAGACCTGTTGGGGCTTAAATATAATTAATAAATAATTGGAGACATATGAATTATTAGAAACAAAACTTTATAAATTATATAAATATAAGAAAGGGACAGAAATAGCCACAGGTTAAATAATGAATATTTCAAAAGCTAGTGTTCAAAATAAAACCTTTTATGTTTAATTACAGTCATCCACAAATTGTAGTAGAATATGCTAACGGGTGACAAGGAACAGAAATAAAATGAAAATAGTCAAAGTGAACACGGGAGTAAAATTTGAAGCTGTATTTTAAAAGAGCAAAGGAAAAAGATGAAAAAAAAGCATATTTTAAGTGTAGAATTCTAGAAAATCCCTTATTTGTACTTGTAAGTGTTTGGGGCACATATAATTGTCAGAAAAGTGACTGTAAAAGTGGCATCTCTTAGAAAGAAGATCTCGAATTTGTCCAGTTTACAGGTCACATGGTACTTTTACTAATTTCTGTCATTGAAAGAGCTGTTTGGAATCTGAACGTCAAACTGTTTCTGTTTCTTATTTCTATTTCTCACCAATAAACAAATAGACTCCAGTTAGAGTTTAGGTCCTGATCCAAGATCTACGCATGCGCTGACCAAAGCTACCAGTGTGCATGAACAGTGTGCATGTGGATAGTGCCCTAAGCAATGTCCTCTGCCTCCTGACTGTGCCGTCGCATGGCAGAGAGAGAGAGAGAGAGAGAGAGAGAGAGAGAGAGAGAGAGAGAGTTGGGACTTCAGCAGTGGATGCAGGTGACCTACTCAGGAATTGGGACACACACACACACACACACACACACTCTACTGAGTGCACAAGTGAAAGGGTAGATTTGGCTGTCTCTTATACACATCTAGATGTGTATAAAAGGAAGGTGCAATAGCTGCTCAATGTAACTTCATTCCTGAAGTATGGTTGACTTGCATTATTATTGTACTTTTGATTTTGGAATTAATTCTTAATACTGAACCACTTATAGACTAAGTGGTGGTTTTGTAACATCTTCAGTTCATAGTGGTTTAACCTTCTGTTTAAGGCACTCACCTTCAGATGTCCATGCATAGCACTCCCTAGAGATTCCTTATTATTTGCACTGCTGCTCATCGTATCCCCTGTCTCTTATACACATCTAGATGTGTATAAAAGGAAGGTGCAATAGCTGCTCAATGTAACTTCATTCCTGAAGTATGGTTGACTTGCATTATTATTGTACTTTTGATTTTGGAATTAATTCTTAATACTGAACCACTTATAGACTAAGTGGTGGTTTTGTAACATCTTCAGTTCATAGTGGTTTAACCTTCTGTTTAAGGCACTCACCTTCAGATGTCCATGCATAGCACTCCCTAGAGAGTCCTTATTATTTGCACTGCTGCTCATCGTATCCCGCTGCATTGTGGGAAGTTATCGCAGTGTTCAGTCAAGGATTGAAGCTAGAGGAGTTTAGTGTCAGGGTGTGTTCCGTCACACACTGAAATCAATGGCAGGACTAACTTTCATGGTGGAAGGTTGTGCCCTTAGTGTTGACTAGAGCTGAAATGAATTAAATTAAATTAAATTAATTAATTTATTTTGATTTCTATCTCACCCTAACCCCAAAATAAACTATTAAAACACCACAAAACTAAAATGGATACACTTCATTTAAAAAGCTTTTAAAACTGCCTTTCTCACTATCACCATCCCCCCAAATTTATCCCTGCCCATTGAATTCCTGGCCAAATAAAAAGGTCTTATTCTGCTTCCAAAGACATTCAAATTAAGGCTCAGGAAAGTCTCCAAGGGAAAGGAGTTCCAAAGCTGTGGGGCAGGTACTGAGAATGCCTCTCTGCAGGCCTGAGTCACATGAAACTGGGCCAATGAAAGAACTTGCAAGAGGACATCCTCGTCAGATCTTAAGGGCTGTGAAGAGGAAAAAGGAAAAAGGTGGTCTTTCGGATATGTAGGGCCCAAGTCATTTAAGGCTTTAAAGGTCAAAACCAGCACTTTGAATTGTGCCCAGAACACTATAGGCAGCCAGTGCAGACTCTTAAGCACTGGTATAATGCACTCCCGGTGACCCACCCATATCAAGAGGCGGGCTGCTGCATTCTGCACCAGCTGCAACCCCGAACAATCTTCAAGAGCAACCCCACACAGAGTGTACTGAAGTAGTCCAGCCTTGAGGTAATGAAGGCATAGATGACAGTGGCCAAATCCAAGTTGGAAAGAAAGGGACACAGCCTTCTCACCAGAGGGAGTTGACAAAAGGAAATCTGCAACCTGGACTTCCAGGCGCAGCGGAGGATCGAGGAGCACCCCAAGGCTACGCACCTGAGTAGCAATGGGAGACAGGATGCCATCAGTGATGGAAGTCCCAATCCCCCCCAGGCCACAGGGCCAGCCAACCATTATCACCTCAGTCTTGTCCTGATTCAGCTTCAGATGGCTCACCCGCATCCAGTCCCCAATAACAGTCAAGCACTGGGTAAGCACTGAGATTGCAGGGCCTGGGTCAGATGAAAAGGATAAGTAGATGTGGGTGTCAGCCGCATATTTAAGACAAAGCACTGCAAATCATGGAAGAATCTCAAGCTACATAAAATGTTGGCTTACAGATCCTTGACAATGCTTTGGCCGGAGACTCCATTGCTATTGCCATGCAAGGCACGTACTCAGACAGCTTAGCTGGTTTTTCTTAAGAAGGCTCCATGACCTACTAAAACTTCCTGTTCATGTGGTTTCCTGTTGACATTTCTGTGGTGGGCTACATCTTCCAGACAGGTGTCTACAGGCCCTCTCCTCCCCCGCAGTAGTCTGGAGTTAAAGCTAACTTAAAAGGTCATAGCCAATAAAACCATCCACTACTCTTTGCCTAGCAACAGCTATATGGTAGTTCCACGCTTGCGCGTTGCCAAATCATTGTGTAAGCTATTAGGCTGTATCAATTTAAGGAAGTATTGTATGTGTGCACCTGCAGTTGGTTCATACCACTTTGTGGCACTAATGAGCTGTGTATATATTGACATGCCTCACATCCGCCCAGGGTCCGT
>QEPC01002769.1:958046-983311 GCA_003113815.1 Sphenodon punctatus
CAGGGGCCGGTGGAGGCCATCCCCCCTATCACCCCTCGACTTCCCTCTCTCACAGGGACCCGAGTCACCCCTCCCCACTAAGGTGGAGATGGGTGTTCTGCGGGAGCATGCACACATGCCCCTCCGCCCGCTGCAGTGTGTACACGGGTGCCTCCCACCCATGTAAAAAGGGCCAGACAGTCTGCAATATGAGACTGGATGGAGAAGGGGAGCTCAGTGGTGGAGAGATAGAGTTGAGTGTCATCAGCATACAGGTGATAGTGAAAGCTGTGAAATTCAATGAGTTTGACCAGAGACAGAGTGTAAAGAGAGAAAAGAAGAGGGCCCAGAACAGAGCCTTGGGGAACTCCCCCAGAGAAGGATGTAGAGGAGGTACCAGCAAGAGAGACACCAAAGGAGCAGGTCGAGAGATATGAAGAGAACCAATTAAGAACCAAGCCCTGGAAACCAAGGGATCAAAGCGAATCAAGGAGAAGGCCATGGTCAATAGTGTCAAAGGTAGCAGAGAGGTCAAGCAGGACAAGAATGGAATAGAGGCCCTCAGACTTGGCTATTAGTTATTTTAGTGAGGGCAGTCTCAGTCAAGTGGAGAGGGCAGAATCCCAATTGAAGGGGGTCAAGGGAGCAACTGGAAGAGAGGAAATCAAGACAGCGTGTGTAGACAGCTCACTCAAGGAGCACAGAAGCAAAGGACAAGAGCGAGATGTCGTGATAGTTTGAGGGATCGGAGGGGTCAAGATAGGGGAGACAGTGCCATGTTTGAAGGTCATTGAAAAGGACCCAGTAGAGAGGGAGAGATTGATGACTGGCATCAGAGAGGGCGCACTGGCTAAGTGGTGGAGGCAATAGCAGTTAGGAGATGAGAGAGAATGGGGTCAAATGGGCAGGTGGAAGGGCTGGATGAAGAGAGGAGAAAAGTGGCCACATCAAAGGAAGCTAAAGAGAAGGAGAATAGATTAGAGGCAGGAGGGGAGAGAGCAGAGAGGGAATAGGGGAAGGAAAGGGGTGAGAAGCAACGTCAAGGCAGATTTAATCAATCTTGTTAAGAAAGGAGAAAAGATCCTGTGCAGAGAGGGAGGAATGAGGAGGAGGAGGAGGACAGGGAGGTTTCAGAAGGGAAGGGAAGGTTAAGAAGAGACTGAGGGGGTTGTGGAATTTAGATTCAATCAACATGGAGTGATAGCACTCTTTGACCAGGGAAAGGGCATAACTAAAGGCAGAGAAGGCATATAAGGAAGGCATGTTTTTACAGACTTGGGATCCAATTTGAGAAAAGACACAACAAATTAGTCTAACAACAAGAAGGGTGATGTGGGAGGGAGAACAATGGTAATAGTAATACAATCATATGGTTATAGATGCTCATTGTGAAATGTGAATGAAAAAATACACTCCTTTCCAGCTTCCAGTACAAAGTCTAGGAGCCTCTTACGTCCCACTTAAGTCCTCTAAGTAGGATTTAAGGGGATGTTAAATGGTGCATAGGCCCTATGCTGGACTGGCCCTCTACACAGCTGTAAACTTAACTCTATCTGCAAAACATGATGATTCCAAAGTTTAAATTGCCAGCTAGAAGACCCCTCACTCTGGTCATTGATGGCTGATTTCTTACAGCAAAAGTGGGCCTTGAGAATCGGGGGAAGGGGGGCATACTGTTATAGGGTATTTTTAAATGTGACGGCTCTTCAAGCTGCCATTCTTTGATCCTGCCCAGGGTGAGAGCTGTCACCCCGGGCAGGAGCAGGTCCCACCGCCAAACAAACGTGCCCGAGGCCGGGGATGGGGAGAGGGCGGGGGGGCGTGCAGACGTGGGTCCTCATGGCCCTGCCCCCACGCTACTCAGCTTGGCTCCACCTCCTTCCTGATGGATGGGTGCAGTGGCCTATGAGGCTGCTGTGCCCACCTGGAGATGCTCCAGCTATGGGCCAGAGTTAAGTGGGCCGTCAGACGTGACGGTCTGCTCTACCTTGGTCCAGGGTACGCTTCCCCAGATCATGGCAGGCCTAACTCCGGGATGTGTGCTGGTAGGGAGCTCAGTGCTCATCCCAGGGTTAATTCTGCCACAGTCCAGGGTTACTTTATTCCCGCCCGCAGAAAATATCTGGCGGGCAGGAATAAACATGACACCACCATGGGTGGCCATGCTGGAGTTAGTGTGGCCACCCGTGGTAGTGTCACATCTAAAAATACTCATAGATAGGTTCAGGGAGGGTGTTGCATAGGACACAGTGTAAGAGATGGCACAGATCTGCCTCACTAATAATCAAACAGCCAGAGACTAAGAAAGGTAGACTCTCAGTAAGAAAGCATCAGTGCAATTTCACTCCCAGAACAGCACCAACAACAGTAGAGTTAAACTACAGTCACTCTCCTCAAACAGGGAATAAAATAATCAGTGAATGCAAAAACCCAACCAAACAAAACACCAACAAAACCCCCCACACCCTTTTCATGGAGTTGCTACTCTCTCCCAGCCATATGACCCAACCTGTATATTTTATCATAACGACTTAACAAAGGTGATAATGACGAGCTGCATATTTAGAAAGACAGACACGAATATATATCTAATATACTGCATGCGCTAAAAACCCTAACTTTTTCCATAGCCAGACTTTTAAGAGTTTTAAATGTTACCACATATGACATTTTTGTAACTTTTAGTATTTAATTTCCATTTCTTTAAAGAGAGAGAGAAAGAAAAGCACAAAACTGGAAGGTGCTCTTTAAATGTTTAAAGCACTTTTAGCTGCAATGCTGCATACTAAGTGCTAAACGCAACATCCATGTTACCAGCTCTGTATGTTCAGCATAAATAAGATTTTTAAAAAAAGTTATGCCTGCATAAAATCAGGGAGTTATTAGAAAGCAAATTCCTAAGCAACTTTAATTACTGGGACTGCATAACTAAAATAACATTCAAAACTATATTCATGCAAAAGTAAGATTGCATGTCCAAGTATACAAGTCAAGAGCAACCAAAAATGATGTACCCCCACCAGGGCCAGACTAACCATTAGGCTGACTATGGTACAGTGTGTGTGTGTGTGTGTGTGTGCGTGTGCGTGCACACATTTGTTTAGCCCAAATCTTGCTTTAAATCGTGACATTAATAATAAGCCAAATGCCTTGAGTGCTCTGCTGTTTGAAGAAAAGTAGGTATGCAGGTGGAATGAGTGGAGCCAGGGGGCTTTACGGAGGGCAGAGGTTCTGTATCTCTTGTACTTTGCATGGAAGGTCCTTTTACAATGGTCATCGCTAAAGGTTGCTCCCTCCCCCACTGAAATATGAAATGAGCGGAGGGCCCCAAAGTTCTACTTACCCTGGCTCAGGGGTTCTGTCCTCTTACAGTATTTAATTATAGGATTGATGGTTTATCTGAAGGTTTTTAGGTGGTACTGGAAAATAGTACTGTGCAATCTTTTCTCCTCCCCTGTACAAATATCCTAAGGTAAAGAGCCTGCAACATTTCCTCCTTGAGTCCGGCGTTCACCACTTTTGCTTCTACGGATCCAAAAGCTCCTGACACAAACCCCCAGTTACCCCCAGAGGGGATTTGAAACCACTGATATAAAGCATTATCTGGCAAGGGAATGGGGAGAGACCAACAGGCTGAAAGGGGATGGGAAACTTAAGGGGATGTAACAGCAACAGTGGAACCATATAAACAATAGAAGAACCTCCATGTCCAAAATCTGTTCTTCCTTCCTTCCTGCTCTTGGCCTCGAGTCTCACTAGTGGTGCACATGAAACTGAATTGTCCTCACAGGAATAACACAATTGTGCAATAGCCTTATCATACAGACTACTACACAGTCCAAGCACATTCCGCTCTGACCTCTGACCTCTCATACATATGCTAAGGGTAGTGGCATCAAATTGCACACAGCACACTCAGCCTGACAGGAGCTGCACATGACCTGGCAAGCCACCATGCTGAACACAATGACCAAGCCCTTCCATCCTGATGTGGAGCACCTACACCACCTGGTAAGACCAAGGGTGAAAGCAAATTAGACAGGGGTGATCCAGATCCCCTGGCCACCCCAAGGAGGGCCACTGCGCCTGCCACTCCTTGGGTTGGCAAGGAGGTCAGTTCAAATGAGTAGCCTTTCCAGGGAATCTGGGCAGAGGGGCCTGCCATCACAAGTTCCTCTATGCCACGGGTCAACTGAGCAACCGTCCACACAGGAATGGACTCCCAGACCACTGCTGCCCAGCAGGCCCAGACCCCCAGGAGGACCTGCTACCAAACAGCTGATATGGGGTTGGGGCTGGAGGAGCATCACCGATCAGCTGTTTGGCTTGCAAACCCGGGCCAGATGAGGACGCTCCTCCAGGGTCCCCTGATCAACTGTTTGGTACATGCACCCAGTCTGCCAAACAGCTGATCGGCGGGGGGGGGGGCTGAAGGAGCACCCTCACATGGCCTAACTGTGTGCACCAAACAGTTGATGGGGGGATCTGGAGGAATGCGCTCACCCGATCCACCAAACAGCTGGTCAGGGGGGCTTAGGAGGAGTGCACTCACCTGGCCTGCTAAACAGCTTATCAGCTGTTTGGTGCATGCACCCAGGCTAAGTGGGAGTGTTCCTCCAGGACCCCCCATCAGCTGTTTGGCATGTGCAACTGGGTTGGGTGAGGGCACTCATCCGCCTCCCCCGCATCAGATGTTTGGCGCATGCATTCGACCTGCCAACCCTGCCAAACAACTGGCCAGGGTGGCCTGGAGGAGCACCCCCAATGAGCTGTTTTGTATGCACACCTGGGCCAGGAGAGGGTGCTCATTTGATCAGTTATAACTTTGATCAGTTATCTGATGGGTCGGGTAAGCGCACTCCTCCAGCTTCCCTGGTTAGCTGTTTGGTGGGCTGGTGAGAGCATTCCCCTAGGGCCAGTTCCCCATCCTCTGTTTGGCAGGCCACTTTGGACCTGATCTTCAGACCTCACCTGGTGGCCAGGATGGACTGGCCCTAACAGATGGGAGGGTGCATGTTAGCCCACATTAGCCTGGCTGGGCAAGCCTTAGCCTGGGCTGCATTGCTGACCTTTTTTGGATGACGTGTCCTGTAGCAGCTGGCCATCCATTCCAAGGTGGGTGTGGGCAAACATCTGGTAGCCACCGAACTCACAAGCAGATGCTTTGCGTTTGCGGGCTACTGCAGGTTACTGTCTTGTTTGTTTTCACCCCAACTCTTTCCACTGAAATTTATTTATTTATTTATTTATAACAACCATTTATATCCTGCACCCTCCTGTACATCAGCAGTTAGGGGTGGCGAACAAAACAGTACATAATATAAACAGTATAATATAAAATCCCTTTAAAATACTACAAATATTTAAAATATTAAAAAGACTTCAAAGCAAAAATACTCAAAGGCAAGAAAAAACCCTCCCTCAACCCTCCTCTACCCACCCACCCTCCCTGAAGGTCCGGCGTAACAACCAGGTCTTACAATATCTTCGGAAAGAGGGGCAGTCCGGGGATAGGTGGGCCTCCATCCGGAGGGAGTTCCACAGCCTAGGCACGGCCACCAAGAACTTCCTCTCCCTCATCACCAACCGCAGGGCCCATGAAATGACCCAGGGCCTGAGGCGGTCTTGCAGATAAGCAGGATCCAAGCCATTTAGGGCTTTATAGGTCATCACCAACACCTTCAATTGGGCCCAGAAGATAATAGGCAGCCAGTGCAGAGAGTGGAGCACAGGTGTAATATGTTTGCGGTGGCCCATCCTCTTTAGAAGGCAGGCCGCTGCATTCTGCACCAGCTGCACCCTCTGGACCATCTTCAAAGATAGCCCCATGGAGAATGTGTTACAGTAGTCTAATCAAGAGGTAATGAAAGCATGGATGATGGTGGCTAGATCTGAGTCTGAGACATACGGCTGCAGCTGTCGCACCAGATGTAATTGGTGAAATTCTCCCTTTGCCACCAACTCCACCTGACAATCCAGGTGGAGCTGTGGGTCAAAGAGCACCCACAGACTACGAACCTGAGTGGCCAAAGGGGGGAAAACCCCACCAATGATGGGAACCACCACCCACTCAGCCCTGCCCACCAACATCACCTCCTTCTTGTCAGAATTCAGCCTCAGATGGCTCGCCCTCATCCAGTCCCCCACAGCTGTCAAGCACTGGGTAAGCACTGAGACTGCCGGGCCTGTCTCCAGAAAACGAGAGGTAAAGTTGCGTATCATCAGCGTACTGATAACATCACATGCTGAACCCTCTCATGACCTCACCCAGAGGCTGCATATACACGTTGAACAGGAGAGGGGACAGAATAGAACCCTGCAGAACTCCACACGTGAGATCCGGGGGAGATGACGAACATTCCCTGAGAACCATCCACTGAATTCTCCTGGTCAGGAATGAGCGGAACCATTCAAGAACAGTTCCACTCACCCCGGCCCGGTCCCGCAGCCTTGCCACCAGCATCTCATGATCAATGGTATCAAATGCTGATGACAGATCAAATAGAATTAGAATAGATGATCTGCCCTGATCCAATTCACGGCATAGGTCATAGACCAAGGACACAAGTGCAGTCTCCGTGCCAAACCCAGGGTAAAAAACAGACTGCGAGGGATCAAGAAAACTGACACGGTCCAGATGCTGCTGTAGCTGCCAGGCCACCACCCGTTCCCTAAAAAGGGAAGGTTAGAGACTAGCCAATAGCTGGCCAGGGAGTCAATGTCCAACGATGACTTCTTGAGCAGAGGACGCACCACCACCTCTTTGAGGCGGCTCAGCACTCTGTCCTCTCTAAGGCAGGCCTTGACCACACCGGCCAGCAACGGCCCTAATGTCTCCCGGCTGGCCTTCACCAGTCAGGATGGGCACAGATCTAGTTCACAACAGGTGGCCTGCACTGCCCCAAGGACCTCCGCTGCATCAGCAGGCAACACCCACTAAAACTGATCCCACAAAAACAGACATGGCGGGGTCTTAAGTTAAGATGACTTAAGCACCAGTGTAAAAGTGTTACTAACTGGAGACATAAAAGCTGGCACTGCTAAGAGACAGAGAACCCACTCTTCTCCAAGAGGTAATTGGGGTTGGACTATGGGGGATAGGGTATGGGGTGGGGAGGTGGTATTGGGGAGCTTGTGGGGGGTTGTGGAAGTGCTGGGGTTTTTAAGGTGTTTTTTTTGTAATTGATTTTTTAATGTTTTTATGATTTGTGAGCTGCCCTGAGCCTCTAGGAAAGGGTGGTATATACATTTAAATAAATAAATAAATAAATAAATAAATAAATATAACATAATTTTAAAAACCCAAACAATTTTTTTAAAGGGGAGGTTAGAATTATGACTCTATGATAAAAACATTGATTTGTTGGGAAATAAATAATGACTATCCTAGTTGGAATTTGATTAGAACATTGAGGTGGGCATACTTACTATTACACAAAGCTCCTCAAGTTCTTTGAATTACCATGATGAAAGAACTGTATTTTCAAGCATTAAGGTGCCTCCAGATATTACCCTGGGATCTAGATTTTGATTGTTAAGAAAAAAGAGATGAACAACCAGCATTACCTTTTAAGCTTTTCCCCCCCGCAAGTTCTCTTAAATAATTTGATGGGTCAAAAACTGCCTCACTTTAATAGGATCAGAGCCAATCGAGTTTGCATTTCATTCACTGGCTGTATTCTGTTACTAGAATACTATGATGGTTTCTCAGTGCTGCAGTTTAATTATTTATTAATTATTATTATTATTATTATAGATTTATAGTCTGCTCTTCTCTTGAAGGACTCAGAGCAGCTACAACAGAAGAAATTTATCATAAAGAAACATATAAATAATAAAAAAACCAAGTGAACATTACAAGAAGTAAAAAAAGAAAGAAATTAAAATGAGTTTCTTTTTCACCCTCTTATAAAAAATCCTTCCCTTCAATCCCCTCCCCCTCACAGAGGGGTCAGTGCATAACTCTTATGTAAGTTTAGTAATATCTTTGGCTAATAACAAGTTGTTTGTAAAGCTCTAAAATGTCACAGTAAAGGCTGTTGTCCAGTTATCCTTGGTGGAGGCTCCAAGAGCATATTTGCTGTTTATTGTGGTTTTGGAACTCCTCTATTTCCTTTTTCAGTTTCTAGCAAAAAACCCCGTCTTCTTCACATTTTGTATTCTTATTCTTAAGGTCACAGCCACACCACTTTCAGCTTAGCAAGATTGCGCTGAAGCCTATTAAAAGACTTCTTATTAGGGATGTGCGAACGCGGTTCGGAAGTTCAGTGTTTGGACCAAACTTGAATAGTTCGGCCGACTGAACCAAACTCGAATTCGGCCAAACTGTTTGGTCAAATCCGAACCAGTTCAGAAGGCCAAAACCCCCGGTTTTGAATGTACGACCTCGGTTCGGAAGTTCGGAATTCGACCTGTAGAAGAAAACTCTCATACTCACTAGCTGCTGGTGAAAATCTGTCAGAGTTCTTTAATAATCTCAAAGCGCAGAGAGAGAGAGAGTAATGAACCTATGCAAAGATTCAAAACTGGTCTCTCGAGCAGAAATTACATAGGTATTTTATAGATCTCAGTTCAAACAGATAAATACAGGTTGTCAATCAAAATAACGTCATACAAAGTGAAAGACTACAATAATTGTTTACATAGTCAGCAAGGATGTTCCCAAAACAACATGGCTGATCTAGCAAGTCCAAACAACTCAATTAGTTTATGCAGCTGCAAGGTTATCTATCTCTTATCTATCAAGGAAAAGTACAGGGAGAGCTGCTTCTCAACCTTGCTCTGAATAGAAAAGAACAGACAAGAAATGTTTATATCTTGTGAGTAGGGCAAAGCTCATTTCTGTAAAGACTGGTTCTTTACCCAGCATACCTCTGTAAACCTCTGTCTTCCATTTTACTCTGGTTCTTATGTTCATAAGGTCTTAATATAAAAATTCCTCCACAGACCGAACTTGAATAGTTTGGTCGACTGAACCGAACTTTAGAACCGAACTCAATTTTCGAACCGAATTGAACCGAACCGAATTTTCAAACTCGGTTTTGTTCGCACATCCCTACTTCTTATTAATAGGCTATTAGCAGGTGATATGGAGCCCACAGAGACAGCAGCAAGCACTAGGAGGTGCGCTGGGGAGCTGTAATGGGAGAGGGGCTTGCATCACACTCCCTGTAATCAGATACCCCACTCGAATCAGGGAGAGAGAATTTCTGGGGCCAGGAGATGGCGGCTCCTGCCCTGGGTGAAGGCATCCCATGTAATGGCACTGCTTGGATCTCTCTTTTGTAATTAGAATGTGATGTTAAGACATGCCTTCATCACCCCACCTTTCCCCTGCATTCACTCACTCAGTGTTTGAGGATAAGGATTGAACTCTCTGGGTATTTTCACATGAGATGCTACCATGGGTGGCCATGCTTTACTCTGGCATGGCCACCCATGGTGGTGTCATGTGTGCTCTCGACCGCCAGATGTTACCGCGGGCGGGAGCAGAGTTTTCCCGACAGTGGCAGGATTAACTCCGGGTTGTGCGTTGTGCTCTCTGTCTGCGCACAGTCCAGAGTAAGCCCAGCCATGGTCTGGTGATCTACCACACCAGGGTAGATCAGACCATCATGTATGATTACCCGCTCTACCTAACTCCGGCCAGTCACCGGAGCTTTTCTGGCTGGGCATGGTGGCCTCATAGGCTGATGTACCCATCGTCAGGGAGGAGGCGGAACCACGCTCAGCAGTGCAGGGGGCAGGGCCGTGCGGACCATGTCTGCATATTGCTCTGCCCTCTCCCTGTCCCCTCCCCAGCCACCAGCACGTCTGCTCAGCGGTGGGCCCAGACCCCGCCTGGGCTGAGAGCTCTCACCCCATACAGAATCAAAGCATGGCAGTGCTGTCACGTTTAAAAATATCCTCTGTCCTCCTGAGACTTTCAAGTTGGCCTGTAGGCCCAATGAAAATCCAGTAAAATAAGAGTAACAAAATAAGTCCCACAACCCTTTTGTCCTACCAAAAACCTCTTGTGAGAAAGATTGGAAAAAGTTTTTGAAATGAAGTATAATATTGTGAAAAACAAACCTCTGTGAAAGCATTGTTGGATTTTTATTTTTTTTAAATGGTTTCTTTTCCCTCACAGAATATTTTCTAGACTGATTCATTTTTGCACTTTCCCTCCACTCGTGATACTATACACAGAAGAGATGTCTTCACAAATGCATATGGGAGTAACCTTGGAAACCACTATGACTTTAACAAGGGAAGGGGGGAGGATCTGTTCTTAAAATCTGTCACACTTTTATCAGCTGCGTTTTTAGAATGTCTTACTCAATCCTATCTTCAATAATATTGCAAGGTAATCTTTCTTCCTTGTGAACTCTTTATACCAAGTGTGTTCCTTCGCAGCGGTATAGCATTTGCTTGATAAGGTAAAAGGTGCACCGCTATTTCATATCACTCAAAAATGACTATTGTATTGCAGCATGATATGCTTCTTAGTATACAAAGGGTTAGTCCGCATCATTAAAAGAATGAGCATGCTTTTGATTTTAATTGTAATTGTAATCCTCTCCACTGAAGCCTCAAACGCAGCGTTTGAAATTTAGCAGAGAAGTGAGTTTTCACTGCGGCCACTTTAGGTTTGTGATACATTAAAAGGTGTAATCCAACTGAAATGTAAATCACTGTTCTTGAAAACAAATTACAAACGAAGATAACAGGGCAGCATGCTAGCACTAAAGCATCCAAGAGCCCATTGGAGGCAGTTTTCTTTCAGACCCAAATTGCAGCAGCCCTGTTATCATGAGTAATAGGGTGTTGCTAAGGCAGGTTGATTACAAGTCTATGGTAAACACTCCTTTTAAATGCAGTGCCTGAATGGAAGCGCACACACAACATTAATCAACTGAATTCAAACAGAATCATGAGGGGAAGTGGTTAGCCTGCCCCTGTTGCTTTAACTCACGCGGTAAGTGGCCCAAGTATAGCGCCCACTTGTTACCACACCATTTCCCATCCCTTCATAATCAACATTAGCTTGTGTGAAATCTTAATTGTCGAGCCCCACAAGAAGGAAAATTAACACTTTGTGCTCGGCCGTGTAATCTGAATTAAAAACAGGTTTCAGAAAGGGTTGCTTCTTTGTGTTTGGAGGTTTCTGACATTCTCACTTATTAAGACTGTGAGTCCTCTGGGGCAGGCACTGTTTTTTTTGTGGTGTTTGTGCATAGCCTGGCACAATGGGGGCCTTGTCCCTGATAAGAGTCCAGAAGCACTACCCCAGAGAAGCATGAATTTCCTCAAGCTGGATTTTTAAGGGCTATACTTTGGCCCTATTAAAACTCAACGTATCTTGGTTTACCGCCCTATTCGCATTGGTTTTGAAAGAACATGCCATGTAGATTCTGCATGAAAAGTACGCGGTAGCAGTAAATGCCCTGTAAAATATGGGTTACGTTTTAGTAATGTTGCTAAATGATGGATGAAGAGGGCATGAGCCTCTCAAAAGAAAAGTGGTACAATACTGAAAGAAGGCCAAGCTTCAGGAAAGAACAAAGTGAAATCAATAGGTTCCATTAAAAAAAAAAAAAAGAGAGAGAGAAACTTAAGGCTATCTCAAGGCAGCTTTAAATAATGCAACTCACAGTAATCCTGAACCTGTATGATAGCAGAACAGTTCTTTATTCTCTCACTAACCCAATTCCACAAGACATGTTATCGATCGTATGCTGTCACAATATTCAGTAATTCTGTTTATTTTTAGCATTTATAATTAGACATTTGAAATCTTCTTCTTCTTCTTCTTCTTCTTCTTCTTCTTCTTCTTATTATTATTATTATTATTATTATTATTATTATTTCAGCACTGACCAATAATGAATTATATATTTATATTTATATTAAAATTATATATTCACATTTTTTATATTAACATTTTTATGCCGCCCCCTCCTGTCTCAGGCATCTCGGGGCGGCTCACAACATATTAGAAACATTTCAAAACTTTAAAATAAACAATAATAATTCAATTAAAAAACAATAAAAAAACTCATCCACCCCTACCCTAACCCAACCCACCCACCCCATCTCCCTTGGGAAAGGCCTGGTGGAACATTGTCTGCGGAAAGAGGGGAGGCTGGCAGCCAAGCGGGTCTCCGATGGGAGGGAGTTCCACAGCTGCGGTGCAGCCACAGAGAATGCCCTCCTCATAGTGGACTCCCGCAAAACCTGGGGGACCTCTAGGAGGGTGCCCCCAGTCGACTATAGGGGCCGCTCCAGGACCCAGAGGGTGAGGCAGTCTTGCAGATAGGCGGGGTCCAAGCCGTTTAGGGCTTGAAAGGTCAGCACCAACACCTTGAATTGGTCCCGAAAGTCTACCGGCAGCCTGTGCAGAAAGTGAAGCACTGGTGTGATATGCACACGTCGGCCCGTCAAGAGACGGACTGCCACATTCTGCATCACTGCAGCTTCCAAACCAACAACAAGGGTAGCTCTACGTAGAGCGCATTGCAGTAATCCAGTCTTGAGGTAATAGAAGCATGGATGACTGTGGCCAGATCTGAGTCCAAGACATACGCCTCAAAGAGGCCCCTGCTTAGGAAACCATTTCTTGACATTGACTTCCTGGCCAGCTATTGGCCAGTCTCTAACCTTTAGGGAAGGTTATTGAACAGGTGGTGGCTAGGCAGCTTCAGGGGCATATAGATCGGGTCAGTTTCCTTGATCCTTCACAATCCTGGGTTTTTGTCCTGGGTTTGGCATAGAGACTGCGCTTGTGGCTTTGGTTGATGACCTGCGCCATGAATTAGACCGGGGCAGATCTTCTATTTTAATTCTATTAGATCTGTCAGCTGCATTTGATACCATTGACGACGAAATGTTGGTGGCTCGGCTGTGGGCCTGGGCCTGGGTGGGAAGAACTGTTATTGAATGATTTCGCTCATTCCTGGCTGGGAGAACTCAGTGTGTGATTCTCAGGGAATGTATTTCATCTCCCTGGGACCTCACATGTGGCATCCTGCAGCGTTCCATTCTGTCCCCCCTCCTGTTCAACTTGTATATGCAGCCTTTGGGCGAGGTTGTGAAAGGGTTCAGCGTGTGTTGTCATCAGTACGCTGATGACACACAACTTTACCTCTCTTTTTCTGTAGAACCAGACCCAGCAGTCTCACCCAGTGCTTGGCAGCTGTGGGGGACTGGATGACTGAAGTTGAATCTGAAGTTGAATCCCGACAAGACAGAGGTGATGTTGGTGGGTAGGGCTGGGGTGATGGTGGCCCCCATCATCGATGGGGTCTGCCCCCCTATGGCCACACAGGTCCGTAGCCTGGGGGGTGCTCCTCAACTCACAGCTCTGCCTGGATCTCCAGGTGGAGACTGTGGCGAAGGGAACATTTTGCCAATTACATCTGGTATGATGGCTGTGGCTGTATGTTTCAGACTCGGATCTGGCCACCATCGTCCATGCCTTTATCACCTCTAGACTAGACTACTGTAATGCACTCTACATGGGGCTGCCCTTGGGGATGGTCCGGAGGTTGCAGCTGTTGCAGAATGCGGCAGCCCATCTCTTAACGGGGATGGGTCGCCGCGAGCACATTACACTGGTGTTCTGTTCTTTGCACTGGCTGTGTATTATCTTCCGGGCCCAATTCAAGGTGCTGGTAATGACCTACAAAGCCCTAAATGGCCTGGGCCCGGCTTACCTGAGGGACTGCCTCAGGCCCCGGATTGCATTGTGGCCCCTGAGGTCGACCAGGGACGCCCGACTTGAAGTCCCCTGGGTTGCCCGGGTGGTGAAGATGGGGAGGGCGTTCTCACAGTGGCCGCTCCTAGGCTGTGGAACTCCATTCCAATGGAGGGTCGCCAGGCCCCGGTCCTCTCCTCTTTCCGTAGATAGCATAAGACCTGGCTGTTCTGCTGGGCCTTTGGAGACGGAGATGGGTGGGGTGGGTTGGGTTGGGGAGGGGAATTCTGCCCTTTAGTTCTTTTTAACCTTTTAAATGTTTAAAATGATATTTTATATGTGTTTTATTGATGTTCAGTAAGCTGCTCCGAGCTGCTCTTGAGCAGGAGGGGGCGAGGTATAAAATAGTAAAATAAATAAAATTAATAAATACGGCCTAAACCGTATCAGGTGTAACAGACAAAATGCTCCCTTCGCCACAGCCACCACCTGGGCATCCAGGCAGAGCTGTGGGTCCAGGAGCACCCCCAGACTCCAGACCTGAGAAACCAGGGGAGGACATCAATGATGGGGGCCACCACTCCCTCGGCCCTCCCCACAACCATCACCTCCATCTTGTCAGGATTAAGCCTCAGGCAGCTTGCCCTCATCCAATCCCCCACAGTGGACAAACACCAGGTAAGCACTGAGACTGCTGCACCTGAGTTGGAGGAAAATGAGAGATATATCTGGGTGTCATCAGCATATTGATGACTTCTCACTCCATACTCCCTAACAACCTCTCCCAGAGGCTGCATATACACATTGAACAAGAGAGGGGATAAGATGGAATCCTGTGGTACTCCACACGTGAGGCTCTGGGAGGGAAGGTGAAAACTCCCCCAGCATCACACGCTGGGTTCTCCCAGCCAGGAAAGAGTGGAACCATTCAAGAACAGTCCCACCAATCCCTGCCCGGTCCCGCAGCTGAGTCACCAACAACTCATGATCAACGGTATCAAATGCATCCGAGAGATCTAATAGGATCAGCAGGGTCTAACAACCCCAGTCCATCTCACAGGAGAGGTTGTCGGCCAAGTCCAGAAGTGCAGTCTCTGTGCCATAACCTGGATGAAAGCCCGACTGTGAGGGATCGGAAAGTTAACCGGGTCCAAATGCCCCTGAAGCTGCTGTTCACCACCCGTTCAATAACCTTCCCTAAAAAGGGAAGGTTAGAGACAGGACCCAGCCCAGAGGTGTTTACAATTATAGCAGGGACAGGGTAGTGTTAACAGGAGAACTCCCTCCCACTCGTGACTATTGGGGGGTGGGTACCCCAATATCCACCATTCCTTAACTTCGGGGGGGATTAGCCCAATTTCTTAAACCAGGGGTCCCCATGTGTTCAAAAAGGATCAGTCTGAGGACAGGTATGCACCACAGTCAGGGTATGTTCCCCTCCCAAAATAGAAGAAGAGAGAAAGAGACAAATGTTCCAATAAAAACTGAACGAGGTTTATTGGTTTACAAAAAGGCAAGGTTATGAAACACACACACACCCCTATACCGAATATAGAAACACAGCCCCAGTCTGGCTGGCAGGATACACGAGGGAGAATACAAGCGGCTGTGGGGAACGTGAAAGTAAGATAGGAGAAAAAAGGGGGGTGGTAGTCCGGTGAAGGCACAGTGAGAGGAGAGAGAGAGAGAGAGAGAGAGAGAGAGAGAGAGAGAGAGAATCTGGACCTATGGTTTACCTCTCCTAGCTGATTGCACAAGGGATCAGCAGCCCAGGATCCAGTGAAGTTCGAGGGGGTGGAAGAAAGAGAGGGGCAGACTGAAGTCTGGGAGACTCCTTAGCACAGACACGCACAGAGCGAACCGCACGTATCTGCGGTCCAAGATTTCTCTCTCTTTGACGAGGAAACCAGGGGCCGTAATAGGGCTTTGGGCAAAGGATTTTGGGAGGCTACGATGGGTAGTTGGGGGTGTACAATGGGCTGACGAGGGGAGAAACCAAAACTTCTACTTCCATCACAACAAGGGCTATAATAGAAACATAAGATACCATAGACACACGGGGGAAAGGTAAATAAAAAGTGGCTAGCAGATAGTTAGGGAGGGGAGGAAGAACTTCCTTGATACAAAGGCGGCACCAGGTGTGAATCAAGTGCCACAAAGTGACACCTGGATTCTAGGGTGTTGGCTTCCAGGATGCCTACAGCCTTCCTTGTCTTGGGGAATGTTGCTGCCATGAGTCATGATCACTGGTGCTTTGTTAACAGGAAGAATGCCCTTTTCCTTAATGGCTCCATGATTTACTCTGGGCATCCTCCCTTCAACCCTTCTCCCAAGTTCAAGCTGATATCCCACATGAGTTACCTACTTTTGCCAAGTCCCATGGCGGCTGGGCCCCATCCTGGTTCTGCCTTTTACAACCCCCCTCCCTTTGCTCATGTATCTCATATGGGGGTGGTGGTGTAATCCTTTTGAGCCCCCTTTTCCATGTCTGCTAGCCTTTGGTCACGTCTGGGGGCTGTTCTTCCAATCCTCCCCTTGGCCCAAGTTCATTGGCCCTTGATCACACAGCATGGGGGGCTGTATCCATTTTAGGGAACGCCTGGGTCACACTTATCAGTAGTGGGCACAAGGCAGAGATAGGGATAAATTCATTATGTTGAGTAGTTGCAGGTGCAAGTGCTTAGCTTAGTTCCAGGAGGGAAGGATAGAATTTTAATTTTAACATGAGGTTTCTTAAAGCAATGTCTCCTGACTCCCTTCTTTAATAGAAAAGAAACCACATGAATGCCAGACTGTGACAGTTTGGTTGGGGAAGGTTATTATAAAAGTCTGGATTAAGGGAAACTAAATAGATCGCCAAATAAGAAACCATTGTAAGGTTTACCCTTTGTCAGGAACCAGGTCTCAAACTGGTGCCCTCAGGTCTGTGGTTGGCTTTAGGGATGTGAAAATGCATTTCGGATATTCAGAGTTAGGGCCAAACTTGGCCTGTTCAGATGACCAAACCGAACGTCCAAAACAAACGTTCGAACGGCCGAACAGTTCAGAAAAGTTCAGATGAGTTCGGATGAGTTCGGGAGCGGGAAAAACATGACTTTGGGGGGGGGGGGGGAAACCTGTCTGGAAGGGGGAGGCAGCTGAGGAGCAGACTTCCTGGCACCAAGGGTGGAGACCAGGGGTGGTTTCAGGGCCAAATTATATCGACACTGAAAAAAAAAATCGATTTCAGTATCAGTATCAGTATCGATAGCGCTATTTTCGAATGTTCAGCCGAGTTCGGCCGAACCGAACTCCACCGAGCCGAACAACCAAACCAGAACTCGGGTTTCGAACCGAACGACCGAACATCCGAACATCTGAATCGTGTCTGTTTGCACATCCCTAGTTGGTTCAGTAGCACCACCATTGCTCTGTGGCTCAATATAAGACCTGCTGTCACAGAATAACATAGGGTCACACATGTGGAACACGGTCCTACATGTAGACTACAAGTCTGGTATATATGTAAAGCAAGAGGTTCCACATGTATGTAACGCTATAATTGAGAACTGTAAAACTCAAATTAGGCCTGTAATACGTGACCAAGCTACAGGAAATGCAAAGAGATACAAAGAATGTGTATTTGAGAACCCTAGCCAGACAGACCTGTGGAGATGCAAAACGACCTTCATGTTTGCCTGGGTTGCCTACATGACAGGTCACACATTTCCATTTCCCCAAAGGCGGGAAACGAGAGACAAAGAACGAGGAAGGGTACAAAAGCAAAGGCCATTAAGCCAGCTTCACTATCGCTTGCCCAGATCAACCTCGAGCAGTTACATCTGTATATGAAAAGTCTGCCAGCAAGTCAGGCTGGAGACCATGAACTAAGAGAGACATGATTTTGCTTTCTACTCTAAGTCTGGAAACCCAGTCGCTTACACCAAAGGACTGAGAGAAGCTTATGGACCTTTATAGGGTAAGATGCTGATTTAGGAACTCAACCAGTATAGATCAGGAATGCATTATATTTACCTTTGATTTCCAGTAACCACTCTGTATCAACGATCTTGCTTATGTAATCAATAAACTTACTTCTTATCTTTATTAAGAAGTGTCTGTGTCTAACACTGTGAGCAACAAGAGCCCTCAAGCTCTTGCAAACCCAGAGAGTAAAGAGTCTGTAAATGGGAAGGATCAGGCCCTTGAGTGACAAAGGAGTTGTTCCTGTGGCAGACTTGAATTAGCCAGAGAGAGAAACTAATTCAAGCGGGCTGTGCGCAAGGGAAACTGAATCACTCAAACCCTGTAAAGTGGGGGTGCGGACCCTCCAACCCATGACACCTGCGCTGTAGACCCCTGATTCCAGGAGCCTGTGTCCCCCTGTGCCTGGCTCTGTCTCTAGTTGATTCTTGCCTAGATATAAGTCCAGTCAAGGGAAGTGGGAAACTAGGTGGAGCAAACTGTAACAAATGTCTTAAAAGTAAGAAGGAAAGGACAGACGGATATCAGGAGAGAGAGAATTCCATACAGTGGGACCCATCACAGCAAATGCACAATTGTCTGTTGGCCTCAGTTGTGATGATGGGATTCCCAAAAAGCAAGCGGTATTTGGTAGCAGATATCCACCAGGGAGAGGCTCAAGAAGCAGATCTTGATGGTAACCAGGGCCTAAACTATTTAGAGGTTTGTAAACATTCAAGAAAGACAATCTTAAATTCAATCTGTAGGGATGTGTGAACAGAATGTGGTTCGGTTGTTCAGTCATTCGGTTGTTCAGTTCGGGAGCCGAGTTTGGGTTCAATTGTTTGGTTTGGTAGAGTTTGGTTCGGTTCAGCCATTCAGAAATCGGTATCGGTATCGGTCTAGGTATCAAATGCGCGTGGTCCTGTGATGCGTCAGAAACCGGAAACCGGAAATTTAGCCTTGTAACCAAGCCAAGTACACGCACCTGAGACTTCGCATCCGCCTGAATGTTTGTTTGTCTTCTCCCATGTCTCTCCCGCTGTCCCCTCTCCCTGTCTCCCCCTCCTTGTCTTTTAGATTGTAAGCCACAGGCAGGGACCGCATCTGACTGTATGTTCTGTACAGCACCAGGTTGCAACTGGCGCTTTATAAATGTTTAATAATAATAATAATAATAATAATTTAGTGCGTGTGGAGCTTATGTGGAGAGAAAGCGTGTGTGTTGTGGCTGACTGGCTGTTTGGGTTTGTTTGGTGTGTTTTGGCTGTGTTGGACTGTGTGTTGGTTTGGCTGTGTTGTTTTGGCTGGTTGGTGAGTTGGTGTGTGTGTGTTTTGTTTGGCTGTTTGTTTTGTGTGTGTTTGAAAAAAAATGAAGAGGGTGAAGCTGAACAGGGGGGACCAAGGTGGTTTAGCTGGTGGAGGAGGAAGAGGTGGTTGCTGTTGGACCTTCGGTGGTGGAGGTTGGCTCCTCATCAGAGGAGCAAGAGCTGGGCACAGGAGGTGCTGCCAGGCTTGCAAACTTTTACTTTGAGGACAAGAATAATACTATCCTTTAGAGCAAGCTCACTGGTGTGTGGGTGGATGGGTGGTGGGTAGTCAGGCACAAACAGTGGACAACAGCGGGCAGCAAGCAGATGTCTGCCACAGAGAGAGAGGGTGTGTGGGGCTCTTCCAGAAGTCAGGCACGAGCTGAAGGAAGCACCCACCCAAACACGTGCCAGCCCATCCCTAGCAAGGGTCCCCCATTGCCATCCCTAGCACCCCAAGAAGGGCAGGATTTACACATGCCAGCAAGGGTCTTTCCAGCTGCCATCCCCCTAGCACCCCAAGGAGGGCAGGATTTGCATGTTCCAGAAAGGGTCTCTCCATTTGCCATCCCATTCCCTAGCATCCCCTAGCACCCCAAGGAGGGAGGACTAGAGGCATCATCATAAATGCATGATATTATTTAGGTGTTGCTTATGTGTTCCTGTTTCAGAGAGGGTGATAATGATGCTGCCCCCGCCACTGGTGCCCGGACCACCAGAACCCCAGCAAGGCGGAGGTCGCCGGAGCCGCTGCCAGAAAGCAGGCAGAGGAGGTCTGCAGTCTGGCAGCACTATGACAGACCGAAAGGCGGATTCGCTGTCTGCGAAGTAAGACACGGGGGCTGGAACAACAGGGAATGGATTGGATTGTTGCCCTATGACCTGTTAGGAAGTCCCCTGCAGAGAGATATTGGCCACCCACCCACTTGTGGAGACAGAATGCAGGCAGCGCTTGACATTGACAGACCATTGGTATGACACAGTATGGCACTTCTTATGTTCCTATATTTTTATGTTCTTTAGATCTGCAGCAAAAAAATAAAAAGGGGCAGCCAGGGGACCACATCAGGGTTGATAGCCCATATTGAGAACCTGCAGGGCATCAAGGTTACGTGGTGGGATGTCTCCAGCTCCAGGCACAGGGACTCCGGTGAGGAGGAGCTTCGCCGGAAGCAAGGAGGGGAAGGCCCGGTAGAAGCGCTGCCAACAAAGGCCTTCCCCCTCCAGCTCTGATGATGAGCCTCCAACCCCCCAGGAGGAGGAGTCTGCAGTGGCAAGAGCCTTTCAGGCCCAAGTGGAGAGGCCTACCCAGAAGTTTCTGGAGGCCCAGAAAAAATACACAGACGGGCTAAGGGTCCAAGCCCTTACAATGGAGAACCGGCTAGTGGGACAGTTCAGGGACCTGCAGGCACAGCAGCACAAGGTGGAGGCATATCCTGAGTACCTCCGCTCAGAGGTTGAACTGTACCGCCAGTCGGTCTCCAAATGGCAGGAGTCCTTGGCGGAGGCCCTGGACTATGCCAAACAACACAGTTTTCAGCCGAAGGAGGACTTGATGCCCGCCCCTCGCTCCTGCTCACCCATTTCCCCTTTCCCCCGTGTTCCTCCATGTGCCCCCACAGACCCCTAAGTTAGTTTCCCCTTTGTTTGTATTGTATGCTTTCTGTTTGATAAAGTTGAATGTTTGATTGTTTGTTTGTAGTTAGTTTTTTATAAGTTTTTATAAAAGTTAAATTTGTTACCTTACCAGCTTTGTTTGAACTGTTCAATCTTTTATCCCTCTGTTGCTGCTTCTAGCAGGTGGCAGAATCTCATTGTATATACAGCTTGTCAGATCCCTACCTGACAACAGCAGCACATGTAACATATTGTAATTTATTATTAGTCCTAAGATATGCCAGCAGGGTCTCAACTTGCAGAGAGCCCCCCAGGAGGGGCAGGGGTTGTGTCTGTGTGGGTGTGCCACTGTGCCAGAGAGAAGGAGAGAGAGGCTCTTTGGCAGCTGGCACCAGGCACAGGCGGTGGGTGCTGGTGGTCGAAGGGGCGCTTTCAACAGCTTCAGCAGGCATTCATGGGTAGGTGCGGAGGAGTAGGCTGGTGGGGGGGGGTGGCAGGCTTGCGGGCGGGCACCGGTGGCCAGTCAGGCACAAGCAGCAGCAGCAGCACCCAGATAATGAATGTTAGGACTGTAGTGACTGTTGTTTCTAGATGCAGTGGAATGGAATGGCAGCCCCCCATGACTGGAATGATGGTCCCAGAATCTCGATCATGGTTCATGGGACTGGCATGACTGCTTCAAGTACAGTGGAATGACAGCCTATGGGAGTTGAATGATGTCCCTAGAATTAGTGCTTCATTGGGCACACTTCATTCAATTGTGTGATAGGTAGTATCAGGTATACGAACACACACAGGCAGGCAGGCACATATAATATGTTGTGTTATATTTCCATCTCATTCTAGTAGGTTTGTTGCTGGATGTGGGTATCGGGCATGAGCACAGATGAGAGCTCTTCCTAGTTCTGGCAGGTGGCATCTTGAGCTGGATACACCTCTCCCCCTTCACCTCCATCTCTCTCATTCTAGCGGGGAGCCTCTCTCCCTCTCTCTCTGGCCATATAGTGCAGGTGACAGCATGGGTGGGATCGTGTCTGTCTCTCCTTCTATCAGAGGGGAGACTTTCTCTCTCTCTCTCTTATTTCTGTCTCTCTCTCTCTTGGTAGCAACCTGGGTGGGCAGACAACGTGGCATGAGAGGCAGGAAGTTGGGCTGAGGCAGGCTTTGAGCTTGGCGGCAACCTGGACAGGCAGACAGTCAGCATGGCATGAGAGGCGGGCAGGTGGGCTGGGGCAGGCTTAGAGCTTGGTGGCAACCTGGGCGGGCAGACAGGCACCTTGGCATGAGAGGCAGGAAGGTGGGCTGAGGCAGGCTTTGAGCTTGGGAGCAACCTGGGCGGGCAGACAGGCAGCATGGCATGAGAGGCAGTAGGGAAGGCAGGCTGGGACCTTGGCAGGGCACTCAGATAGGCTGGTGAAGACTGTGTAGTGTGTGCGCACGAGAGAAAGAGAGAGCCAGTCAGATAGGCGGGCCAAGATCATCTAGTTAGAGGTTGGCTGGCAGGCTTACAGTTTGTTCCCCAAAATGCCACCCTGCATCATGTGATCAGTCAGATAAGCCAGCCGAGGCCGTCTAGTATGAGAGAGAGAGAGAGAGAGAAAGAGAGAGAGAGAGAGGCAAGGTGGGCTCTGGGCATTGGGAGGGAGGGAGAGCACCTCAGCAGCACAGCAGCAGTAGCCCTAGCCCAGATTGAGGAGGAGGAGCCCCATTTCAAGACTGCCCCTGACATGGGATGATGTTTGCCACTGCACCATCAATCCTTGTCCAGGGACAGCTCAGGGAATCCCAGCAGCGGAAGGTTCACCTTGGTGAACAATAACTGCTCCACCTCAGTCTCAGGCGGTGCGGGGAACAAATATCCACCGCCATGGAGAACACCCGCTCGCTGGGAACACTCGTTGGTGGGAAGGACAGTATACCCTTGGCCACTTTTGACAGGGCCGACCACATGTTGGCCTTGCTGTCCCAGTAGGCCAAGGGATCGCTGCTGGGATCGATACGTGGCTCCTCCTCTAAGTAGGTCTCCACAGCTGCTTAGGTGCCATCGTACTCCCTCTGGTAGCTTTGCCTGGGCACCACCTCCACCACTGCCCTCAACCATGCTGTTTGCCCTATTGTGGAGGACCCCATGCTCCCCAGAGTAGCCTGCACATAGGCCGAGCTGCTTCTGCTGCTGCCAACAGGGGTGATGCTGTTACTGCTGCAGGTGCTGCTACCACTAGGGCTGGGGGCAGGGATAGATCCAGCTGGCTGAAAGGGGTGACTGCTCCCACTCCCACCATCCCCAGCGGTGTCCTGCTGCATAGCCCACTCTGCCCGCTGGACCCTCTCCACCAGCTCACCCTTCCAGTGGCCATAGAGCACTGTCTGGCATGCCATGCTACCCTTGACCCTGGGGTCTAGCATTGTTGCCAGGACATATTCCTCCCACTGCAGGAGCTCATCAAACTGTGCCTTCAGCCCTGCCTTCAGCTGCCATGCCAGGTCAAGCACCTCATCGGCCAGCTTCCTGCCTGCAGGGCCACAATCCCGCCCCCCCCCCGAGAATCTCGTTCAGCCTCCTGTGGAGATTCTGGACCAGAGGGGTTACCTGGCTGATGGTGGTGGTGGAACTGCTCACGGTCTCCGTCACGGTCAGGAATGGTCTGAGTACAAAGACCGTGTGATCCAGGATCTCCCATTCCACCCCATCGTACCCCGGAGATGCCCTGATGTCCGTCACCAGTTGAACCTGATGCAAGGTGGCTTTCTGCCACTCGAGCATCAGGAAGGTGGAATTCCACTGTGTGGAGACATCCTAGACAAGCTGGTGTACTGGGGAGTCTTGCTCGACCTGCTTCTCCTGGAGGAGCTCGCTGCCCTTCAAGCTCCGGTTAAAGAACCCTGCCAGCTTCCTCCCCCACTTGATCAGGGAGCTAAGGGTGCCTGCCCCAATCCCCTTCTCCCCCAAGCCCAGAGCATCCCTGACCACCAGGTGAAGGGTGTGCGTGGTGCAAGGGATTCTGGTAAAGCCCCCATCACAGACTGCCTTCAGTATATTGGCCGCATTGTCCGTCACCACCTCTTGGTGAAGGGTGCGTCTGGCGTGACCCACTTCCTTACCATGGCGGTCAGGGCTGCCTCGATGTTCCTAGCAGTGTGGGGATTGTCCATGACTTGTGCCTGAAGCAGGGCCCATCTATACCCTGCTACGGGACCCCACCTACCACTCCCCAAAGCTGCCTCTGGGTCCTGCCACCAGTGCACTGTCACCGCCAGGTAGGTATGCTGTGCATTTCTACTGGACCACAGGTCTGTGATGAAGTTTATGGTGGCACCCCCATCCCCTGCCATCTACTCTCTCACCCGCTCCTTCAAAGCCCTGTACAGGTCTGGCACCACACTCCGACTCAGGGTGGTGCGGGATGGCAGCTTAAACTGGGGGGTCAGGAACCTAATCAGCCGCTTGAAGCCCATGTCCTCTACAATGGAGAAGGGCTGCCCATCCAGCGCAATCATTTCACCCAACAGGCTCTTGAAAGCCACGCCGCCCTCCAGCTGCCGATGGCCTTGGCAGCTTTCCCCACCCCAGCTCCTCCATGGTGGACTGACACTGCTGGCGAGGTTCCTGCTGCTGTTCTTCCCCCCTAGCAGGAATACTGCTCCTACTGCTAGAGGCAACAGTTGTTGCAGGATGCTTGCCTGATGAAGGAGGTGGGCGACTGGCCGCTTCAGTTGGGAACCCGCTGGCATCCACTTCCCTTGCCTTCCCACTTAGCAGCAGAGTGCTGTGGCATGATTTCAGGTGCCTTGCCATGGTAGTCATCCCAAGGTTGGCAAGCACTTGCCCACGCTTCACCAGCTCATTTCACACAGTGCACTGCACCTCCCGGGAATCATCCGCTTGCACCAGCTTGAAATGTGCCCAGACAGAAGATTTTTTGCCCCCTACTGTCTTCTGGCCCACCCTGGGTGACACACTGCTGCTGCCAATGCTGCTGGGAGGGGCAGAATGTGGTAGCGACACAGCTCTGGGAGGAGAGATAGCCATCGCCTCATCTCCAGACATCTCTTCTGAGGGACTAGTGTCGTCTTCTGCCTCACTGTCCTCAATCACTGTGATGTCCTGTGAAATGGAGTACTGGGACCCTGATTCTTGACTGCCCACCATGCTACTGGCACTTTCTCCCTGTGCCCCCTAGAGTTGCTACTGCTGCTGCTGCTGCTACTCCTCTCCCTGTTGCCATTGCCTGGGAATCGGGCCCTGCTTCTAGCATCCAGGGTGGAATCCACCAGCCCTGGACTGCTGGGGATCACCTCAACAATAGGGGACATTGGTGTCCCTGGAGGAACAATTGAAGCACCTGCCAGTGTTCCAGCAGCCGCAGAGACAGCCACAGCCTCATGTTCTGCGGGCCTTCCAGTGCCCTGCATGGCACTGGAGGATGCTGGCAGGAGGCACCGCCGAACCACCCCCAGACTAGTGCCACTGCTGGGAGCCTCTGAACCCTATCTCCCAAAATCATGCCTGCGAAGCTTGGGGCGTGGTGATGGGTTCTGACTGCTGCTGCATGCTGCCATTCCTCTGGCGTGGCCCCTACCACTACCACCTCTGCCACGTGCCCCATTGCCTGCCTTATGGGCAGCAGACCAGCCTCTCCTACTTCCCTTCTCCATGCCTTCCAACCAAAATGCACACAATTATTTTATCTATCTATCTATCTATCTATCTATCTATCTATCTATCTATCTATCTATCTATC
>QEPC01002769.1:1007447-1023152 GCA_003113815.1 Sphenodon punctatus
GAAAGTTGGGTGTTGTGAGAATGTTAGGACCCATCTCGAACAACCACGTTTACAAGGCAGAAACCTTCTGTTCTTCTTCAAGTGGTTCCTCACAGGCTGTTTTTACATGGCTCCACCAAATGGGGGGTCCATAGGTGGGGCATGCACATGGCCGCACAAGCATCGCCACTCACCCCCCTACTCATCTGCACCCATGGAGCAACCGTCATTTCCCCCAGTTGCTTTGTGCATGGGGACAAGTGGGGGGTGAGTGGGGCTGGTGTTAGGTGGGTATGGGTGCACATGCCGTGTCGTTCACACAGGGGTCCCACACCCATGAACACGCAGCATAGGGGGTGGGGCTTGACTTGGAGGCAGCAGTCTGAGAAGGGTCTAGGGATGCAAAATTACTACATTCGACCCTGGTCTTGTCACTATTATGATCTAGGTCCTTGTAGAAGGGTGAGCTGGAGTGCCTCTGCTCCTGCTACAAGAGGCCTCCAGCCCTGATTGCCTGGCTCCCAGGAACTCAGTTAAAGGGTTTGAGCAGCCCAGGTGGAGCTGCTAGGGTTAATTGGGCACAGGATTGGTTGGAGTTGGTCAAGTGACCAGAAGCCCTAAGCATTTAACGCTGGGCTGAGAACCTAGCAGGAGAGATCACTAGGGAACCCTAGGGAGAGGGTTGTTGTGCAGTCTCTGGACAGGGGGAATAAGCCTGAGAGGCTATCCTTGAAATATGGAACATGGCATATGAATTTGAATTTATGCTAAAAATTCTATATTTGTATTTCCTGAGAAGTATGTGAACTAAAGTTCACTGCTAGGTGGGAGTCCTGAGGTAAACAGGGGAGAGAAGGAATTGGGACAATAAACCTATTAAACCGAACATTAAGTTGAGTGCATGCTTCAGGAGAAAACTGAGTCACAGACTTGTCCTCTGTGCAAAGGGTATACAGGGGGCAAAGTTATCACAGTCCTACATACTGTAGAAAGCATCTAGATTTTGTTGTGGACTGGCCTTGGGGAAATCAGCACTCTCATTTTTCACAGTGCTCTCTGCTTGAGGAACTCTATGAATTCACATGGGTGACCATCTTCTCTGTACTTTGGGAGTAAATCTGTACTGACGGAGTAAACTTTTGACGGAGTAAACTAAAGACGGAGTAAACATTTGGATCCTCATTTCTTCAGTTTCCTGACTATAGCATTATATAATGTCTGCCATGTACGGTTCTCTTCATCAAGACTATCCCACCTGGAAACTTTGGACAGTTCATTGAGTATGCCACCCGTGAGCTGTTTAGCCCTACACTTTTACAGGATGAGTATTTATCTCTTTAATCTTTGCAGCAAGATGCCTCCTAGGTTCTCTCTCTGAACCAGGAGTTCAACTCTCATCTCAGAACCATTCTAAGTGTTCTCCTTACTCATTGAGTTTTGGGATTTTTATACCCTATGATCTTATTTTTATTATTATTAACAAACATTTATATAGCGCCAGCAGTGTACCTGGCACTTTACAAAGTAATAAAATAGACACGGTCCCTGCCCCTGGGGCTTACAATCTGAGAGACAGGAGCTGGGGGAGAGACATAGGAAGGGGAACAGAGGGAGAGACAAGGGGTCTAACATTCATGAAGTTGCGAGGTCTCAAGTGCACGTACTTGGTTTGGTTACGATGAGAATGACAGCAGACAGGTCCATGTGGCAAGGATAAGACCTATCCCTTTTATACTGCGTGCCAGATGATTACCACCAGCCTTTCATTCACTTAAGATGTGGGAGGTTTAACTGTCTAGGAGCAGATTAATCCTTTTAGGACAGGTTCATCCTGTCTTGTTTGATAAACCAGGCAGGCAGTCATCAGGATTAAGATTGCTGATCATCATTCTCTGAAGTCTAAGTTTTGTAGTAGAGAAACAGGAGTGAAGATTTCAGAGTCAGCTGACCAGGTTCCCGTGGTCACATCTAAAGAATTAGGACATCCTCAGAGAGGTTGTGCTGGTGCTTGGGGATCAGGATTGATAGTTCCCTGCAAGGCTGTTGTGATTGGTGTCTCGGATGCTCTCTAAGTGATTGTCTGTCCCTTTTGTGAAGGATATCCCTGAAGCAGTGCCGATGACATGGTAGGAGATTGCTTCTGGAGCTGCTTCTGGATCAAGTGTAGGTGGTTGTAGGGGGGTCTGGTGCATACTTGTGCACATAGGGTAGAAAGAAAGTAGAAACACATGCAATGCAATGCATTGCATGCAATGACGGCAGCCTGACCTAGCCTGGGGAGGAAAACCATGGTGGTGTAGTCAATTTTTTTAAATTTGGGCAAAATAATCAGACTAGGTTCAATTCTGGATATACACCACCTCTCAGGAATTAACCACTCGGACAAGGATGTTTATAGGAAGCAAAAGAGTCATTTATTAAGACACAAATCAAGTATAAGGAATGTGATTTGATTAAGAATAAGAATAAAGTATTCCTGGATCTAGATTAAGATCCAGACCCAAACATACATTCAAAACTTATACAATAACTGCAAAAGATCAACGAAAAGGAAATATAAGAGACAAGCAAATATTCTCTAAAAATGCTTAAAAAGTCCTATATTGAAGAGAACCTTTCCAAGAGATGGCGAGTCCCTTCGTGAATTTTACCCACTAGAAGACAAGAAGAGATGCAAAGTGAAGTAGGCAGAGGCAGCAAACTCTGCTTGGGGTCCAGGTGACCCACAGACAGAGTCTCAGGATCAGGAGTAGTCTTGAGCTGTGCAACTAACTAACTAGCAAATTGGGTCAACTTATATAGACTGTTCTGTTACCATTATGATTTCTAACTAAATATGGTAATAGTTATACCATACAATCAAAATCCATTATCTTTCTTTCCCCTCCCCTTTTAAAAATTCTGATCTGATACTGTGACCTCCCTTCTTCACTTCTCCTCTTATTGGCATACTTCCAAATGCGTGAGAGTTCAGGGCCTACCATTTGTCCTTGCTCCTCTTTCTGTTAGCCCAACTTTCTACTTATGTCAAGCAAGCAAGCAAACAACCAACTGATCTTAACCAGGGCAGATAAAGTATTACAGCGGACACAGTCCGGGTTGGGCCATTGAACAAATGTCCTCGCCGCTTGGTCGGGCCTACCACCTGCACAGCCTGGGGAGGGCAGGGAGAATCACAAATGTGCACCCAAACGGTCCTGCACCCACAGTGCACCCAGCGCCCCCCCCCCCACCACACACATGATAGGCAGCCATGGCGACCCTGATCCAGGTCAATATGCTAGCGTGGGAACAGATGTGATAGCCTACTGTAGCCAGCTTTGGCCCGGTCGGTCGGGCCTTTGCTCAGGCTGTGGCCTCAGAGTTTTCTGAGTAAAAAAATAAATGAACTAATTAACTATTATTAGAACAATAAAGCTGATTAAGTTGATGCTTTTGAGGCTTAGCTAGCATTCATAGCTTCGCCAGAGGTAACTAGAAAGAACTGAGGTGGTAAAGGCTTCACCCTCTCTGTTTAAATTCCTCCCCTCTTGTGAGATAAAGGGCTTGCACAATGGGGTAGGGGTTAGAGCCTTGCCACTCTTCTAGGGTGTTCTACACAGTCTGCTATATGAGTGTCCCAGCAGCTGGAGGAGCAGGAAGCATACCCACAAGTGAAAATTGCAAACATGATAAAAGAAGAACCATTTAAGAGCAGTAGTTCTGGTACTTCTGAGCAAGGTATAATCCTCTTGATTGGATATTCTTACACACATCTTAAAGTGCTGGTCTTTCAGTCTTTTGGGTTTACAAGTAAATTCTGGATGCATTCTTCAAACACACACACTGCCCGGAGGTAACCTAAAGTAGCCGAAGCTGTGGAAGTGAGAGGCTGCCATGGAAACCAAGTGACCACAGCTACCTGGAGCAAAGCAGTTTACCAGGAGAACTTTTTACACACAAAAGTTCTGGGAGAAGTTTCATGCAGAAGTTCAAAGAGCCAGATGTTTAAGATCTGGATGAGTGATTTAGACACACAGAAAGTTCAGGATGTAACAGCAAACATCCAGGAGAAATGTGTGTTTAAAAACACCCACTGTGATGTTACAGAACAAGTGCCAGTTTACTTTTCTACTAGTTAATGGTGCATACATTTTATTATTTTAAAATACTGAATGCTAACTCAGAAGCTTCAACCTCTAAAACAGGGATGGGGAACTTCAGTCCCAGGGACCACATGCAGCCCATGGCTCCTTTCCTGTTCCTGGCCCCTGGATCTAGTTCCTATCCCCAAGTACTGAAAGACTGAACTCAGAGTAAGGGAGCAGATAATCCAGATATGAGGGAATGCACACAAGGAAAGGGGACAGATCCATGATTTGGACTATTTTTCTTTCTGAGAACCCCCCCTTATGTGCCCATACCCAACTTCAGTGCGACTCTTGGAGCATGAACTAGTTTTCAATGTGACCCCTGGGAGAGAAAAGGTTCCCCACTCCTGCTCTAAAACATCATATATTGTGATGTGACTAAAAACTCTATAAGCATCATCTTCCACCTACTTCGTGCCAGTGCTAACACTTAATGCCAATGTGAATCCCATTCACTTCAGTGAAACTCACCTCAGAGCTAAAGGCTAACACTTGGATGACAGAGCAGGACTTAATTTGTGCCATGACTTGCCAAAGTTCAGCCCCAACATCTGCTTCCATGCCAGGGCTCATTCCTGGCATCTCTGTCTAGATCCTGTCACTGCTACTCTTCTGTGAGATCCCATCCATGGTTGGATAAACTTTGATGGGTTTAGCATATAGGTGCTGCTGCTGCCACCAACTAGTTGTTTGGTAGCAAAACACCCTCAGTACCAAAGAGATGATGGGTAGTAACAATAGCGATCTCCCCACTCACTGGCAGAAGCACCAGTCTCAGACCTCTGCCCTGACAGGTTGGAGGCTGGAGCTGTGGTGAATGGACAAGCAGGGGCTACTAGTGCCACTCATCAGCTGTCTGTCAGTGAGCATTTTGACTGGTAAAGTAATGAGGCCTGACCGAGATTATTTTATTTTATTTTTATTTTTTCTTACAAACTAAGTGCTGTTCATATCTCAGCTCTCCTTAATCTCTTTCTTGGTTTTAAATTTTACCCTACCCCTCAATGACAATACAGGTGTCAGTAATACATAATTCAGCAAATTCAGTTGCTTTCATAATCTGAGTAGCACAAAGAAGTCAGATTTCATTTTGGCAACATAGAAGTAGTAAAGTACATTAACAGACTTTTCAGGTTAGAGCTGTAAAATTTCCAAGTGAGACTGTCTGAGCATTCTGCTATGAAAGAGAGAACTGGATTCATGACAGCAAGATGAGGGTTTCTCTTACCAGACAGGGAACAGATAGAATGGCATATGCCTTTCTAATCTGTAATTATAGTGTGCTGAACATACGAAGTCTAAAATAACACACTGTAGATGACACAGCTTCTAGGATGACCATCAAAGCAGAGAATTGTAGCTGAAAGCATCAAATGTGAATTAGAAAAGAGATCGCCCCCAAAGATGGTCTATGGAATTTTATAGGATCTAACATAGATCACAAATAGGGCTCATGTGGGAGTTTGGGGTGGGCACGCATGCATCTTAAGAATACATCTTAAAATATATTCTCCTGTTACAGTATGTAAGGAAATGCAAGGATGGTGGATTTTATCAGCGTTGACAAGGAAGTAACAGTTGGTTTAATGTGTGCAGTTTGGTGCTAATCTTTCCTTCTCTCATGCAGTGATAAGACTATGGGCATTTTCAGACAAGACACTCTCCACCCACTACCCACTCACCCCTCACCCATTATACATGTTTCAGGGTTGCATGGTTGCCCTATGGGTGCCCTGTAACATGTATAGTGGATCGAAGGTGGGTGGGGAGTGTCTTGTCTGAAAATGTCCTTTCTGTTAAAATCTCAGCATTTCATTCCCCCTGAAAGACAAGGATTGCCAACGTTTTTGACTCAGATGTTCTAAATATAAGAGTTCCTGATTCCTCCCCCGCCCCCCTTTGGAGACGACTGAGAAAACTGATGTGGAAACTCTTGTTGTCCGACACAGCACTTCTGACTGCATAGTTATGTTTTTGAGGCTCATGTGCAATTAGCCAGTTTGTTATTTTATCCTAATTTTCTAATAAATCACTTCACCATTTTTCTCTCATCCATCATCAAGTTATCTGCCCGGAAGTCAAAATGGTACCAATTATTAATCAAGGCCAATGGCACCTGCTTCTGCATAGGGACACCATGTTTCATCTGTCAGGTGGCATCCATCCCAGCCCCTCTTTGTCAGCAATAAAGAAAATGAAATTGGACTAATATGAATCTCATTTCTGCCCTGATTAAAGGCCTACATTTTCCCTAGGCATTGCCTGACCAGGTCCTGACTTGTGAGAGATTCAATGTTCTTGTAATGTCATTCGGACGGAGTGCGCCTGTCTCCTTAGGTCATTGTTCTTCAGATTCACTTGTTTTACATGGAATATAGGCTAGAAAATCTAGACTTCCTTTGGGGTGTTAATTAAGAGGAGCATCCAAAATTAATCAGCAGATTCACTAGGGCGAAGGGGAGCTGTCTGAAGGCCTCGATATAAAATGCGCTTCCAGTACAGAGAAATGAGCCTTCGGCTATTGACAAAGAGAAAACAAGTGCACAGACGGCAATCTGACATAAAAATTCATATACGTATACAATTTTACATTCATTTTTCTTGTCAGCTTGTCACCTTTAATTATAAAGGTTGATTTGCTATTTGGCAGATCTGAAAATTGTAAACGCTTGGCCATTTGAATATCATCATATGGTCAATGTCTTTAAAAAAAGGAATGACACAGGAGCACACCAGAAAGAGAACACTGTAAAACCCCAAACTAACTATAAGGATAGTTCTTTATTGATCAACCTGAAGGATTTTTCCCATCCTAATGGCAACTAGGAAGTACTTGTTGGGGAATACAAACACATTCAATATAGGGTATTTTCCAAGAAACATTGTATTGACAGGCTGCTAACTCTTTTCTATAGAGCATTTTGCACTCTCTATTTCTCTGTTTCTTTTATTATTTGCCCCCCATTCTAGTATTATTAGTGTTTAGTGATGATGATTTGCATAGACCTTCAGGCTAATAATGACCTTTATGTGAGAACAGCAAATTCTCTGTTATGCCTGCTGAAGTAAAGACTGAAAAACATGGTTAAAGCCAATTCATTCACCATATCTTAGAGAGATTTCTTAATTACTTAGCTAATGTAGTTATGGGGCTTTTTTTTTTTTAAAAAATGACCATTAAATTTGAATAGGGGTTTTCTAAGTGTCTATAGAAGTGGATGGTCAACTTGAAAGCACAGGTCGAATTAGAGATTCGCAGACACCTGCCCTACTTATATGTTTGGCAAAAGCTCTATTAGCTCATTGACTCTGCCTTGGTGCAACTTTTCAAGAATTTGGAGAGACTAGGGGTACCCTGTTTTGAACTTTGTTTCTCCCAAGTGCAGCATGTCACAGTTTCAAAACAATGGCCCCTATCTTCCTCAGAGTTGTGAACATCAGTACCAGTCCTCTTGTATTGACATAAGCAGAAAAAGGCTGGAAAAAAACCCAGGCCTCAGAGAGACTGTAAGTCAGTTCAGCAACCTCAAGTGGCCCTGGCTAAATATCGAGCTCTCCAATCAATACCAAAGTGTTTGATAGTACTTGTTTTCTAGAACAGCTCTGCATGTGTATCACTGTAAACCTCAGAGAGAACAAAAGTGGAACTCATTGAAAAAAATACACCTGTTTCCTCCCTAAACAAAATGCAAACTACTACATAATGTACTACTAAGGGCAAAGCAACATGCAGATCTTTTGGTGCATTGTAAACCTTACCCTCCACTGTTTTTGCTTTAACTACAACTGCATGGAAAGGAAATATTTCATTTCTAAAAAGGAATGACATTCCACACTATTTCAGGTTGAAATAATTAATTGAATTGCATCACTAAATATGAAAAATGATGATGCAGTTTATTTCAAAAGTAAAGATTACAGGGGCAAACAAGAGACTTCAATGTTTTCCTTGTTTTAATTTATAAAAGTGCTCTGTTGGCGAGATAAAGGAAGAAGTAAGTCAAATACAGTGCAGCTAACTTGCTAACTTCTCCTTCTTCAATTTCTGCAGTAACAAAATATAAATGTATGTGTCTTTGATTCCTTTGGCCATCATGTATTTTGGTGAATTCATATGAAGGGTGGGTTTCTTTTCAGGGTGTTGCTGGTGTTAATAAGAGCCTATGCATCCGTTAGTCCTACCAACCAAACTGGGCTGAAAAGAGGATCACTGTTAGCAGTTATTGAAGTCAGTATACTTAGGCCAAACATTTCAAATGTGGGTGCCTAAAGGTTGACATACAAACTCACATGTAGACATATACATAGCCAAATTTTCTGAGTTAATAAGTGCTTGCTGCCACTCTTTAAGTCATTGGAAGTCAGAGGTGCTGAAAACCTTTGCTTGTCCCTTTAAATATGGGTTCAGGTGCTTAATTTTAAATTTGGGCTTTGATCTTGTTAACCATAGATGAGTTGTGCAACTGTCCAAAATACTATAACCAACAACTGGAAATGCAAATGTGCCTGCAATGATTGCAGGTGAAAATGAGGAGCAATCCAGTGACAAACAGGTGGCAGTCACATAGCAGGGCCTACACAAACATAATGACCTGCTGCGTGTCTACCACCTAGGGTATTAATAGCACACAAGATGGGGCACCACATTGGCCTCCCTTTTGCCCTGGATTTACTCCTCCATGTTAAAGGCAGCTGCTAGATGTTCATCCCAGTTTGGGCTGTGGTAGCTCTGCAGGGCATCATCCCTAGAAAGGCAGAGCACACCATGTGGGGTAACCTAGCCCAAACTGAGGAAATGCACTGCCATGGGGTCCCCTCCCATCTGATTGAGGGGGGGGGGGATGAGGCAGGTGGTATTCTCCACCATAGAGTCATGGTTGCAGCCTGGAGTGGTCATGGGAGGAACGGCAACTTTATGGTGATGGGGGGAAAGCATGTGGGCAGACTGCAGCTGGGGGAACCATCGGCCCATTTGCAGGGGTCATCACAGAGCCCACATGAGGTGGCTGTGAGCAGGTGAGTATGGAGCAGCTCCAAGTTCAGCGGGCTCCAAGCCTCTCTGCTAACACCCCTAGTCATATCACACTATACACTACAAGGCAAATCTTATAGTTGTTGACACATTTCGAGCTCTGAAACACAAATTGTAGTTACCTATGAAAACAGAATCATGTTTTCACTTTTTCAGTATAGTATGTGTTCTGCTTTTATTGTAAAATTCTATTCTAACAATTATCTATACATGTAAGATTTTTTTATGCTATCTGTCCATTTTGGGGCAAAAAATTGGGCAAAACATTTCTCAACCAAAACAATTCCTTTCTGCCTACAGGTGTCATATCACTAATTTTATAGACAAGGTTTGGGCTTTCAGGAAGCCAGATATGAAATCTTTGGGAATTTTGCCTGCAAAAGGCAAAGGAGGATGGGTTCTTAGTGTTTAAGAGGTCAAAGGCAAAGATAAAATGAAGGAAAGCACCCAAAACCACTAAAAACATGAATACAAGTAGACATTTTGAGCGAGTTTCAGACATAATAAATGAGTAATGAATTCAGAAAAAAATAAAAGTTTACTAATTGAAGGCATTTCCCTAGCTATTTTAGTCTTACTTTAAAAAAAAAAGACATCACAGAGTAATTTTGTAATAGTTACATGTAGTCAATCTCTCAGCTATCGATGAAATTGTTTTTAATGAGCGGCTCCTTCGGTCTGCCGGGGGTGCCTTCTTGGAGGTCCTTCGCATTAAGCGGGGGGCCACAATGGAGAGGGCATTCTCGGTGGCCGGGCCGCGTCTCTGGAACTCCCTGCCGGAGGAGGCCCGCCTGGCCCCAAGCCTATTAGTATTTTGGCGGAAATGCAAGACCTGGCTGTTCGCCCTGGTCTTTGGGGAGGGGGGTGGGTAGTTGAGTTTTATTCCCCTATCCCAAGCAATTTATATCCCAGGCCCTGTTTATATGTCATTTTAATGTTTATATGGTATTTTAAGTGTTTGGATTGTTTTAAATTGTATTTTATTGTTGGAAGCCGCCCCGAGCTGTGTTCAGGAGGGGCGGGCTAAAAATTTAATAATTAAATAAGTTTCCCCCAGGCTGTCTCTGGAAGGAGGGGCGGGGTAGCAAATTTTAAAAATAAAATAAAATTTAAAATAGTGATACTTTCTGCACAGACTGAAATAAGTCTAACTTTCCATGGAAGAAATTCTGCAAAACATTTAAGGGTGAACACACATTTGAAAGCTTCCTCATATACACCTCTCTCTGGATCTCTCCTCCTTCCGTAGACACTGTAAGACCTGACGTTTTTGTCAGGCATCTGATGAAGGGAATGGGTAGGGGGTGGAGGTTTTAAATATGGAGACATTTTTGCCCAGACCTCTTTTATTGGGGATTTTATTAATGATGTTTTATAGTTTTTTATATTTTATTTTTGTGCTTTATATGTTGTACACTGCCCCCGGCTGCCATTAGGCAGGAGGGGGCGGTATAAAAATAATATTATAAATAAAATAAATATACCTGGCAATGGGTGTCTTCACATGGACACCTACCACACCTCTGCCCCGCCTCACTCCTGGGCAGGCTGGCCATTTAAAGGTGGCCTACCAGATGTGGAGGCAGAGCAGAAGTGGGGCAGGCTGTCCCTGCACTCGGGCTGCCCCACTGGTGGTGCTCTGGAACATCCAGGAGCCCCATCTGCAGAGTGGGCATCCCTACCCCCTGGACAGCAGACAGTGACGGGATGACATCCATCTGCTCTGCTTTACATTTAACTGACACCTTTCATAAGTTTTATTATGAAGGAGGTGACTTACCTTGTGCTAAACGTCTTTTTCTAAATAGAAAATCAAAAGGAGAAAATTATTTTAGCTCTCAAGATCTAATTACCATGAATAAATGTCTTTGATTTTTTTTCATTCACCAACAACCCAGAAAAAACAAACCATATACCATTTTTAACACAAGCTTGGTTTATTTGTTTCAGGTAGAATACTCCACTTTCAAAATATCCATGTTACATTTTTACAAGGCACTCTGTACTCTCTGGGGATTTAACACTTTTCCTTTGTGTATCAGAGGCTGGCTCTATGACACTTGGTCTTGACTGGCCCACGACCTATATGAACATCAACAGCCCTTTTTATACGAGACGGGCCCACTCATGCCCATGGAGATCCGCTGTGTGGGCGCCACCTGTGCGACCGCTGCGGTGCGTGGGTGGGGGTGCATGCGCGCTCCTGCAGTGCATGAAGGAAGCCATGAAGCAATTAGCCAGAATGTCGATCGTTCCATGCCTGGAGGTGCATGGAGATGGGTGTGCGCCCATGTACTGCCGCCCCACCACAGACCCCGCACCGGCGTGCACACCCACTCCCCCCCGTACTGTGGCCAGTTTAAAAAGGGCCATTGTTAACCAAAGATCAACAAAGTTGTACATCTAGGGTGAATTGTGGCTAGGATTGCCAGTGCCACCTCTCCTAGGACAGAGATTGGTGAAGAGTAGATGGGGCAAGGTTGGGTGTGTAAGCAGATCCTAGGTGCAGACAGGTTTGGGAGTACACGGGTAGATGGGCAACCCCATACCCATGCACCAAGGGCTTCTTGGGGCAAGAACACTCAGCCTGATCTCCATACCTACCTTACAAGGACTCAAGATGATGGATCACCTGGATCTTCTGCACCTTTTGCTTCTGCCACTTGTGATCATGCTGCTCCACCTCTCTGCAGACCCCATTGCTGCTTGCCGGGAAGTCATGCTTTTCCTGTGCCTCTTGTGGCTGCTTTTTGTCTCCTCTCTGTTTTTGTAGCACATGGGGACCCAAGGCTGGAGTAGGTATGAAGTGGAAATTCTGCCTGTGGGCTAAAGTGAGTTGTGCTGTGAGCAACAAGAATGAAGTTACCCACCTGTTTTATTCAAAAAAGACAGTACCATTCATTTGAAAAGCTCCCATTAGACTGGGATACACCACCACATCTGACTAGCACTGTGCATCGCCCTCTCGTCTTCCCCCACCACATGCAAAGGCAGATACAATATAACGTGATAGTTGACCAACCCCAGGTATTATCAGCTTTACCTGAAGCCAGGAGGGGATGCTTGAAAATCTTAAGAGTCAGGATCAAACCCACAGTGGTGATAATGGTGGCAAGCATGTTCTAGTGTAAAATAAAATTAATTCATAATTCAGGCCAGTAAGAGGGAAAGAGGAAGGCAGAGTCATGCCTCCTCCCATTCCAATACATAGCAAGGGATGAGATCTCCTCACCCTCGGTGCCTGTGTCAGTGCTCCCATCCCCCCAAAGCAGGCATCAGCCCCCCAGCTGCATCAGGCTATCCCCACCTCAATCTGGTTGCATGGTCTGGGAGCAAAGAACCAATCCATCTTCCTCCACGACGTAACAGGTCTTAGGTTCAGGTACTATTTGTGGCTTAAGAGCTGTGCGCTGAATGTTGTTGTTCTAAACTACAGACCTACCAAAAAGCCTGATTGTTGTCAGTCACACCCTGATCCTACAGAGACAACTGTCTGTCAGTTCAGACTGCTAGGAAGGTCAGAGGGAACTCAAGGGTGCTCCGCATAGATGTAAGGCTCTGCTCACAGGGTCATAAACTTGGGGCAATATGGAATCCCACTCACATGACTGGAACATTGTGCTAGAATCGTGGCAGATCCTTTCTGAGACCCAGAGGCCTTACTGTGTAATTCCACTGGGGTTGCCACAGGCAGATACGGATGGGAGTGAGATGAGAATAAAATTAGAGGATTTAACCTTCATAAATGAAGCCCAGGTTTGAAAAAAACATACACGCACATATCATCCAACATTTCAAGAGGCCAAAGAGGGACAAAACCCACCCCTCAGTGAATAAGCTCCACCTGTGTGTGAATAAGTTCCACCTCCTCAATCACTTCCAGGCACACATACACTTCCCAACATTCCACGTTCATAAAGAAGGACAGAAGTTCTCTTTCTTATCATTCTACTTAGGGTATTTTCAGACGTGGCACCACCGCCTGTGGCCACACTTACCCCAGAGTGGCCATGGGCATGGGTATCACATCTGCCCCTGCCTGCCAGATATTCACCATGGTGAACAGAGGTAACACCGGACCATGGCAGGGCTTAACCCAGGATGTGTGCTGGGCTCCCTGCCAGCGCATTTCCTGGGTTAAGTCCTGCTACAGTCTGGGGAAGTGGTAGAGCAGGCCATCACGTCCTACTACAGTCTGGACCATGGTAGAGCGGGCCATTACGTCCAATGACCTGCTCCACCTAACCCCGGCCAGTAGCCGGAGCAGTTCTGGGTTGGTGCGGCGGCCTGATAGACTGCCACACCTGACCCTCAGGAAGGAGACAGGACTGCGCTGAGGAACGTGAGGGGGTGGGGCTATGCGAACCCACGTCTGCACATCCCCTGCCCCCTTCCCAGACCTGGCTGCTGGAACATTTGTTCAGAGGCCTGGCAGACCCCTGTCAGGGGTGAGGGCTCAATGATTATCAATTTACTATTTTTTGTTTATTTCCATTCATCTACTGATTGTTCCATGTTGGAAAGGCACTAAAATGATAACATGGTAAGTTGGAATTGGTTGGTAAAATTATAAGTGGTAAAACAGAAAGCCAGTAAGCCTGGGTTTGCGGGAGTTGGGCACCCATTTAGGTACCAATCAGGTACCTGACAGCCTATCTCAAATTTGGGGTACAAAATTGATACCCATTTCAGCTCTATACCCCCTGAAGGATTTTTTGATGCCTTGATTAAGATGCTGAGGTTTTAATAAACGAGTGCTGCATATGACATCAGAAGTGTTTTTCCAGCTGCACAATAACAATTTTTTGAAATGGTCTTATGTAAAAATAATAGGGGTAAAATGAGTAGCTAAATTGCACCTTGCAAGAAATTTCACCATCCTGGGAACTGGGATCAATTTCCTGACCATTTCCTGGTACCAATGTAATTTCTTGATTCTCACAAAAGTGTAAGATATGGTCCCAATTTAATTTACTGACTTTTTTCTTACCTTTTACTGCGTTCCATTAATTTACAGCTTACTGCATTGCCGAGAGTACCATTTTATTTCTGTCTGTTCATTGTACCACATTTCTGAGCCAATCACTGTGGCCCTTTTCAAATGGATGCCTCCCCCCCCCCCACATGTGTGTGTGGGGAAGCATCCATTTGAACATTGCAGCAGGTGCGGGGGGGATGGGTGGGCATCCATGCGAATGCTGTGGTTGGTGGATAGGGGTGCGTGTGTGCGTGCTCCCGCGCTCCCCCACCTCCACCCATCACCCACGCATGGAGCAACAGGCGCCAACGCTGGATGCTCTGTGCATGGAGGTGGGTGGGGGGTCCATGGGTACACACCACCATGCAGTGCCCACCCACCACGTCACCCACCCATCCCTCCAGGCACCCACGCCCATTTGAAAAGGGCCTGTGTGAATAGCCCACCCCTTAACCTCCCCCGAATGCCCTTTTACCTCCTCTCCAGTGCCTCCAATCAGAATTGTTGTTTTATGTTGTTCCCTTTGCTTTAACCAATCTGAAACAGGATTGGAGTTTAGTAAAGGAATCTGCATACAAGCCAATGGGTAACAAGAAAGTACATGGTAAATGGAGTGCAGAGAAAATACAAGAAATGTGATATTCTGTTGGTATTACCTCTCGGGATTTGAAACTGATGGCAAAGTGGTAAAAAATGGCAAAGCAGGAAACAGGACCCTGGTAAGGAAGCATATTATGGGTAAATCGAGAAGCAAAATGTCAATCGAGACATTCCCAAGTACCAAGAGGTTCTTGATTTGGCCAAGTTAGTATTGCGACAGAGATTTTGATAAGAATTCTGTTTTTGCAAAATCTCATTCAGTCCTAACAAAAATAAAAATAAAAAAATAAAAATAAAAATTGCAAACTGCAGCTTATCACCTGTAAATAATCATAGTACTCACAAAGTACACAGCATTTTAGGGCGTTTTTACACGAGACAGTCCCACTCATGCCCATGCAGATCCGTTGTGTGGGCATGAGTGGGTGCCTACCATGTGCATGCTATGGCCAGTGAGGGGGGGTGCGTACATGCTCCAATGACCCACGCATCCCCACTTACCCCCCCATGCATCCCCACTAATGGAGCAACCAGCAAAAATGGAGGTGACCATGTGCATGCCCTCCCCACCCCACTGCTGTGGCGCACGCCGGTCCCCCCCTCACTGCGGCTCGTATAAAAATGGCCATAAACGCAAACAAACCTAATATTATATTTAGGCATTTCTTCATAGATTCCTTACTATAAAAGACACATTGCTTTTGAAGGGAAACAAGGGGGTGAGAGAAAAGCATTAGCAAAATTTATCCTGTCACAATATCTTGTCAAAAAAACAACTTGTTGCGGTGTATGAAACATGTAGGCAGGAGACTAGAGCGATGCTGGCGTCAGACTCACTCTGAATCTGACCAACTTCTCCATAGGGCCCATTTGCGGTTCTATGTTGAGTCTATGTTGAGACTGTGAGGACAGCAAAGAAAGTATTCTTTGCTGCCCTCATAGGGTCTGCAAAGTTGTGTCCAGCGGAGCTGTTTCAGGTGGTGCGG
>QEPC01002769.1:1023708-1031208 GCA_003113815.1 Sphenodon punctatus
CCGGGAGATGGACGCAGGATGTTCAACATTTCTGATCCTGCTAGATCTCTTGGCTGTTTGTGACACAGTAGACCATGGGCTGTTGTTGAGATGGCTGTGAGACCTGGGGGGTCTGGATGGGACTGTCCTAGGATGGTTCCACTCATTCCTTTCAGGGAGAAGCCAGCAGGTGGTGCTGGGGGCTGAAACATCAAGCCCCCGGGCCCTGACCTGTGGCATTCTGCAGAGTTCGATCTTGTCTCCGTTATTATTTAATATGTATATGCAACCCTTGGGGGAGATTGTGAGAGGGTTCAGGGTGCGATGTCACCAATATGCTGATGATACTCAGCTGTACCTCTCATTTTCAACTGACCGAGGTCCTGCTGTCTCGTTACTTTCCCAGTGTTTGGAGGCCATAGTGGATTGGATGTGGCAGAGCAGACTGAAGCTCAATCTCAACAAGATGGAGGTGATGGTGGTGGGCAGGGCGAGGGAGGTGCTGGCTCCCTTTATAGGGGGGGTCCGCCCTCCTGTAGCCTAGCAGGTTCAGAGTCTGGGAGTGCTTCTGGACTCAGATCTCCATCTGGATTGATAGGTGGAGGCGGTGGCTAAAGCTGCCTTTCACCAGTTGTATCTAGTGCGGAGGCTGTGTCCGTACATTTCCGGGTCCGATCTGACCACCCTCACCCACACCTTCATCATCTCGAGGCTAGATTACTGGAATGCGCTGTACGTGGGGCTACCCTTGACACTGGTTCAGAGGCTGCAGCTAGTGCAGAATGTGGTGGCCCGTCTCCTTACAGGGACAAGTCGGCAGGAGCACATAATGTCTGTATCCGTACTCTGCACTGGCTGCCTATAGCGTACCAAGCCAGATTCAAGGTGTTAGTGCTGACTTTTAAAGCTCTGCATGGTCTGGGCCCCTCATACCTCAGGGACTGCCTCTCCCTCCATGCCTCAGAGCGATCCCTTTGGTCCACCAGGGGCACCTTTCTGGAGGTCCCGCAGGTAAAACGGGGGGCCACAACGGAGAGGGCGTTCTCGGTGGCCGGGCTGTGACTTTGGAACTCCCTCCCGCAGGAAGCCCGCCTGGCCCCCAGTCTGTTGGCTTTTCACCGAGCCTGCAAGACCTGGCTGTTCCCCCAGGCCTTCGGAGAAGAGGGTGGGGTAGTTGGTGGTAAATCTAGGTTTTTAAAGATATTTTTAAAATGCTGTTGTGGTTTTAGTATTTTTATTGAATTTTATTGTTATGGATTTTTGGCTCTTATAAGCCGCCTTGAGATGCCGTAGGCATGGGGGGTGGGGGGCGGCTAATAAATATAAATAAATAAATAAATAAATAAATAAAACTTATTGCTGAACTCCACAATTAGAAATGGAAAGAGGTACACTGAAACCTCCTTATAACACTATCTTTGGGAGACATACCTCACACTGTGTTATAGCCTGTGTTAGTAGTGCTTAATATATATACATTTATTTATCATGTAACATATTGGGAGCTACACCTCACACAACAGGTGTTTTCAGATGGATGTAGGGCTGGCTACCACTGGACCTGCTCCAGGGGTGCAACCCCGCATCTGCCCACTTGCAGCCCCATCCGGGTTCGGTTTAAACAGACCCAGCGGCTGCTGCAGCCAGTGGTCCACCCACACGGCATCCCCCTCCAGAGATCTGAGAGCGGATTGCCCAATGCTCTAAGCTGCCATCCGCAATTCTATGGTGTTGCTCGGGGTAACCCCCGGCTGAAAGCGGAGCTGCAGCAGCTCTCTGAAGTTTTATTTTAAAAACAAACAAAATTCTACCTCTCATGGCTGAAGACAAGAGATTGAATACATGACTTCAGCATTAGAGGAAGGCAGGGGTAATTTTTAAATAAATAAACAAATAACTTCCAAGGCCTAGGAAACAGAAATTAAAAACCAACTTTTTGTCTTATCTTTTTTTATATATTGTGGGGGCCTGGTTGATTCTTTTTAAATATTTGTGGTTGGAAACCTCACCGTTATAGTGCTTTATATATTCTTGGTGAGCTGAAAGCACACAGCCCTTCACAGAACAGGGCTCAGAGAATATGATTTGTGATTAATAGATTGTGCAGTTTGGATTAGGTGGACTCCCATCACTCGGAATGAAGCCAACGGGAGTTGTTTCTACTCATGACCTCTGAAAATCAGGCCAATAGTATTCAGTCTGTGGCATCAATTCAGGGATGCTCTTGTCACGTATGCCTCCTGCGAAGCACATTCTTACGGTAAAGGATATGTCTATGTGCTACTGCAAATATGGATGACCTCCAGCACAAGAGCTTTGTTTGCAGCTCTTGTGATTTCAGTGGGAGTCTTGCGATATTTGGTGTTTAAAACCCCTGCTCCTGGAGTGCGGTGATTACAGAATCCCCAGCTTTCATGTAAATCAACAAAAAACAGTTAGTCCTCCTGCTTGAAGGGCTTAATTATGCCAGGCCTTGCAACTGTTCAGTCCAGACAACTGTTTTAAAGCCAGGGCTCAGACCCAGCACCACTTCCAGACCCTGTCACTGCAGCAACTCTACAGAACCCTGACTCCAGCTGGGTGCAGAAAGGCTAGCCACAGCCCCCGTTGGGTTGGAGCATTATCAGTGCTGAATAAATGTTATATAACAACAACAACAACAATGCTGCAGATGAGCAGGGAGGTTACTGTTACTGCTACCCTTCAAGACTGCTAACCAATCTTTGAGATTGCTTTAAAATCATGAACCCAGACTCTATTCACATCATAGCCTTATGTATTTCAACCATTTTAACTGAAATAAATACACTTACTGAATGACTGCATCCAGTAGTCCATTATTCATAGGAAGATTTTTGTAGTTGTCTATGTCTTTGTGTCTTAAGATCCATGGAGCAGGGACTGTCTTTATGTTATGTGTGTTATGTTATGTACAGCATTGTGTACGACTAGCAGCACTATAGAAATGATAAACAGTAGTAGTACCCATGCTGTTTGGCAGCGAGAGTGTTTTGCCACCAAACACATGATCAGTAGCAGCAAGGACAGCTCCCGGTCCAGACCCCCATCAAACTTTATCTGGTCCAGAGCAAGAGCTAGCACAGTAGTGGTGTGCACAGGGCCTGATCAAATCATGGCATCCACTAAATCCTCTGAAATTATCCCCCTCCATGCTTCTCGGGTCAAAAGGCAGGAACTTCTTGGACAAGCTAGAGCCCTCACCCCTCTTTTTTTTCTTTTTTAGAAACTGAACACTGCCCGCTTATGACACAAAGAGTGAAAATGAATGAGACAGTAGCTCACAATAGCTACTCGTCACTTCAGTCTCGTCACGTACTCGTCACTTCAGTAGCTGCCAGATGTTCACCCACTTCCACCTTGGGGCAGGGTCCTGGCTGCTACGGGAAGTGTCAGCTGGAGGATGTTGTGATTCATTGTGGGCTACTGTTGCCTCGTCTGGACTAACGTGGGTACATGGGGCTGCCTCACATCTAGTTGGCCCAAACAGCCTCACCACAAGGTGAGGTCTGAGGATCAAGTCAAGAAGAGCATGCACACCCTAGCCACCAAACAGCTAACTTGGGGGGCTTCTTTGTTCCTCCAGCCCCCCAACAGCTGTTTTGTGGCTGGAATGAGTGCGCATCTCCTGCCCCCCCATCAGCTGTTTTGTGGAAGTTCCTCCCAAGGGGCCAATAATGCTGTGCAGCAGGAGTCCCGGACTCCTGCACCATGTGGACAGTTCCTCGGCTGATCCATGGCGTGGAGGAACTTGTGATGGCAGCCCCCATACCTGGATTCCCCACAGTGGGAACTACTCATTTGGACTGCCCTTCCTGCCAGCACAAAGTGTGGCGGCTCTGGTGTCCCTCCTTGGGACTGGTAGGGGCTCTAGCTAGCCTCTGTCTCGTTTGTTTTCACCCAAAGTTTAAAAATTTGATCCTCTAAAGTTCAATGTCTAGAAGACAAATGGAAACCTAGGATTTATTTTTCAAAAACAGGTTTTAATCAATCTCACAATTTTAGAACAGTTAAGGCTGTCAGCATGAAATATTTAAATGCTAACCTGACTGGAGGTTTATATGCCCAGTGCGATAGCCCCCACTCCTGTGAGTACACCCATTTATATTAAGTGAAATACTTATCCAAAAGATACACACATAAGTAATTGTTTGCTGGATGCAGTCCCTACCTTGAATACCTGCATGTTACCATGTTAACAAATACTTGCAGGAATATAGTGGAAACATATTCTATTCCATTTATTGGAAGAAATTTGCTAAACTTTTTGACAGACCTGAAGTTGCTGACAGAGCTTCTGTTTTTCCTATCAGTCAGCATGAATGTTTGTTAGTGTAAACAAACACATGGATCTTATAGTTTGACTTAGATCTTGGAGTTGTGTCCTTGGTGACAGGTGAGAAGACAAAAGCAAATTTAAAGCTGGTGCAATAGTCTGTACAGAAACTATTTAAATACATCTTGCTTTTAATAGTGTTCTAGGCATTGGACCTTTTGTTAATTAAACCTTGACATGTTGTTCTCCTTTTGTTCAGACAAAATGTTTTGAGCTGAATGCAGTGTCTTCCAATAGGCTCTCTTTCCAAATACAAATGATATTTGGAGAAATGTCGGTTGTACAAATGAAAACACACAATTATTATTTTTTTAAAAAAGAAACAAACAAACAAAAAAAAGGAGGTCTAACTTTAATAGTAATATTTCACCTATAAAATGTGAGGATAACAAGTTTGTGTTCATACAAAGGTGTTAATTAATGAAAGACAAACCTTTGCCAATTATTGACGCGTTCTTCTGTAATCCTGTTATGTGGGACATTCTAATGAAGTCTTAGATTATTACTAATGATCTTGCTTTGTTTAAAAAATCATGAGAGGGGGGTTGAAATAATTTATTTGCTTTGGTGTATTTTTTATCACAGCAGGTAAGAATGTTGCATTTTGACTGCCACATTGTCTCCAAGATGAGGGGTCTGACCTCAGAAGCTGGGATCGAGAACTGGCCCTTTCACGCTTCAGTGCACACTGCTGGGAACCAACACTTCGTCATATTATCCCCTGCACCACAAAGCTGTCCGCTAATTATCTCTGAATGAGAATTTTATTGAACCTTAATTTTCAGTAATGGGGTCTGATACTTTGTGAAGAAAGACAAAAGACAAATTCCTTTGTCTTTCCTACATAATGCCCTCCTACCACTGAAGGATGGCAGAACTCATTAAACACAAACAATGCATTGAAATATGATCACATTATTTTTTTCTTCTCCCCCAAAACAGAATAGTTCCATCTGCTAGACTGTCCATCTGCCTGTCTACAAAAACGGAAAGGTTTTGCAGTTCATGCTATGGCAACACATTATTTTTCTGCTTTTCCATGCCTCTCCAAGCCACTGAGAAAGATACTTCCACCAAAATCTTAGATGTTTCAACTGAAGCCAGGACCTACCAGCAAGTGTTCCATGGATTGATTGTTTTAAAAAAAAATCATTGTATTGATAATATATATGTCTTAGGGGACAGTACAAATCCTATTTAATCTAGTTTAGATAAAAGATATTTTTGTTTGTTTGTTCTACAGGTTAGTAAGAGAAACAATGCTGGGTGGAAAACAAAATGTGTTTATTGAATCAACACTATTTACGAGATATGCAATGGTTAAAGATATGCACTATTAAATTCAAGAAAGAGCCCTGTTTCTCCTGAGTTAAGTGATGATAGACATCATTTGGCTGAAGGCATTAGTGCTTCTGGGTTCCTATATTGTCTTCGAGGTCCAGCCTTCCGAACACATCTTCCTTTCAGTAATGTCATTTTAAAAGGTTTGTTGTCTCCCATGTTGAGCTTTGTTACTATGATACTTGAGTCTTGATCTAACATGACATAGGTTGATCTGATAGAGATTGCATAGAACATGCAAACTTTGGCTGATGATGAAAAATACTACAATAGCATATCTAGGAAAGGAAAAAAGGACTTGATAATATTAGTTGAGTTATACAGTTATACTGAAAAAATGTTACCAATTTTTTAAATCACAACTTAAGTAAAACGTCCTTTCCTTTTACAGTGACCTTGCTTCTCCATGCAGTCACATTTTGGAATTTGTGACACAATTTTTTTCCCTGAGCTTTGGATTGTGTTTGAAAACCCTCAACTTAGGCCCTTTTTACATGGGCCACAGCGCAGGGGGGTCAGTGTGTGCCACGATCCATGTGCGGTGGGGTGTGGGGGTGGAGGATATAGACAGGCGCACACCCATCTACACCCACCTTCACCCATCAACACGCATGGAGCAATTGCTGTTTTCACTGGTTGCTCCATGCATGGGGGATGGGTGCAGGTGGGTGTTCATGTGTGTGCACCGGAGTGCGTGCACTCCCCCCCCTCCGCTGCGGGATTTACACGGGCGGCTGCCATGCATGCACACCCAGATTTCTGGTTGTTCATGTGTAGGTGCCGCCCATGTAAAAAGGGCCTTATTTGGGTTTTAAACATCAAAAAGCCTTCAGTAGGTTGGGTTGACTGATGAGGTGTGAAGGTGCATCATTGTCACATTCCTTATAGTTCCATGACAGAAGTAAACTGGGGGATGTCTCACCACATAAGAGATTGCCTTCAAAATGTTAAAAATAATAGTTTTTGGGGAAAGATAGAAAATAGAGATGGAAATGATTAGCCACTTTCCTGCTTTTGTTCAGCTTGGTTAAACTTATAAATGACCTGACCTATGATTCTTCTATCAGTACCCTTAGGAGAATACTCCCTTTGTCAAACAACTCTCACAATCCCTCCCCTCCATTATTAATCCTTAATTTTCTCTTGCTTGCTCTTAACCAACTATCCCTTCCTAGGAGTACCTCAGCAATTTCTCCTTCTTTTTACAAACTCACAAAAAGTATAGTGCTTTGAAACAAATGTAGGTTTAAGAAGTCATCTGCTACCCCCACTCCGAAAATACACACACACACACACACACACACACACACGGTCAGAATGGAGTTCACTAACCAAACAGTAATTTTCAAGGGGAGGGAGGTTTTACTAGAAGCCTGGCAAACATAACCTTATTTCATCTTTAATTTTGATTTAACTTGTTCATTGAGAAATCATTTCCAAATCAGCAAAGGTTTCCTTTTGAAAGTTCAATAGTTAAAACAAATAATCTACTTTAAGAACTTTTAATTTTTAAAAAAAGAGTATCGAACTTTGAATTTTAAAAAATAAAATGGTTACTTCCCCTATCTTCTTTCTGCCTTTAAAAATCAGGATATATTTAGATAGTTGACTCATCGGGATTGTGATTTTTTAAAAATTGCATTAGAAAGGATACTTGCAAAATTGATCGTATTCCAAAGATTTCTAAATTCGTTGAAATAGGGGACCTGCATAAGAATTAGAGTGGGAAACACATATGATGAGATAGGAATCATAAATATGTTGGCCAAAATTCAATTGCACATTAAATGTATTTTGATGTAACAGTGTTTATAAAATCTTAGATA
>QEPC01002769.1:1036208-1040127 GCA_003113815.1 Sphenodon punctatus
AGTTCTTAATAAAAATTGGTTGTTATTATGTCACCTCTGTCAGTGAAGAAATGCTGGAAGTGCAGATAATAAAAATGAAAGTGATACTATTTTCAGTCAAATAAAGTGGAAACAGAAAAATAAATGTGAAGCAGATCATTGGCAATATATTTACAAATGGAAATGGCCTGTTAACTTCTTTATCATTGGCACAATACGTAATAGGGAACTTCATCATTGGCTCCTAAAACAGCTTCTTAATCTCCCAACATATTTTCATGAAGTTAAGATAAGTGGCGGGTTGCACAAAAGTGGTTTATTTACACATTTTTTGTGTCACTCATTTATTTCAATACTCTGTACATCATAACCATGCTGACTGGCAGCCCTCCCTTCCTGCTTCTCCTTCTGAATATTAAGCTATGAGAAGAATGCATGGAGTTTCTGAGAGCATTAGCCTCTGCTTGGCATGGAATGATTTGCTACAATGTGTAATGATGATGTCGTCATCCCATAATTTGTGAAAACACAGTAAATACCACAGCTAACATTGAGCTGTTATGTATTCTCCTCCACTCTCCGACTGTGTGTTTATACGATAAGCACTTTCTATATCCTTTTAGCTTCCCTAATATTTCAGAGAGAGGGAATTTGGACAAATTATTATGAAATGCTGATATTTTTCAATTAGCATATGACAGAATTGTCACCAACAACAGAATTCATGTAACCCCTGATTGATAAGATTATCGGGAGGTCAATTTATGGTGGAAAAATAAACCATTTAGACACCCCAAAAGCTTCCAGCAGAGCTGTAATTGATTCAATAACATTATCAATGATTAGCCTATTACTATTGGTCTCATTCTCTCAAACTTTAATTCTGAATATATTGGCATGCTGACATATATTCAGTTAAAGTTCCTTTGAGAAGACCTATTGAAATGTACTCTCCTAAAGAAAAAAAAATCAAATAATTTAAAATATACAAACATTACATTAGCTGACTGAAAATCATGAGAATACAAGAAAATGCTCATTCCTCAATTCAGTGACTGTTAGGGTTTGACAAGTGAGTGGTGAAAAAAAAGGCAGAGAACACACAAACCATACTAGGACTGAAGTCTTTTAATCATGTACATTAATTTTTCACACCCCCTTAGAAGTCATTATGAGATAACTTGGTGACTTAGTAGAACTTGCTAGCTGAGTTAGGAAATGGTCTCAACATAACTGGGAAAGATTTTGCTGTTCCAAAAGAACAGGGGCAAGGCACTTTAAGCACTAGTTAATAGAAACATGGAAAATCTGATATGTTGGTTGCTAAAAGGTGGGCAAGAATGAATATCAGGAAAGAAATATTAGATGTCAGGATTTATTTACCCATATGATTATTATTTATTTTAAATAAAAATTGTTTTGAAGGTCCTTCCCTCCCCCTCCCCCCCCCCGTGGCTTTAAAAAACAAGAATATTAGTAAAAATAACAGCATAAAACTTTTCTTTTTCTTTTTCAGAAGCTCCTTCTTGAAAGCGCAGAATACTTCTTTCTGCCACTGATAGTTAATTCTGCTTTAAGCATTTCTTGTCCAATCAGCTAGAGGATTAGCAATGGATATAGCTAGGATATTCTCGTTGAATTGCATTACATTTTAACAATTTATTCATGGTGTGAATAGTTTTGTATTTTACCGGTGTGGTGCCTTGGTTTAACTGAACAATAACATCAGTCACTGTACGTATATTCCCCCCACATTTAAATTTGTTTTTAACGGATAATTGAGCCAAGTGTGGTATTTAGCATTCCCAGGATTGAATGATGGATTTAAATATACCCAGGGACCACATTTAAATTATTATTTTCAAACAGCAGTTTTGTTCATTGACTACAAAAACTGAGGATAATATATAAGAGAGAGCCTTCTTCCTCTTGACTTAGATCCCAGATTACTGAGGTATGTTTGACTGACTTGCTAAGATGTGTGGGTTGGTGGGAGGGAAAGCAGTGCACAATCAAAAGCAAAAAGGTATTAACAAGCAACAGAAACCTGCCTTTTACATTCTCCACTTAACACCATCTTGTGCAAGCCAGTCAGTTTGAGTTTGATCCTCCTTTTACAGTGCTCCAAATAGGGGATGATTAATATCCTCCTCCACATGTCGTATGCTGTTGAACGTAGTGAATGAGAGTGCCTTGCAGTGCTTTACAAACACAACCTACACACCCCAGCGTTCTCATTTCAAGGACAGTGAAGAACCACGTCCACTCACGCAGGTTTTGTTTGGTAGGGTGGGAGCCAAGCACACACATTTTGGAGTCAAATTATGCAGAAGGAAACTCTCATTTTCTGCTGAGGCAAATTATTTTTAAGCAAGTCTCATAATTACTTCAGGTGAAGAATGTGCTTTTTCTCTTTGGTCTATTCACATACACATGTTTTTGTAAGGAAGAATTATATTACAAACATTACACAAACTCTTAAGTGACTCCATTGATTTGTTAATTATTAAATGAGATATCAATGACAGATAATTATTCAATAACTGATCATTAATTATGGGCAAATGATCAGAGACTCTTGGGCCCATGGTTGTTTTGAAGTTTTTTTTTTCTTGGCTCAGAAGATCGAATGAAATCTATTTTGTTAGGAACAGACTGCACACTGCCCTGACTATTCATTTTCATTCTGCTACATTAAGGCAGTGTTTTCAACAGATTAACAAAATGATTTAAAACTACTAAGGCAAGCCTATCAATAAGCAAAAAGTTAAATACAGTCAATAGGGATTATTATCTGGCTACCTTTATCTTTCATCTAACCTGTCAATTTGTCATACACAGAAAACCTATTTTTAATTTCTAAAACAGCCTTCTCCTAATTATTCCTTCTTTTCACTCGCATTTCAGGGTTTCCTAAGGAGGTCAGGGCTGTCCCTAACTACTGAACTACAACAATATGAACAGTACTGGACAATGCTCTGAAAGCAATGCTTTTATAAAGATGAGGGTCTCATCAGTCCTTACATTTCTAATTAAAGTTCATGTTACGTGTGTCTACCCCATATCTGGCATCATTATCGAATGAGACTCAGAGATTCACTAATGATTAATAAACATTACACTTCCTTTTACTGCGTCTACATAGGATTTCTCCAGAAAACTTCCAGTAAGTTAGAGCAATACCAGGGGACAACAAGCTTGCAATACACAGAGAATGTCACACTGAGACTTGTTTCCTGTCTCACCTTATGTCCAGTGCAGTAACACACTGGGTACTGCAAGAAGAATTAATATACTTTACTGAGATCCCTGCAACATCATAAGAGTGATACTGGCATTGGCATAGACAACTTCAATTTGCAGTGTCTCTGTTTACCTTCCTTGCCAGGTGTAAAGCCATTGATTCAATTTAGATGACTGGAGTTACACCAGGTTTTGATGTTTATGCTCTATGAACAGAAATTTCATGGAAGGTAATGGGAGTTTTGGTTTTTTTTTAAAAAAAAAACCTGGGGTAATATACTGTAGTGTACAGGCCTTAATGAGTGAAAACGGACATGACGATAACCACCCTTTAACCACCCTTGGTGATCTTTTATGCATGTTGCAGGGCTGCATAGGGCACCAATACAGCCCTGCAACATGCATAAATAACCACCAAGGGTGATTAAAGGGTGGTTACTAGCGTCATGTCTGTTTTCACCCAATGTGAATCTGACTTTGTTCTTGATATCTCAAATTCCTATGTACCTGTTATGGAAGAAGATGGGTGACTTCAGACGTTACGAGATCACGCTCAACCACAGTGAACCACGTTCAACTCCCCCCTGGGGCCAAAGGGCCCTGAACGTCTGAACGGCGTGCGCCAGATGTTCATCACGCTCAATACCCACATGGGGTCAGGTTCAACCACGCTTCCCGGGCTAGCCGGGGGAAGGTC
>QEPC01002769.1:1043416-1054612 GCA_003113815.1 Sphenodon punctatus
TGGTCCCGTTCCCGGCACGTCTGTTTGGGTCGCTTTTCCACCCCCGCGCGTGGTTGCGCTGTTCACCCCCCCTGGGGGTTCACTGTGGTGAACCGCCCACCCGTAACGTCTGAAATCACCCAATGACACACAAATCACACTAAGAGTGAACCTGATGAATTTCTACAAGCACCTTTAAATGAAGGAAAAAACAGATTGTAAAATGTGCCTAACATTGTCTCCCCCACCCCCAATCTCACTAGTGGGAATAAGATGCAGACAAGTTTGTTGGAAGAAACTAGGCAGCACTGGCTCTTTATTAACAAATCACAACTATCTAATTAAACAAAAAGGCTCCATTGCAAACAGGGCTTTTTAGGAACCCTGCTCATCTGGGGATAAGATAACCTCCCAGCCCAGGACAAAAAGTGGGGAAGCCCGCAATGTTGACCAAATGGGCATAATAGCTCGCAGGGGCCACTTCTTGTCCCTAACAGTCAAGGAGAGGAGGAGGAAGCATACTCCACTGTTATCCAACCACCCAGTCTAAATAAAAGGGTTGTATGGTGTCCCCATTGAGGGGTGAAGTGCCAAAAGACTGCACGTGAGTCCACACGACTATCCTCTCACCTCATCTCAAAGGGATAAGTAGCTACTGATGATGTCCTGGATCATCATATTAACAATTATGCACTGCACTGGACCCAAAGCCACAGGGGTCACTGGTTTACCTAGTTATCCACCACCCACTCTCGACTGGATACCTATGATAGATGCAATGCCAGCTTGAAGCTCTTGTAAATACACCCCATTCCCACTCTGGGAGAGGTGAACCCCATCATTCCTAAACAGATCACTTGTTTCATAAAGGATTCCCCTGGGTGGGAGATATTAGCTCCTTACCCCCATACCCCTAATGCAGACCCTAAAGTCTTATTTGCTTTTTAGCGTGCCCGGTCAACCCAGGTGGGGTACCCAGCCCCATGATGGACCCGCCTTGGAATAATGTCCGACCAGACTGACATTATATGTGGTTTTAAGATATGAAAATCTCATAATGTGGATAAAACTGTGGTAATTAGCTCCAGACTGTGGTAATCAGCTCCAAGCCTGACTGCTCTGGCAGGTCATTCTCACTGAGGTGAATAACAATGAAGTTGGGAATTAATCCAAATTACTTTGGCCTCAGCCAAGGAATAAGCTGGCCCCATCTCGTGCCCCTAAAACCAAACCAAGTACCATTGACCCATGCTTCTAAGCCGAGGTTTGGGGTGCACTGCCATTGACACACTTCCAGATGGGCCCAAAACACAATGCTGTGACTCACTATCCAGATCTGTGTTTGATGAGACAGGGCAGTCATCCCTAAATAAAAAACCAAACCCAAAAACATTAATAATCAAGTAGTGGAATCAGAGACAATTTGAGCTGTAATACATCATTACCCATTCTTCCCCCCTTATGGGGCTTCAGGGCAAACATAGCACTCCTAGACCTTAGACCTTCAGTGCCAAAGTGCTCAAATGCTTTGCTCATTAAAGCCTGCTGCAGCTGCTGTAGTCACCACCCTAATCCTAAAGAACTGGGAGCCAAAGTCTTCAGGGAGCAGGTCCAATCTGACCAGGCCCTTCTTAAAAACTGCTACAAATGGGTACCTAGTGAGTAGGGACCCATGTACATACACCAAAAAAGGGTGATGGGGGGGAGGCCATTTGGCCTGTTTGACGAGTACTCTCTAATTGCACACATAATGCTGTATGGAAGAGGAAGAGGAAGACTGAGAACTGCCCCCTCCACCTCTGATCTGAGAGCAACAACTAGCTCACCCCTGTCCCAACTAACATCCAAGATCATACGAACATGTCCAACTGGACCTCTACTGGAGGGCATCACCATGTTGCTAAGCTGCAGGGCCCCGAAAAAAGTCAACAGGAAAGTAACCATGAATAAAGGCACCTCTGTCTGATGCAAAAATATAAACTGCCGTTAGGCTAAAAGTGCCTCAAGCATCCTCAGTGTAACAGGGTGGTGCAGATCCAGAGACCCTTCCTGTTGGCAAGCCCAACGTTTGAGGGCTCAGAGTGCATGAAAGCCCCTGCATGACTGAGGTTGGTGTTGGAGCCTGCTGTGGAAAGAAATTGCAGCTAAATAGTCTGCAATTGTCTTTGCTGCAATATCCCTGGCCTGTAGTGACACCATGTATTCCAGCACCTTCCCCAGAGGCAGGGAAGTTGGTGGGACCCCACCTTCCCTTGGGAAGCCAGAAACTCCCTGAAGCAAGTGTTATAGCTAGCCCAGGTTGCTGGTGTGAGCAAACCATTTACAGCCCTGTCCACCCCTCCTGTCCAAGGCTTCGTAGCTCAGGTGGGAGTCACACCAGGGTCAATCTGATGTCAAGTCCCAAAAGCACTCCATCTGGAAATGGGGGAGGGCATCAGTAGGGCTGAAACGAGAGGTGGTGGTGGAATTCTCATGAGAAATTCACAAGAATTGAGATGGGGGGCAAGAACTCGGTGGTTCTTGCCCCACCTCTTGAGCTCTCATGAATTACTTGAGGTGGGGTTGCACTTGGGGGGGGGAGACTGAATGGGGGCTGGAGGTGAGCAGGGGGCAAAGACAAGCCCCCTGTGTACCTCTGGCCCCTGCCTGGCCTCCATATCTGCGGGAGGGGAAGGGAAGGTTCGGGCAGGGACAGGGGTGTACTTACCATCTGGGGGCATCCTGACAGCCCCCACAGTGCTCCATACAGTGCTGGGCCCCTTCCCAGGTCTTCAGTTTAAAAGGAAAACAAAATCCACAGCTGGAGCATGCTCAGAGCACTGCTCGGCTCTGCATGCCATTTTAAAAGATTTATTTATTTAGGGATACTTTTATCCCATACCTTACTGAAAAACAGCAGCTCGGGGCGGTGTACAACAATCCCTACAATAAAAGCCAACACAAAACCAGCAAAATTTTTTAAAACCATAAAATACAAAAGGGCGGAAATCAAATCAAAACCCTCCCCCACCCCATCTCCCTCCCCAAAGGCCTGATGGAACAACCAGGTCTTACACGGTCTCCGAAAGGAGGGGAGGTCTGGGGCCAAGAGGGCCTCCATCAGGAGGGAATTGCAAAGCCTAGATGTGGCCACCGAGAATGCCCTTCCCATCATCACCACCCGGGAAACCTGGGGGACCGTGAGTTGGGTGTCCACGGCTGACCGTAGGGGTCGTACCACTGTCTGGGGCATGAGGCGGTCCTGTAAGTAGGCGGGATCCAGACCGTTTAGGGCTTTAAAGGTCATTACTAACACCTTGAATCGAGCCCGGAAGACAATAGGCAGCCAGTGCAGAGAACGGAGCACTGGTGAAATGTGCTCACAACGACCTGTCCTTGTTAGAAGACGGGCCGCCGCATTCTGCACCAGCTGCAGTCTCTGAACTGTCACCGGGGTAGCCCTACGTAGAGTGCATTACAATAGTCCAATCTCGAGGTGATGAAAGCATGAATGATGGTGGGTGGCCAGGTTGGAGTCCAAAACATACAGCCATAGCCATCGTACCAGACGTAATTGATGAAAGGTGCTTAATTGGCGAAAGGCCCTCCCCACCACAACCACCACCTGGGAGTCCAGGCAGAGCTGTGAGTCAAGAAGCACCCCCAGACTATGAACCTGAGTGGCTAAAGGGGGTAGTCCCCGTCAATGACAGGAGCCACCACCCCCTCAGCCTCCCCCACCAGCATCACCTCCGTCTTTTCGGGATTCAATTTCAGATGACTCGCCCTCATTCAATCCCCCATAGCCACCAAACACAGGGTAAGCACCGAGACTGCCAGGTCTGGGTCTGCAGAAAAAGAGAAGTAAAACTGTGTATTATCGGCGTACTGATGACAGCGTACGGTGAACTTTCTCACGACCTCATCTAACGGCTGCATGTACACGATGAAGAGGAGAGGGGACAGAATAGAACCCTGCGGGACTCCACATATAAGGTCCCGGGAAGATGATGAACACTCCCCATGGATCACCTGCTGAGTTCTTCCAGTCAGGAATGAGCGGAACCATTCAAGAACAGCTCCTCCCACCCCAGCCCAGTCCCGCAGACGAGCCACCAACATCTCATGGTCAATGGTATCAAATGCTGCCAACAGATCTAGTAAGATCAGAAGAGATGATCTGCCCAGATCTAATTCATGGTGCAGGTCATCGACCAAAGCTACAAGCACAGTCTCAGTGCCAAACCCAGGATGAAAGCCGGACTGCAAGGGATCCAGAAAAGCGATCCAATCCAGATGCCCCTGAAGCTGCTGAGCCACCACCCATTCAATAACCTTCCCTAGAAAGGGAAGGTTAAAGACTGGCCGATTGCTGGCAGGGGAGTCAATGTCAAGAGATGGTTTCTTGAGCAGAGGCCACACCACCGCCTCTGTAAGGTGGTCCGGCACTCTGCCCTCCCTAAAGGAGGCATTGACAACCCCGGTCAGCAATGGCGCCAAGGTCTCCCGGCAAGCCTTAACCAGCCAGGACGGGCATGAATCTAATTCACAACAGGTGGCTCTAAACACCCCAAGGACATCCGCCGCATCAGTGGGCGACACCCACTGAAATTGATCCCATAAAATTGGACCAGGCAGGGCTTCATAACCTCATGTTCACTACCTGCTGTAAGTGTGATGTCAAAATCGTGATGGATCAGATCAATTTTATCTGCGAAGAAGTCAACAAACATGTCACAGCAAGCACTGGAAGATTCCAGTTCTAGATGGAGAGAGGCCGGGCTGACCAACCTCTGTACCACCCGGAAAAGCTCAGCTGGAAGGGACTTTGCAGATGCTATGAGGGCAGCAAAGAACTCCTTCTTTACTGCCCGCACAGCAACAGCATAGACTTTTAAACTAGCTTTATGCGGCAATCAGTCAGCTTCAGTACAAGTACGGTGCCACCATCGTTCCAACCGCTGCCCCTCCTGCTTCATCCACTGCAGGACAACGTCGTCACTGGCTGAGGCACCCCACCGCCAGGATCCCCAGTCTGCTGCCGTTGGGGGCTGGGAGACCAAGGGGTTCTGTGTTGTCGACATCCAGGAAGCGGACACCTGGGAGCCGTTCAGTCAATGGCCTCAGTCAACAAGGTGTTCCAAAAAGCTATGAAGTCATCGAGCAAATGGTCATCGAGATTGGGAGGTAATTCCCCTAGAGCATTCTGGAACATCTCTGGTTGCATAAGTCTCCGGGGGCAAACCAACCAAACTGGTTCCGCACCCCTCCGGGGGCAGACATACACCAGGAGACTGGCCCGGAGGAGATAATGATCCGACCACGACAAGGGTACTGTTGACACTTCCCCCACCACCGGGTCCCCTGCCTCAAGGCCAGTGCAGAACGTCAAATTGAGGGTATGACCTCCATCATGTGTCGGGCCCACAACCTTCTGAGACAGTCCCATGGTTGTCATGATGGCCATGAACTCACGCTCTGCTCCCCCAAGATTGGTGTCAGTGCAGATATTGAAATCCCCAAGGACCAAAGCCCTTGGAGATCGCAAGACCACCTCCGACACCAAGTCAGCTAGCGCATGTAGGGATGCTGCTGTAGAGGTAGGCACATCATGGTATACCAGCAACAGCCCTAATCTGTCTCCTGCCAAATAAATCACAAGATGGATGCCCTCTATACCAGAGATAGTCTGCACTGGATATCTCCTCACAGACCAATTATCCTAAAAAATAATGGCTACACCGCCCCCCATCCCTCCAGTTGGGGCTGATGCTGTACAGAGTACCCAGCTGGAACAAGGTCAGCCAGAACTGGTCCCAATTCAGTATCCAGCCAGGTCTCTGTAATACACACAAGGTCGGTTGCTTGGTTCAGAATTAAATCATGGATTGTTTTAGCTTTAATAACAAGCAGCCTTGCGTTAATCAGCAGCAGCCCCAGACCTGGGGCCTTCACATCCTCGATCACCACACCATCTGCTCGGGGGCCAGTGAGAGGAATAGGCACCATGTATCTGTCCTTTCTAACCGCTGTTACGAAGGGGCATTATTACCCCGGTCCATCACAACCCCAATGGCTGAGGAACCCCCCTGCACCCCCACCTCTCCCCCTGTGGCTGCCCCACCTGGCCCACAAGGGAGACCCCCTCAACCCCAACCTCCCTTCCCATGCCCAACCATCCATCCCCTACCCCCCTCTCACAGGGGGATCAACCCCCCCACCCCAGTCAGGTCAACCCCCCCTCACACCGGGGGGACAAACCTGACCCTCCCTAACCCAATCCCCTTCCTCCCTCTCATATTAGGGATGGGAGTGATAACCCAATCACTCCCCTCACCCCTCACCTGTCTCCCCACAATAAACCACACAAATCCGCCCTATAATACCAGTCACCCCTATGTTGTTGCCAGCCTTTCACAGCCCCCCCCCCTTAGGTGTGCAGCCTGTGGCAATGCCGAACCAGCAGCTGATTAATCCCCTCCCACTGGGAGTCTTCCCTGGAGGTGGGTAGGAGAAGCCCCATACCTCATCCCCTCTCCTGTAAAGGAAGGGGGAAGATGAATAATTCCGGGGTGTGTGTGTTAGGGGTCTCTTCCTCACTGGGTGAGCCTTACCCAGCTCCCAGCCCCCAACAGCAGCAGACTGGGGATCCTGGCGGTGGGGTGCCTCAGCCGGTGACGACGTTGTCCTGCAGCAGCACTGGACAAGCAGCTGATTAATTCACTCCCACTGGAAGAGGGATGTGGAGGACTCTCTACATACGTTGAGCGGGTTCCTAGCCTCAGCCACTTCAGCCCTCTAATGGCCCCTCCAATGGCTGACACCCTTTGGGCTGGCGCTACCAGGCCCCAGACCTAGCATAATTACCTGGGGGGGGGGGGGCGAGATGGTCCAGATGTCAGCACTTTCCCAGGGAGTCAATAAGCCCTTGCATCCCTCTGGAGCTGCCAGTACAGCACACACCCCTGCCAGGCCCCAGTCTGAGAATAAGTACCTGGGGGGAGGGGGGGGGGGGCGAGATGGTCCAGATGTCAGCACTTTCCCAAGGAGTCAATAAGCCCTTGCATCCCTCTGGAGCGGCCAGTACAGCACACACCCCTGCCAGGCCCCAGTCTGAGAATAAGTACCTGGGGGGGGGGAGGGTCAGCACTCTCTCAGAGAGCCAATAAGTCCTTGCATCCCCTGTCTCTTATACACATCTAGATGTGTATAAGAGACAGGTACACCCCTGCCCCCGCCCGAACTGTCTCTTCCCCCTTCAGGTGGGGAAGCCAGGCAGGGGTCAGAGGTACTCAGGGGAGCTTGTCTTTGCCCCCTCCCTGCAACCCCTGCCCCCTCAAATTCTTGCCATCTCTCGATGAGAAGAGGGGATTATCTTGGCTCAGCTTGAGGCGAGATGGGAACACCCGCCCCCTTCTCATTGAGAGCCAGTGAGACAATAAAGCTGAGTTTCAGCCCTAGGCATCAGCAATATCCTCAGAGCCCTCATCCTCTCCATGACAGGCTGGTCCGGGTTGGGTGGGTGAGGTCTTCTGAGGTTGCCTCCACCCAGTCTCCCCAGTCTGCATATGTCCAAGTGGCAGCAGCAACAGGAGCCCTGAGTGCTGCTCCTGCCCTCCCCTCCTCAGCCCGGCTGGTGGCATTTCTGATCAGGGCAGGTAGGGGAGAGGGAGAGCAGTGGGCTGCTTGGGGCTCCTGCTGAGTGGGCTGGGCTGGGTTGGGGGCTGCTGGAGGTTACCTCATCCTCCCCAGTCCAGTAACTCACCCGGCGGTGGTGGCAGCAGAAGCTTCCCTGGCTGGGCCTCTTGCACTCCTTCTGACTGATTCCCAGCCCTGCCGAACAGGGCCTCCCAGGGTGATGCAGCCGGATGATGTCATCAGATTGCAGTTCCATGGAAGGCCCCATCGGGTGGGGCCAGAAGCAGCCAGACGATGCACGAAGGAGGGTAGAGAAGCTACTGCTGCTGTCACTGGGTGAGTTCCTGGGCTGGGGAGAGGGGGAGTTAACCTCCATCAGCCCTCACCCACCCAATCCAGCCTTCACTCACAGGAGACCCTAGATTCCCTCCATCAGCATCCCCTCTTCCTGATGTATATCTCCTGCCCTGCTCCTCTCCCATGCAGGCTGAAGGGAAATTCTGCATGGGGGAGGGGATTCCATGGAGGAGGGTGATTTCTGTGGAAAATCCATGAATCATGGTCCCGCATTTCACTTGGGGCCCTGAATATCACTATTGATCCCAGGCACATGACTCACTGTGAATGTGAACAATATGTTTCAGATAAACACTCCAACACAAATGTCCAAACCAAACTCATAGACCCTAATGGAGTGTGAAGACTGGGAATTGAGAACACGTACAACCACCATATTGTTGCTCCAGAAACAAATACCTTGTGAGATATCTCATGAAAATAAAAAGGGCTTCTCATTTCACACTAATGGAGAGGGTTCCGGCCAACTGATAACTGTAAAATATATTAATATAGGCCATCAGATGAACCTCACATGTGCTGCTAAACATCCCTGGTATTTGATAGGAAGCCATTCAACATAATGTTGATTTCATTAATTTAAACCAAATTCCATGCATATGTAGGTAAAGAACAGTCTGCTGGAATCTTGAAAAAATGCCTTTGGGTTCAATGCATATTACAGAGACCTGTCAAAAGCCATTCTGGCCCTCTTCTAGGTGATTTGGTCACTTCTCCCAACAGCTGCAGTGGCCTCTACTGCTGCTGCTGCTACTCCTGCAGTGTGGCCCTTTCACCATGGAGCAGCGCAGCTACATCAGTTACACCTGGCTAAGTATGGCCCTGCATAAGTACAAAATTAAAGAGGTTAGCCAATTGTGCTTAGAATGCTAAAAAAACAAAAGAAGAACTGCTTCAAAGGAAACAAATCAGAAGCAAGGTCAGATATGGCAACACCAGAATACACACTCTGCATCAGTCTCCTTCCATTGTCACCAATCTAGAGCTGAGACAGGTACCTAATTTGATACCTGTGGATAATAATTTCATTTTTGAGTAATGATCTACCTAATTACCAAAATTTTGGTAATTTCTGGTACCGACTTACCAATTTTCTGGTTACTGATAGGAAAATTGGGACAGAAAACCGAAAAATTGGAACCAGAAGTCAATATTTCGTGACTGGAAATCGACATTCCGGGACATTGGATACCCAAATCAGCCATGAATTAGATACCAATTTGGCAAGTATAACCATTTTTGTGGGTACTTGTTTCCACTATACACCAATTTCTTTGGAGTATCCTCTGTCATCTCCTCATCCAAATAAGTGCCATTTAAATCAAATGGTGGAAAAATTATTTCACATAAACTAGGCATGAACTCTCCCTACAACACACACATTTAGGATCCAACCAATGCAGAAGTAAAGTGCTCCCTGCTCCATTACAATTTTGACACAAGATATCCCAGGTTACAAGAGAAATTCTGTTCTTTCTTTTCCATTGGCATCATCCTTTCGCCCCTCCATTTACAATTGTGCTCTTCACATACTATATTGGTGAAAGAGAAGAAATGGAGTTTCTATCTGAAAATGTATTACTTATTTTGGGTGGCCTGAAAGCTTGCATACTCTCACTATCATTCTCCGCCCTTGATTGGAGCAGGGGCAGTTTGGGACCATTTCCCCTTGAGGAGTAAGGCGCACAGCTTGGGGAGAAGGATGCTTCTGCTGCGGGTCTGGGAAACCCCTGGCAACAGCTGCCAGTGGCTTGAAGGAATCCTCACAACAGGTGTAGCCTCTGAGGCACCATTTTGTGAGCAGACACTCCCCTCACATTCAGCTGAGAAAAGAGGAGCAAGCAGGACGTGCAAACCCACCCACCCCTTTAAAGTAGTGTGAGTGTAAACTGGTAGACACTTCTAGCAGACAAGGGGTGTTAACAGACTCAACGCTGGCCTGGTTTGCCCACTCTGGCCTGCCTGGGCTAGTGCTGAACCTTGCACATCTGTTCCGGGCCCATCAGATGTGGGCCCAGTTCAAACTCTGGGTGGCCAGGCTGGTGGCCAGGCTGGAAATGTGGGCCTGGAACAAACCACGGTCTGGCCCAGTGAGCCACCCAGGCAGGCCACAGCAGGGCAAACCGGGCAGGACGTGTCTCTTTATGCTTCAGTCCAGCACAGTGTGGAGGGTCACCATGGCAGACAGCCATGGCTAACAGTTATGGGCAGTCATGGCTGCCTGTCATGGCAGGGGGTGGAGCACTGGCTGCAGTATGGGGGCGGAACCAGCCTCACATTGCTCCCTGCCCCCCTCCCTGACTGGGCCAGGCTGAGGGAATGTTAGTTTCCATCCCCCGACCTGACTCAGGGGTTGCGGGGACAGCCATCCTGCTCCCGGATGTGCAGTCTTTACGGCGACTGTACGTATGTTAACACCCACTGTCTTGCAATTCATGAAGCAATGACTCAAGCTACAGGCTTTAGTCGTTATCTAGATCTATGAGTCACACTTGCAACACTACCTAATTTCAGCTTATAGCATAAAATTTCACATGAGTTTCTTGTGTGTGTGTGTGCATGCGACACACAGAGGGAGAGAGATGCTTAATTTTTCAGACTTCTATTATTAACCGAACCGTATTTTCTAACCAAGAATACCATAGGCTGTGGATTGGGTTTTTTTAACCTTGGGCACAAATAAATGTTCTTTGTACACTGAAATCAAGTACTCTGTTAAAAGCAATGCACATATTCAAGATGAACATGTTCAATATTGCACAATTTATCAATTTTCCAGTAGAGAGAGTTCCCTGAGTGCAGAATCTTTTAAGTCGTAAAAACAGATTCACAAAACTGTTCACTTTTAGACGAAGGCAGATAGCACCAAAGAAAGTGCATAGAAAAACTGCCTATAACACAGGAAAGTTTCCCACCCTTTAATGCCCCTTCCATAATTTCCTTGAACCCACAGCCAAAACAGTGCCCAGAAAAGCAGGCTAGCAAAAGTGAGACAATCTCAAGAAGACAACCCCAAAAAAGGCAACTTAAAAAGCCATAACTACAAAGACAGCAGTACCCACAGCATGGCCCAGCAGCACCTGCTTTAAAATAATTATGCCAGCCCAGCATCCATAACAAACATGAACAAGAAGAAACCAGACATTAGGGATGTGTGAACAGACCGGAGTTCGGATATTCAGAAGTTTGGACTAAAAACTTCGTTCGGGTTCGTGGGTTTGGTCCGGTGGAGTTCGGACTCCC
>QEPC01002769.1:1074502-1094384 GCA_003113815.1 Sphenodon punctatus
GGAGGAGGAGGAGGAGCAGGAGGAGCAGGACCAGGAGGAGGAACAGCAGTGGGGGCGCCGGAGGAAGGTGTACCACAGAGGGGGCCAGTGGGGCCTACAGGAAACCCGGGACTTCATCCGGATCTGGGGGACCCTCGAGTACCAGCTGGAGCTCGCCATCAACCAGCGGAACGAACATGTCTACCGGGACATTGTGCGTGACATGGAGGCAGCAGGGCATCCCCCACCCCCAGAGCACCCCCCCATGGGTGCTTGCATCAGCGTGACCTGGGGGTTGGGGCCCCCTCCGGACTGGACCGAGATCCTTCCCCAGGTGGGGTGTCGGAGTGTCGCTGGACCTGCAGAGGGGCTCCACCGGACCCAATGCCTTTGATTGGAGAAATTTCTGCTGGTGAATGTCTGCAAGCACTCAAGCTCCCTGGATGTCTTTTTCATAACTGGTCAGAAGCTCGCACCCACTCACCACTAGACACTGGTCCAATAAAAGGTATAATTTTAACTACTTTGTTTTTTATATCAAGAAAAAATATATATCTTTCCATGAGATTCATGGAAGAATGAATCTGGTATAAATCAACTTGAATCTGGTATAAATTGACTGGGACGAGAAAGGGCGTGGCTAAGGAGAGGATGCAGCATGCGCATGATAATGGGCAGATAGATTTACATGTGGTGACTATTTCCTGGTTAACTAGGTTTCCTCATTAAAATATGGCTCAGTTCACTTGATTTTATATTTCCATGTCAGCTGAGTAGTCATTGGTCCTGTGAGTCTCATTTTTTGACAATGAGATAGGGAGAGGAAGAATGCTCAGGACTGATCTCCATTTGTGCAGTTCTTGTTTTTTCCATAGGTGAAGTGAGCCTCCCTTTCAGTCTACATAACTTTATGATTAGATCTCCTTGGCGTAGCTGGGAAGAAGTAGACTCACCTTGTGACTTTTCCAAAAGACCAGAAAAAAGTAAACATTCAGAGATTACTGAGAGATAAGCAAAGGGGAAGTGAGTCACGCTGAAGCTGTATCAGAGCAAACAAATATTTTGTTGAAAATACTACTGAGGTCGTTTCAGATCTCCGACTGACTAGAGGCTTATGCCAGTCACCGTATAAGGACTAATAGCAAAGACTCCACATAGGTATCCCAATACTTGCGAGCCAGACAGGAAAAAATAATAAAACCTGGATCAAAGCTAGCAGTTGTGGATCATCAGTGTTGATGTAGCAAAATGAAAATTGTGGGCTTCCTGGAGTAGGTTGAAAAGGAAAGACCTTTCAGATTTGTACTGACAGATTTGTTGCAACTCCCTCATATACTGGGTTGGTTATTGGGTGTACACACTATTCTCTAACTTCAAAACAGTCTGAGGAAGTAGACCAAGTTCCTTCATGGAGAAAATGCTCTGGAAAAACATGCAGAGAACTAGAAGCCTTAGGGAATGTATAGCAAATACGTAGCCTGCTAGTTACTCTCTGCTCTTTTCCCTTTACATCTCCTACTACCTTTTTTTAATAGAGCTCCAATGAATAGAAGATTTTATATTCATGGATATTACTCACATTTCTGATAGATCCAAATAATATCTGCAACCAAAACAGGTATTTGCCTATCCATTTATTTGGGCATTCTGTTCTGGTTACTTTGCTTATTTTGCTGATTTTATTATTTTGTTTCTGTTCAGTTATTCACTTACTTTGGTATTTAGCTTCCTTCATTTCAGCTGCTGCACATGTGCAATTGTGCTAATAGCACCACAATGAAGTAACTGAGATAAGCAAAACAAAACAAAATAACAAATACAAAAATAACCAAACTGAAATATCTGAAATGGGTATCTGAGGAAACACAAATGAGTAGTGGTTATTATCTTGGTTTTCTGTTTTGGTTCAGGTACTACAAATTTGACAAATCGATTACGTTGTATGAATATTCACTTCAGCTCCACCGTTTTAGTTTTTTGGTAGTAATGATCTACCTACCAAGACTAGTAGCAGCCTCGAACCTATCACTGCATTGCTGCTAATGGGAAAAAACACAGCCAAGAGGACACAATTCAGTGATCATCATTGCAAACTCCTGCTAGAATTTTACCAGACAGTAAAACCTGTTCTTTCTTTCATAATTGAGTTTAAGATTGTGCTGCTCATTTTTAGGGCCCTGAACGGTTTAGGCCCTGGCTATATTGGAGACCTACTTCTGGAGTATCACACTGATGGGTACCTGCGCTCTGGAACCACATGCTGTTTGGGGGTCCCGCCATCGCACCTTAAGTTGGCGGGTGATCAGATTTTGCTGTGGCGGACCTCTCAGTGTGGAACTTGCTCCCTCCGGATGTTCATCTTCGTTCTTCCCTCCTTACCTTCAAAAAGCACCTGAAAACATATTTATTTTCTAGGTGCTTTTAGAATCCACTGCTGGTTCCCTTAAGTGTACTCTGTCCTCACTTTTTCCTTCCTCTATCTTAAAGTATTTTATTACTGTTTTAAACTGTTTTTAATTTTTTAAAATTCTTTTATACTTTTATATTGTTTTATTTTCTTTGAAGCACTCAGAGTACCATGCAAGGAAAGGGGGTGCTATAAAAATAAAATTTATTATTATTATAATTCACCAATACAGATCCTGCAAAAGACTTAAACATGCACTTTCTTTTTATGCATGATTACACATGGAAATAAAGCTAAACATGTCCATAGGTCTTCCTTCTTCTATAATATAATATCTCTTAACATGAAGAAAGCATTTGGTAGAATGAGTTGGGGCACACTGTTGTATTATGTAAGTATGGTGTAACAGGTCAGAGTCCTGTGAGGCTACTGGGTCTTTAAGTGGATTAGTGCCAGCACAATAAAGGCACACCGCAAGCAGGACTTCACATGTGCCAATAGAGGGAGGACTGTGTCTAATTGCGCAGACACCCACAGAGGGGCGTGGCTTAAACCAGCTCTGGGAAGCTGAGCCATGAAGCAGCTCAGTGGGGATTTGCCTCACAGCGAGGTCTTGCTGTGAGAGAAGCAGACCCAGGAGGCGACTAGTGAGAACAGGGGGAAGCCTGAGGGGGGTCTATGGAGAGACTGCTTGAGAAGCAGGAGAAAGGCTTGGAGCCCGTCTAGGCAAGCAAACAGGGGTTTTCTTGGCCTGTGGGGTTAGCCGGGGTCCATGGAGAGTTGGCTGGCCCATGGAACCCGAAGAGACAGAGTATTGTATAGAGACTATGGTGAGAGGAATTGTAAATAAAATGGACACTGAGAACAAAGGTCATTTTTAGATGTGTGCGGGCCCTCGCTCCTGCAAATCATGTGCCATTGAAGCAGCACGGGGGCTGAGTTTAGACGATCGGGGACGCACCTTATCCCTGCTTGCGTTTTCTTTAAAAGTGCTAATGAAAGACCTCGATCACTGAGGTCTTTCATTAGTACTTTTAAAGAAGGCACGAGCAGGGATAAGGTGCGTTCCCGCTTGTCTAAACTCTGCCCCCATGTTGCTTCACCGGTGCATGATTTGCAGGAGTGAGCCCCCCGTGCACATCTAAAAACAGCCTAATTCCCCAGAGAGATTGTATCAAATTGGGGCATAATCCTAGAAAATTTATGCCTGGTGAGCCCCACCCTGTTTTGCTCCAAACTTCCTTATAAGAAATCTTTTGGAAGATGGTAAACATGGCTCATTATAAGCATACATTAAACTTGAATATCTCTTCATCATTAGTTCTTAGTGGCAGGATAGACCTAGGCCCAGTCAAAAAAGTTCAGTAACCATATTCTTGACACAGTTCAAAGAAATTAAGAGCCCAGCTGCGTGCACAACTAAATAACTGCCATCAACTGTAGATGAGTTTTCTTCCAAGAGGTAATCCATTTGTGTTTGTGTGAAATGTGGTTTTCTGTCTTTTTATTTAAGTCCATGATTTTAGGGAGACGTTTGCAAATCTTGTCAGGTCTGAACAACTGGGACAGATGCAGCCCCAGAATGACTGGACATATATTTTGTAGTATCTTTGGTGAAGATACTACCACGGAGGTATGTGTCCCGTTACCAAGAAACTTTGGAAATTCTGGTTTTGAAGAAGAAGTGTATTAACATCTACTTCCTGCAGTGAAAGAGTGAACAAAACACCTAGAAAAAGTGGTTCTCAAAGCCTCAGCTCAGAAACATTTAGGAGAATAATATAAAAACAAAAGCAGGGATAATTTGTAAAGGTTTATGCAGAGTATTGGAGGAAATTCTTCAGAATGTTGGAGTTGTCCCACAATCTTTACTGAAGAGTTGCTATCATAAAGATACAGCAAATAGCAAAATTAACCAGGAACATGAACTCTGAGTAACTAATTTTAAAACATCAAAGACAGACTCCCACTGACTCAAGCTGGAATTATAGGTATTAAGCAATTCTGCAAACTGGGGCCTAAATATTTTAAAACAAATCTAAACTCCCTGCTTGCCCTGCAGATTTAATGTGGCTTTACATCACCTATTGTCAGGTGTCTGCTCAGAGGCCAGACTGAGTTGAGACAGGATAAAGTCCTGGCATAGGTTCCAGAAGGATCAGGACCAAGCATACCTCCCAAGTGTCATCAGTTTTCCTGGACATCCCTGAGTTAGTTACAAGCCGTCTATGGATTTCAAAGCAGGGATGTCCTGGAAATTCCAGGAAACCTGGAAGGTATAAGGCAAGATGGGATCAGATCAGGGCTTCACAATCCATTTTCAGTCATACACAAGAAAAAGGTCAAGCCAGGACTCAGAGTCAGTCCAAAACTAAAACAAACAAGCCAAGGAGGAGTCCAGATTAGAACTGAAGTCACAAGGCACTGGCAGACAAAGATGTCAGTTCCCAGAAGATCAGTCTAATCTAGGAACAAACAAGACTAGAGCTAGGCAGAAATGAGAAGTTAAGACTGGGACAAGCAGACTGGGAACAGAGTGAGTAGGTAGGCAAATAGGTTCAGGACCAAGGAGGCTGGAAGCAAGAAAGGGCTCAAAACAGCTAGCAAGACTGAGGAACAGGGCCAATGCATTGGTTTGCCTGCTTCCTCTGCCTGTCAGATGGCTTTTAAACAACCAGAAGTAGGGATGAGCGAAAGCGGTTCGGAAGTTCGGAGTTTGGCCCAAACTCGGCCTGTTCGGATGACCGAACCCGAACTTACCAAACTGAACCTGATTCCGAACTCCGAAACGACCTAACAGTTCGGTCAATTTGGATCGCGTTCGGGTGGTTCAGGCGGGAGAAACATGACCACAGCCAGTTGGTGACCCACTGCCTGACACAGGCAGGCACAGGAAGTGGGGAGGTCAGCTGAGGAGCAGACTTCCGGGCACCAGGGGTGGAGAGGCTTGGAGTAGCAGCCAGTCTGCCCAATCACCATCCCTTTTCTCCTCAGCCCACTGGCTTCGCAGTTTGCGATTGGTCATGGGTTAGGTTGCATGGAGCCAATGGGGTTTGCGGTGAGGTGGGCGCAGCAAGTAACAAAACTTATTGCCCTCCCCCCTGCCAACACCTTCTGACCTAGTCACTTTTCCTGAACAGCAGGTGTTTCAGAAGGCTCCCTCTCCCAGCAGTTCCCATCTCCCCAATCCATTTTATCCTCCTCCTATTTCACCCATCCAACCCATTTACCTCCATATTATCATTTATTTATATTATATTATATTAGATAGATTTAGGTGTTATTTTTTATTTTTACCCCTCCCTGTGTTCCCTGTGTTCAATCTTCTTTCCTCCCTCCCCCCTCCATTGAATCCTTTTCCTCTCCCTCTTATTCCATTCCTGATTATTCCCTTCCCCTGTATTAAGTTTTGGATTTATTTAGAGTAGGATTATTATTATATTGATTTTCATTTCAGTTTTGTACCCCTCCCTGTGTTCTTTGTGTTCCCCCCTGTGCAATATTTTATCTATAGATAGATAGTTACTAGATAGATATACATAGTAGTTAGCTTAGTTATAGAGATAGACAGAGATACAGTGTGTTTGTAGGACAAAGTCTTTGTAGTTAATTATTAGGCTATTCCATTTAGTTCAATAGGTTTTAGAATAGTTAAGAGCAGTTAGATTTAGTGTAGAGATAGATATATAATATTAGATAAACAATTTAAATTAAATTTTTTTTAAAAAATATATAAAAACATTATGCTGCCCATAGGGGAGGCAATGGGGCACGTGCCAGAGGCAGAAGGGGCCATGCCACGGGGAGCAGCAGGAGGCAGCAGAAGTAGCCCAAGCATATCGCCATGCCCCAAACTCAGCAGGCCTGCTTTAGGGCAACAGGCTTCAGCGACTCATCATCGCCTCCTGGCAGTGCCCTCCTCCACTGCCACGCAGGGCACTGGAAGGCCTGCAGGACTTGAGACTGCATCTGTCTCTGCTGCTGCTGGTGCTGGAGCAGGTGCGGCTGCTTCCGATGTTCCTACAGGGCTACCAATGTCCCTGGCATTGTGTACCCTGACAACCCACTGTCTGCGGCTGCGAGTGCCAATGGCCCCCAGGCCTATATGTTGTCTGTGCCAAGGGTTCTGTATCCTGGCAACCAATGTCTGCTGCTGCTAGTGCCAATGGCCCCCAGGCCTATATGTTGTCTGTGCCAAGGGTTCTGTACCCTGTCAACCCACTGTCTGCTGCTGCCAATGGCCCCCAGGCCTATATGCTGTCTGTGCCAAGGGTTCTGTAACCTGGCACCCCACTGTCTGCTGCTGCCAATGGCCCCCAGGCCTATATGCTGTCTGTGCCAAGGGTTCTGTACCCCGGCAGCCAATGTCTCCTTCTGCTAGTTTGGGATGGGCAAACGTGGTTCGGAAGTTCGGAGTGCGGACTGAACTCGACCAGTTCGGTTGACTGAACTGAACTTCCGAACCAAACTCAATTTTCGAACCGAACCAAACTGAACCGAATTTCCAAACTCATCTCTGTTCGCCCATCCCTAAACAATAATATTCCATTTAGTTCAATGGGGTTTGAATTAAGTTCAGAGTTCAGACTGAACTCAAATAGTTTGGTCAACCAAACTGAATTTCCGAACTGAACTGAATTTCCGAACTGAACTGAACCGAATTTCCGAACTCGGTTCTGTTCGCCCATTCCTACTGCTAGTGCCAATGGCACCCAGGCCTATATGCTGTCTGTGCCATGGGTTCTGTATCCTGGAAAACAAAGTCTGCTACTGCTGCTGCTGTCAATGGCCCTGAGGCCTATATGCTGTCTTTGCCAAGGGCTTTGTACCCTAGTTTGCCTGCCTCAGCACACCTTCCTGCCTCTCATACCAAGGTGTCTGTCTGCCTGCCCAGGTTCTGGCTGAGAGAGAGAGAGAAATGAAAGATAAAGTGTCCCCACTGCTAGAAGGAGAGACAGACATGATCCCACCCATGTTGTCACCTGCACTATATGGCCAGAGAGAGAGAGAGAGAGAGAGAGGGAGAGAGAGGGAGAGAGAGAGAGGCTCCCTGATAGAATGAGAGTGATGGGGTGGAGGGGAGGACAGCTCAAGCTGCCACCTTCCAGAACCAGTAAGAACTCCCATCTGTGCCTGATGCCCACATCCAGCAGCAGAAAAAGCATACCAGAATGAGATGGAATATAATAAAACATGGAACGTATTATGTGCCTGCCTGTGTGCATTTCTATACCTACCTATTGCATGATTTAATGAAGTGTTCCCAAACATGCACTACTTCTAGGGACATCATTCAGCTTCCCTAGGCTGTCATTCCACTGTACCTGAAGCAGTCATGCCTGCCCATCCCAGAAACCATCAACGAGATTCTGGGACCATCATTCCAGTCACGGGGGGCTGTCATTCCATTCTGGGTGCTGCCACTGCCCATGCCTGACTGGCCAGTGGCCACCATTGCCCACCTGAAAGCCTTCCCCCCCACCAGCCTACTCCTCCACATCCACCCATGGATGCCGGCTGCCAAAAGAGCCTGTCTCTCTTTCTCTTTGGCACACCCACACAGACACAAGCCCTGCCCCTCCTGGGGGTCTGTCTGGAAGTTGAGACCCTGCTGCTGGCACATATTGGGGCTAATACTCTAACGCTACATCTGCTGCTGCTTTCAGGTAGGAATATGACACAAACAAGCTGTATATACAATGAGATTCTGCCACCTGCCAGAATTTCAGCACAGAGGGATAAAAGATTGGTCAGGTAAAACAAAGTTCATAACAACAAAACAAATATAACTTTTAATAAAGCCTTATAAACAATAATGGACATTCAGCAACAGTATAAAACCAAAACCAAACATATATAAAAAGAAAGGAAACTTAAATTTTAACCTGGGGGTCTAGTCTTTGTCGGGCCTGTCCCCCGGAACTTGGGGGAAAGACAAAAGCTGGGGCGCAGCACAGGACAGAGGGGTGGGCACCCTGTGCTACGGCATTTTGTACCTGTGGGCTGAGGTGAAGTCCACGGCCCCCGTCACGGCTGCATGTCACCTGGAGAGCAACTGGTGGTACAGTTCCAGCTTCTTCATCTCGACGGAGATGTACTGGAAGTATGCCTCCACCACCAGGTTCTCCATCGTGGCTACATGCAGCTGTAGGCCCTGTATAAAGTGGCGGGTAGGCCTCTCCACCTTGGCCTGAAAGGCCTTCACCGCTGCAGACTTCCAGGGCCTGGGGGACTCCACATCAGAGCCGGAGAAGGGGGAAGGGCTTTGATGGTGTTGCCATGTCTTTTGGGTTGTCTTCCCCCCCTTCTTCTGGTGCTGATGCTCCACCATGGCCACACCAGACTCCTGCTGCTTCACCTTCCCCCCGTGTAGGTTCTCGATGTGGGAGATTAGGCCAGATGTGGTCCCCTCCCTGGCCAGTCTGATTTTTTTGCTGCATATCTAAAGAGCATAAAAAGATAGGAACATAAGAAGTGCCATACTGTGTCAGACCAATAGTCTGTCAAGCCCTGCCTGCATTCTGTCTCCACAAGTGGGTGGGTGGCCATTTGACCAATCTCTCTCTCCAGGGGACTTCCATTCCTAAAAGGTCATAGGGCAATCCATTCACTGTAGTTCCCGCCCCTGTGCCTTACCGTGCACACGGCATATGTGTCACCCTTCACAAACCACCTCCAGACATCAGATCTTCTCCGCCAACTGTCTGGGGGTGGCACTGGCAAGTCCGACCTCTGCCTTGATGACCTGTGCCTGGCACCGGTGGCAACAGATTCCTCATCACCCTCTCTGAAACAGGAACACATAAACAAGTAGTTAGTTAAGAACACCTAAGTAATATCATGAATTTATGATGATGCCTCTAGTCCTCCCTCCTTGGGGTGCTAGGAATGGCAACCGGAGATGGTGACGCTGGCTGGCTGGCATGTGCAAATCCTGCCCTTCTTTGGGTGCTGGGGAGGGATGGCAGTGGAGAGACCCTGGCTGGCTAGCATGTGCAAATCCTGCCCTTGTTTGGGGGTGTGTGGAGATGGCAACTGGAGAGTGGAGGCCCTTGCTAGCCTGGCACATGTTTGGGTGGGGGTGCTCGTGCTCGTGCTCGTGCCTGACTGCTGGAAGAGCCCCCCACACTACAGTACCCTCTCTCTCTATGGCAGACATCTGCTGCCACCTACTGATGTCCACTGTTTGTGCCTGACTGATGGCCACCACCCACACACCCACCCGCATGCCAGTGAGCTCGCACTAATGGATAGTATTCTTCCTGTCCTCAAAGTAAAAAAAAGTTTACAAACCTGGTAGCAGTGGCAGCACCTTCTGTGCCCGCCGCCTCTTGCTCCTCCTCCACCAGCAAAGAAGAACCTCTTCCTCCACCACCAGCTCCGCCACCTTGGCCTTCCTCCAGGCCCAGCATTTAGTCACCTTCATTTAAAAAAAACAACCCATTCACTCGCCAACACCAACAGTCACCCACCAACACTCTCCAACCAGCCAAACCAAAAGTCAAACCGAAACCAACACACAGTCCATAACAAACACAGCCAAAATACTCCAAGCACCCAGCCAGCCACAACACATACACTCTCTTGCCACACAGCTCCACACACATTCGATTTTCCAGTTTCCGACGCGATCACGCAATACCTTTTTCCGAACGCCCGAACCGAACCGAACTCCACCAAACCGAACTACCGAACTTGAACTCAGTGACCGAACTGAACTACCGGACTGAACCAAATGACCGAACCCGAACCGCGATCTGTTCGCACATCCCTAACCAGAAGCCAGTCAGTGCCTGATGGGTGTGGACTCAAGGAGTCCCATTATAGTCTGGCAGTCTGCTGGAGCAGGGCCATATCAATAAAAACAAAGGCCCAACGCAGAGTTCATTGCTGTGGAACCAGGTCTGCTGGTTCAAGTGCTGGGCCCTGACACAGATGTCCTGTCCGCAGAGAGTGTGTAATATAGGATGGAATCCAAGCTACACTCTCCTAGATTTTATTTATTTATTTGTTTATTGCTTAAGTGTGTAGTAGGTGATGCATGGGTGTTAAAAGATTATGGGGGGTGGGTTGTCTGAGGTAAAGTGTTGTGAGGCCAATACAAAGACCCATCCATCTCAAAGGGCTTCCTCAAACCCCCTTAGCTGCACCCCAATGCTCATGGGTTGACAGGAGTGCATAGCTTAGAAAATCTGCCCAAATCCGAGGTACATATGCTTGCTTCCCCACCCCACTCTGCCCTATCCATGTGCCTATGGGTATGTGTGTTGTATTAGAAACTGAATTTCATGATGTTGATGTTTGCTGTATAGATTTTTTCAACCAACACCCCTTTCCAGAAACTTCAGAAGTTTACTTATACATTTACTATAAACTTACTACTTTAGAAATTTACTAGCCCCTTACTGTCCAAGCTTATTGGACTGTCTTGCACATAGTCATGCTGAGAAATTATGTAACTGACACAGTATGTAAACATGTGGGATATGGAGGTGGATGAATAAGATCAAACATCATCCTCACTTTTGGAATAGAGAGAAACTCAGCTATCAAAAACAATGCTGCAGCTCAACAGGGACTTTTGCTTATTCCTTGTTTCATGCAATTTCCTTTCAATACAAAAGCAATGTTTGAACACAGACTAGAACTGAAACAAGTTCCCTTCAAAACAGGTATACCCGTAACAGGGTGGTTCTCACCAGGCGTAAGTCACACAGGTTCAGGACCCAAGTCACACTCTCAGTCTGCTTTTACTCATGACTAAAATGGGTTCTTATAAATGCTTGAGATAATACTGGGTGTTATAAATGCTGGAGTTTTGTAATGTGTGAATGCACCATTCCCCTTTTATGCAGTGAGATCTCGCAGCCTTGTAAGACCCACCAGATGTGACTCTTACAAGACTGCGAGACCTTGCAGTATAAAAGGGGAATAGTGCAGTCATACATTACAAAATTCTAGCATTTATAACACCCAGTATTATCTCAAGCATTTATAAGAACCCATTTTTGGTATGTGTAAAAGCAGCCGCAGTAAAGGAATTAGATCTCCACTATTTGGTCCTTTATTCAGTGTCTCAGTCTTTACACAATCTCCCCACAGTCTCTCAAATAGCCCAATCTCTCTATGCATACAATGCCCCAAGCCAGTCAACACACTCTGGCTTGTACTCTGTGCTCACAAAGTCTCTGGGTCCAGCAGCTACTTTTGGCTTTGGCTCTGAGCAGAGCTCTCCCTTTCTCCTTCCTTCCTCCACTGCAGCTTCCCATTTCCAGAACTGAACTGCCTCCAGCGTAAATCTTTCTGGGGCTGGCTACAGTCATGCACAGACACAGGTGTCTCCAAATTAGGCACCTTCCTGCTTCTGAGGCAGCACCTGCAGCTCTACTTGTGCCTCCACCACACTGTCACCAAGTACCATAGAGGGCCAAAGCCTGAGTATAGCTCATCCTTGCCACACAGTTGAATATATGAACTACCTGATTTGTCCTTTGTGGGCTGAGTATTTGGCACTGCTCGCATAGGATCTGATAAGTACCCATTTTTGATTTATAATGGGGGGAAAACTCTCTGTGTGAGATGCTGCTAATTTCATAAACCAGTGGTTTGAAGGGGGTCTGGGTAAGCAAAAGGCAGCATAGAACCTAGGGCCTTAGACGCAGCTGTCCCAAAGAAGAGCAGCCGAGCCACACCAGAAGGGTCCTTTCAAGGAACTAACTGTAAACTCATTATATATGACCAGTATACAGTGACCGTCCGTCCTCATGATCAAAGTAGATGGGAACAGCTAGCAGTTGGTCTGGTAGTTTTTCTGGTAGAGCTTTGGAAAGAAAGTGAAAAGGTTGGCGGTACAAGGCTCCTATAGGCAAAGAAACTGCATGGAAACATCAGAGAATCTACCAAACAGGAGGCAAACTCCATCATTGATGGGGTCCGCCCTCCATTGGTTTCCCAGGTTCAAAGTGTGAGGGTGCTACTCGATGCGCAACTCTGCCTGGATGCCCAAGTGGAGGCTGTGGCGAGGAGTGCTTTTCGCCAATTATATCTGGTGCGACGGCTTCGGCCGTATGTCTCAGACTCTGACCTGGCCACCGTCATCCATGCTTTCATCACCTCTAGATTGGACTATTGGAACGTGCTCTTAACAGCTCGGAAACTGCAGCTGGTGCAGAATGCGGCGGCCCATCTTCGGTAGGACTGGGCTGCCTGGAGCACATTACACCAGTTCTCTGTTCTCTGCACTGGCTGCTGGTAGTTTTCCGGGCCCAATTCAAGATGTTGGTTTTGGCCTATAAAGCCCTAAATGGCCTAGGCCTTGCATATCTGTGGGGCTGCCTCACCCCCCCTGTGGTCATCTGTTGGCACCCTGCTTGAGGTTCCCCGAGTCTTCTGGGGGGCCACACAGGGAAGGGCATTCTTAGTGGCTGCACTATGGCTGTGGAACTCCCTCCTGCTGGAGGCCTGGCTGGCCCCGGATCGTGCCTCTTTTAGAAGAAGTTGTAAGACCTGGCTGTTCTGCCAGGCATTTGGTGAGGGAGATGGGTGATGGGTGGGGGATGTGTGTGGGGTGGGGTGGGTAGGTCTATTTTATATCCTTTAAGTTATTAATTTATGCCTTTTGTATGTTTGTGAGCTGCTCCGAGCTGTGGGATAATAAATGTCTTAAATAAATAAATAAATTCCCAAATGGCTACTTGTAAATTTGGACATTACTTACAGGTTATAAATTCGCTATTCATTTCAGCTCTAAGACCCATTAGGGAAGAGGAAACCAGTAGTAGAAATACATTTAATTTGCCACTTTGTGCTAATACAAAGTCCCTGTCTCCCGCCCCTCCAATTTCTGTCTTCTGAAGATCTCCAAATGTATAGTTTTTTTAGAATTATGATGCAGATTTTCAGGCAATATCATGGATTTTTATTTATCAATTTTTCTAGTCACATATAAGTTGATTATTATTATTTATTTATTTATTTTAAAAAAAATCTTATTAGGGATTATAGTGAGGTGCTACACTTTTTTTTTTTTTAACCACCCAAAAGGGTCTACTAGAGCTGCTCTGAACAGTCTGAATTTTGAGTTTACCATGTGGTGTGATACTTCATCCCATTAGATAAGTCACCAGTCACCAGTTGTGGCCTTTTTATTGCTCTGACAACCAGTAAAGAACAAGCATTTGCTCATAGCTCTCACCAACTGCCAGAGTTAGTAAAAAAAATCACAGACTGATGGCTGGCCCCTAAACAATGGGGCAGAGCATGACCAGCTGACAGCTGGTGAGTAAGTTTGGATGGCCTACAGGCTTTCGGCAATCTTTCCCCCAGAATGGGCTTGCCCTCCTAAAGCTTGTCATCATTTTCCAAATCTCTATTCTTCAGAAAAAAGCAAAACAGGGAGGGAGTCGGAGGAGGAAGAAAGAAACAGCTAGAAAATCCTCACAATGTGTAACTGGCTGTAGAGCTGGTAAAAATGTGTGCAAGTTTTAGCATTTCAACAAAAGAAGGCATTTTAAATTTTGTGTAAAGAGGTTATCTTCCTCATGCCTCAGGTGTCTCCCCCACCAGTGTTTAACAGGCTTCACTCCTTACCTTAAAAGAAGATGAAGTTGAATCCAGTTATGCTTTATATAGTATTTCTCCATTCTTTACTGGGGAAATTTAAGGCCATGTTTCCCAAGTTTTTTGCCTCCATGACCCCATTTTGAGATATAAATACATGCAACGATCCAGGATGTGACAGAAAGCGAGACCCACTTATCTGTCATTATCTGTTTCTCTTGATCCATATGGGAACAAATGATACTGCCAAGCACAGGCTTGAGCATATCGTATCTGACTACGAGGCTCTGGAAAAAAAAGTGAAGGATGTTGGCGCACAGTTGGTGTTCTTGTCTGTCCTTCCTGTTGAAAGTAGAGGCCTAAGTAAAGAGAGAAGAACACTGGAGGTGAAAGACTGGCTACGCAGGTGGTGTTGACGAGAGAGGTTTGGTTTCTTGGACCATGGACTACGCTTCTCTAATGAAGGACCTTTGGCAGGAGATGGGTTGCACCTCACAAAGACTGGGAAGTAGGGATGTGCGAACGCAGTTTTGAAGTTCGGAGTTCGGATTGAACTCGGGCCATTCGGACAACCAAACCTGAACCCGAACTCGGTCCGAACCCTGAAACGACCGAACAGTTCGGTCGGTTCAGATCGAGTTCGGATGTGTTCAGGTGGCAAAAACGTGGCTGGAAGGCAAAAAAGTGACAGGGAGGGGGAGTCAGCTGAGGAGCAGATTTCCAGGCACCAGAGGTGGAGAGGTTTGGAGTAGCAGCCAGCCTACCCAATCACCATCCCTTTTCTCCTCAGACCACTGGCTTCACAGTCTGCGATTGGACATAGGGGACGGGGGTGGATGGGTGGGTGGGGTGTGTCCTCCCCCCTTCCAACACTTTCTGAGCTAGTCACAGTTCCCGACAGCAGGCATTTTCAGAAGGCTCCCTCTCCCAGCAGTTTGTGTTCTCAATCCATTGTCATCCTCCTCCTAGTTCACCCATCCAACACATTTACCTCCATATTATCATTTATTTAGATTATATTAGATAGATTTAGGCATTATTTTTATTTTTTACCCCTCCCTGTGTTCTTCCTCCCCCCTCCATTGAATCCTTTCGCTCTCCCTCTATATATTCCATCCCTGATTCCCTTCCCTTTTTTGGGGATTTATTTTGAGTAGGGTTATTAGATTGATTTAGGTTTCATTTTAGTTTTGTACCCTACCCCTCCCTGTGTCCTTTGTGTTTTTCCCCCCATCCCTGTGTAATATTGGATAGATAGATAGATAGATAGATAGATAGATAGATAGATAGATGTAGGAGTTAGCTTAGTTATAGAGATAGATAGAGATAGTGTGTAGTGATTGTTTTATAGTGTTTGTAGGACTAGGCCTTTGTAGTTATTAGGATATTCCATTTAGATCAATAGGTTTTAGAATAGGTAATAGTTAATAGCAGTTAGATTTAGTGTAGATAGATATATATAATATTAGATAAAAAAATTGAATTAAAATATATATATATATATATATATATATATATATATATATATATATATAAAATCTTTGTGTGCTGTGTATTCTTTGAGTTTGAAGACATGGAGAAGGGAAGTAGGAGAGCCCGGTATGCTGCCCATAAGGCGAGCAATGCGGCACGTGGCAGAGGTGGTGGTAGGGGCCGTGGCAGAAGAGTGGCAGCATGCAGTAGCAGCAGCAGCAGCCAGAGCTCATCACCACGCCCCAAACTGCACAGGTCTGATTTTCGCAGTCAGGCTTCAGAGGTTCCCAGCAGTGGCATTAGTCTGGGGTGCCTCCTGCCAGTGCCTCCAGTGCCATGCAGGGTACCGGAAGGCCTGCAGGACATGAGGCTGCAGCGGTCTCTGCTGCTGCTGGAGCAGGTGCTTCGATTGTTCCTCCAGGGCCACCAATGTCCCCTATTGTTGAGGTGATCCCCAGCAGTCCAGTGCTGGTGGATCCCACCCTGGTTGCTAGTGGCCGGGCCCAATCCCTAGGCAATGGCAGAAGGGAGAGGAGTAGCAGCAGCATGGTGGGCAGTCAAGCCTCAGGGTCCTAGTACTCCACTTCGCGGGACATCACCATGATTGCGGACAGTGGTGCAGAGGAAGACACTAGTCCCACAGAGGAGATGTCTGGAGCTGAGGCGATGGCTGAGCCTCCTCCCAGAGCTGTGTTGTCACCACCAAGTTCTGTCCCTCCCAGCATCACTGGCAACAGTGCATCACCTGGGGTGGGCCAGAAGGCAGGAGGGGGAAAAGAATCCTCTGTCTGGGCACATTTTAAGCTGGTGCGGGTGGATGATCCCAAGGAGGTACAGTGCACTGTGTGAAATAAGCTGGTGGGCAGGTGCTCACCAACCTTGGGACAACTGCCATGGCAAGGCACCTTAAGTCATGCCACAACACTCTGCTGCTAAGCAGTCAGGCAGGGACAGTGGATGCCAGCGGGTTCCCAACAGCAGCAGCCATGCCGGCCAGTCGTCCGCCTCCTTCAGCGGCCAAGCGGCCTGCACCAACAGCTGCCCCTAGCAGTAGGAGCAGTATTCCTTCTAGGGAGGAAGAACAGCAGCAGGAGTCTCACCAGCAGCGTCAGTCAACCATGGAGGAGCTTGGGTGGGGGCAGCTGCCAAGTCCATCAGCAGCTGGAGGGCAGCGTGGCTTTCAAGAGAAAGCCAGGCGCCTGTTGGGTGAAATGATTGCGCTGGATGGGCAGCCCTTCTTCATTGTAAAGGACATGGGCTTCCAGTGGCTGATTGGGTTCCTGGCCCCCCAGTTTAAGCTGCCGTCCCGCACCACCCTGAGTTGGAATGTGGTGCCAGCCCTGCACACGGCCTTGAAGAAGCAGGTGAGGGAGCAGCTGGCAGGGGCTGGGGGTGCCACTGTCCATTTCACCACCAACCTCTGGTCCACCAGGAATGCCCAGCATGCATACCTGGTGGTGATGGTGCACTGGTGGCAGAACCCAGAGGCATCATTTGCCAGTGGCAAGAGGGGTCCCGAAGCAGGGTATAGGTGGCCCCTGCTTCAGGCACAAGTAATGGACAACCCCCACACCACTAGGAACATCGAGGAAGCCCTGACCGCCATGGTGAGGGAGTGGGTCATGCCAGGTGCACCCTTCACCAAGGGGTGTGTGGTGATGGACAACGTGGGCAATATATTGAAGGCTGTCCATGACCGGGGCTTCACAAGCATCCCTTGTGCCACACACACCCTCCATCTTGTGGTCAGGGACGCTCTGGGCTTGGGGGAGAAGGGGATTGGGGCAGGCACCCTTAGCTATCTGATTGAGCAGGAGAGGAAGCTGGCTGTTTTTTTTTAACTGGATTGTGAAGGTCAGCGAGCTCCTCCAGGCCAAGCACACAGAGCAAGACTATCCAGTGCACCAGCTGGTCCAGGATGTCTCCACCAGGTGGAATTCCACCTTCCTGATGCTCGAGCAGTTTCTTGAGCAGAAAGCCTCCCTGCATCAGGTTCAACTGGTGACGGACAGCGGGGCACCTCCAGGGTACGATGGGATGGAATGGGAGATCCTGGCTCACACGGCCTTCATACTCAGACCGTTCTTGGCTGTAACAGAGACCATGAGCAGCTGCACCACCACCCTCAGCCAGGTGACCCCTCTGATCCAGGGTCTCCACAGGAGCCTGGACGAGATTCTTGAGGAGTGGGATTGTGGCCCTGAGGGCAGGAAGCTGGCCAATGAGGTGCTTGACCTGGCGCGGCAGCTGAAGGCAGGGCTGAAGACGCGGTTTGATGAGCTCCTACGGCGGGATGAATATGTCCTGGCAACAATGCTGGACCTCAGGGTCAAGGGCAACATGGCACGCCAGACACAGTTCTATGGCCACTGGAAGGGTGACCTGGTGGAGAGGGTCCGTCAGGCAGAGTGGGCTATGCAGCAGGACACCCCTGGGGATGGTGGGAATGGGAGCAGCCACCCCTTTCTGCCAGCTGGGTCTATCCCTGCCCCCAGTCCTAGCGGCAGCGGCAGCAGTGGCAGTGGCAGCAGCAGCAGCGGCAGCAGCAGAAGCACCCCTATTGCCATCAGCAGCAGAAGCAGCTCGGCCTATGTGCAGGCCAATCTGGGGAGTATGGGGTCCTCCACAATAGGGCAAGCAGCATGGCTGAGGGCAGTGGTGGGGGTGATGCCCAGGCAAAGCTACCAGAGGCAGTACGATGGTGCCTCAGCAGCTGTGGAGACCTACCTGGAGGAGGAGCCAGGCATCGATCCCAGCAGTGATCCCCTGGCCTACTGGGCCAGCAAGGCCAACATGTGGCCGGCCATGCCGAAAGTGACCAAGGGTATACTGTCCTGCCCACCAACAAGTGTCCCCAGCGAGTTGGTGTTCTCTATGGCGGGGGACATTTGCTCCCCGCACCACCTGAGATGGGCGAAGTTGGTGGAGCAGTTGTTGTTCATCAAGGTGAACCTTCCACTGCTGGGATTCCCCGAGCTCCCCCGGACAAGGATTGATGGTGCAGTGGCACACACCATCCCGTGCCAGGGGAAGTCTTGGGACGGGGCTCCTCCTCAATTTGGGATACTGCTGCTGTTCTGCTGAGGTGCTGTCCCTCCCTCCCAATGCCCGGTGCCTGCCCTGCCTCCCTCCCCAGCTCTCTCTCTCAACTGGCTTATCTGACTGACCGCATGACACAGAGTGGCATTGGGAAACAAACTGTAAGCCTGCCAGCCGGCCTCTAGCTAGACGATCTCAGCCCGTCTCCCTCTCTCTCGCTGCACAGTCTTTGCCAGCCTATCTGAGTGCCCTGCCAAGGTCCCAGCCTGCCTTCCCTACTGCCTCTCATGGCACACTGCCTGTCTGCCCGCCCAGGTTGCTGACAAACTCAAAGCCTGTCTCAGCCCGTCTTCCTGCCTCTCATGCCAAGCTGCCTGTCTGCCCACCCAGGTTGCTGACAAGCTCTAAGCCTGCCCTAGCCTGCCTGCCTGCCTCTCATGCCATGCTGTCTGCCCGCCCAGGTTGCTGCGAAGAGAGAGAAATGAGAGAGAGAAAGAAAGTCTCCTCACTGCTAAAAGGAGAGACAGACTCGATCCCACCCATGCTGTCACCTGCACTATATGGCCAGAGAGAGGGAGAGAGGCTCCCCGCTAGAACGAGAGAGATGGGGGTGGAGGGGGAGAGGTGTATTCAGCTCAAGCTGCCACCTGCCAGAACCAGCAAGAGCTCTCATCTGTGCTCACGTCCGATCCCCACATCCAGCAGAAAACCTACCAGAATGAGATGGAAATATAACACAACGTATTATATGTGCCTCCAGTGGTGGCCCCTCACTTTGGTGCTGGGGGCACTGACCTACAGCAGCTGTCAGCGCCAAAGCACCCACGCTCAGCACCATTCTGAATGCATGCGGGCACTCAGCGCCTGCCCATCACCATTACGGATACGCGCAGGCCCCCAGCACCAGCCCAGCACTATTCCGGAGGCACGGGGGCTGGCCCTGGGGGCCCATGCGCATCCAGAATGGTGCTGGGCCAGTGCTGGGGGCTTTCGAGTCCCGGTGTCTCTTCAGTGCTTGCGCACAAGCCGATGAGAGAGACTTTTCTTCCCGGGCTGGCGCGCATGTGCTGAAGAGATGCGGGGGTGGGGGTGGGGGAGGCTTTTCTGTAGGTCGGCACTGCTGCTAACCTACAGAAAATCTGCGCACGCAGCTTTGGGGGGGGGGCATGGCCAGCTTGGGCAATGGGTTCTAATGGAACTCATAGACCAAGCTATTTCAATTGCCGAGAGGGGTGGCTCAAAGCCACCCCTCTAGGCTCCACTGTGGCTGCGCCAGGCCAGGCATGAAATTTGTGGTTGGGTGGGGTCTCTCAGACCTCACTCATTTGCTCACAGCATTGCCAGCGGCCACCACACGTGTTCCTGCTGCAGCCAGCGTGAGCAGGTAGGTAGGGTGGTCTGGACTGGGGGGATTTGGTCTGGGGG
>QEPC01002769.1:1095178-1131115 GCA_003113815.1 Sphenodon punctatus
GGGGGACATGGGGGAGACAGATGGGGGCATGATGGGGGTGGGGCGACACAGATGTGGGGAGACACAGATGGGGAGACAGATGAACATGATGGGCGTGGGGGGAGACATGGGGACATGATGGGGGGTTAGGGTTATCTGTTTTTAATGGTTTTATATCTGTTTTATATCTGTTTTTAGCTGTTTCATATGGTTTTTAGCTGTTTTTTAAATCTGTTTTAATGGTTTTATATCTGTTTTGTATGGTTTTATATCTGTTTTTATCTGGTTCTCAGCTGTTTCATATGGGTTTTAGCTGGTTTTTAGCTGTTTCATATTGTTTTATATCTGTTTTATCTGTTTTTTTGCTGTTTCATATGGTTTTAGCTGGTTTTTAGTTGTTTCATATGGTTTTATATCTGTTTTATCTTTTTTTTGCTGTTTCATATGGTTTTTAGCTGGTTTTTATCTGTGCATGTTTTTATATATCTGGTTTTCTGGTTTTTATATATCTGTGCATTCACTGGCCTGAGAATAAAGTTGGTTTGTTCATGATCAGTTGCAATGTGGGTTTTGTTCAATTGATGATGTGGAGTGTTATCTCTTATTCATGTTCGAGAGCATGCTGTGCATGATGATAGGGTCCTATTTGTTTGGGCATGCATTAGCTCCACCTACTGTTGCCCTGGCTCTACCCCTAGGCTAGGTTCCTCCTCTGTTTTTGCCAGCCCGCCGCTGGCTTTGCCAGTGGCAGCCCAGCCGGCCTTAGTGACCCACCAATCTCAAATCCCACCAGCCACCACTATGTGCCTGCCTGTCTGTGTGCGTTTGTATACCTGCTACCACCTATCACATGATTGAATGAAGTGTGCCCTATGAAGCACTAATTCTAGGGACATCATTAAACTCCCATAGGCTGTCATTCCACTTTACCTGAAGCAGTCATGCCAGTCCCATGAAACATCATCGAGATTCTGGAACCATCATTCCAGTCATGGGGGGCTGTCATTCCATTCCACTGTATCTAGAAGCAACAGTCACTCCAGTCCTAAAAGCCATCATCTGGGTGCTGCCGCTGCTTGTGCCTGACTGGCCACTGGCCAGTGGACACTGGTGCCCGCCCACAAGCCTGCCCCCCAACCAGCCTACTCTTCCATACCCACCCATAGATGCCCACTGAAGCTGCTGAAAGCACCCTTCTGACCACCATCACCCACCGCCTACTGCCCGGTGCCAGCTGCCAAAGAGCCTCTCTCTCTTTCTCTCTGGCACAGTGGCACACTCACACAGACACAAGCCCTGCACCTCTGGGGGGGCTGTCTGCAAGTTGAGACCCTGCTGGCATATCTTGAGGCTAATATACGCTACATGTGCTGCTGCTGTCAGGTAGGGATCTGACAAGCTGTATATATATACAATGAGATTCTGCCACCTGCCAGAAGCAGCAACAGAGGGATAAAAGATTGAACAGGTCAAACAAAGCTGGTAAGGTAACAAATTTAATTTTTATAAAACCTTATAAAAAACTAACTACAAAAAACCAATCAAACATTCAACTTTATCAAACAGAAAGCATACAATAACATACAAACAAAGGAAAGTAACTTAGGGGTCTGTGGGGGAACATGGGGAAAGGGGAAATGGGTACACAGGAGTGAGGGGTGGGCATCAAGTCCTCCTTTGGCTGAAAGCTGTGTTGTTTGGCATTGTCCAGGGTCTCCGCCAAGGACTCCTGCAATTTGGAGACTGACTGGCGGTAGAGTTCAACATCAGCCACCTCCAAGCGGAGGTACTCAGAGTAAGCCTCCACCTTGCACTGCTGTGTCTCCAGGTCCCTGAACTGTCCCACCAGCCGGTTCTCCATCGTAAGGGCTTGGACTCTTAGCCCGTCAGCATATTTTTTCTGGGCTTCCAGAAACTCCCTGGAAGGCCTCTCCCCTTGGGCCTGAAAGGCCCTTGCCGCTGTAGACTCCTCCTCCTGGGGGGCTGGAGGCTCCTCATCAGAGCTGGAGGGGAAAGGCCTCTGGTGGTGGCGCTTCTGCCGGGCCTTCCCCCTTTGCTTCCGGCAATGCTCCTCCTTGCTGGAGTCCCTGCGCCCGGAGCTGGAGACATCCTGCCACGCCACCTCAATGCCGTGCAGGTTCTCAATATGGGCTACCAGCCCTGATGTGGTCCCCTGGCTGCCCTTTTTTATTTTTTTGCTGCAGATCTAAAGAACATAAAAAGATAGGAACATAAGAAGTGCCATACTGTGTCATAGCAATGGTCTATCAATGTCAAGCACTGCCTGCATCTCCACAAGTGGGTGGGTGGCCAATATCTCTCTGCAGGGGGCTTCCTAACAGGTCATAGGGCAACAATCCATTCCCTGTTGTTCCAGCCCCCGTGCCATACCTCGCAGACAGCGAATCCACCTTTTGGCCTGTCATAGTGCTGCCAGACCGCAGACCACATCTGCCTGCTTTCTGGCAGTGGCTCCAGTGACCTCCGCCTTGCTGGGGTTCTGGTGGTCCGGACACCAGCGGCGGGGGCGGCATCATCATCACCCTCTCAGAAACAGGAACACATAAACAACACCTAAATAAGATCATGCATTTATGATGATGCCTTTAGTCCTCCCTCCTTGGGGTGCTAGGGGATGCTAGGGATGGCAAATGGAGAGACCCTTGCTGGCATGTGTAAATCCTGCCCTTCCTTGGGGTGCTAGGGGATGCTAGGGATGGCAAATGGAGAGACCCTTGCTGGCGTGTGCAAATCCTGCCCTCCTTGGGGTGCTAGGGGGATGGCAACTGGGGAGACCCTTGCTGGCACATGCAAATCCTGCTCTTCTTGGGGTGCTAGGGATGGCAATGGGAGACCCTTGCTAGGGATCGGCTGGCACGTGTTTGGGTGGGTACTTCCTTCGTCTCATGCCTGACTGCTGGAAGAGCCCCCCACACCCTCTCTCTCTGTGGCAGACATCCGCTGCCACCCGCTGATGCCCACTGTTTGGGCCTGACTGCCCACCAGTGCCACCCACTCTCCCACCTACATGCTAGTGAGCTCGGTCTAAAGGATAGTATTCTTCTTGTCCTCAAAGTAAACGTTTACAAACCTGGCAGCAGCTCCTATGCCTGGCTCTTGCTCTTCTGATGAGGAGCCGACCTCCACCACCGAAGGTCCAGTGGCAGCAACCTCTTCCTCCTCCATTGGCTCCACCACCTTGGCCTTCCAGGTCCTATTAAGCCTCACCCTTTTCATTTTTTTTTCTCCCACACAAACAGCCAAACAAAACACACCCACCAACTCACGAACCAGACAAAACAACACAGCCAAACCAACACAGAGTTCAACACAGCCAAACCACACCAAACAAAACCAAACAGCCAGCCAGCCACACCACACACGCTCTCTCTCCACACAAACTCCGCACACACTCAAATTTCTGGTTTCCAGTTTCCGACGTGATCACTGGACCACACACATGCGATACGTAGACTGATACCGATTTCCGAATGACCGAACCGAACTCCACCAAACCAAATGACTGAACCCTAACTTGGTCCCCGGACCGAACCCGAACTCAGCTCCCGAACTGAATGACCGAACAACCGAACTGTGTTCTGTTCGCACATCCCTACTGGGAAGAATGTGTTTGGCAGAAGCCTAGGAAACCTGATCAAGACTCAAGAGAGCTTTAACTAGATCTTGTGGGGGATGGAGAGAAAAGCCCAAAAGGTAAGTACAAAAGGGGTGTAAGTCTCAAGAATGTCTGTACACTAACTCACAGAGTATGGGAAATAAACAGGATGAACCTGAACTCATAATACAGGAAGGTAAATATGATTTAATAGGTATTACTGAGACTTGGTGGGATGACTCCTATGACTGGAATGTAGTAACTGAATAATATAACCTGTCCAAAAAGAATAGATGCAACAGAAAGGAAGGAGAAGTAGCATTATATGTCAGAAATGTATACACCTACACTGAAATCCATGAGAGTGAGCATGGAAGTCCTGCTGAAAGTAAAAATAAAAGGTGAAAGAAATAAAAATGATTTCATTGTTGGAGTCTACTAACAGACCGCCAAACCAAGCAGAAGATGTGGATGATACCTTCCTAAAACAGAATGCAGATCTTTCAAGGAGGAAAGAAGTAATAATTAAGCCGGACTTCAACTACCCTAATATCTGTTGGAAGACACTCTGCTAAGCAAGGAATGTCCAGTAAATTCTTGCCTTGCCTTGCTGACAACTTCTTCCTTTAGAAGTTGGAGGAATGAATGAGGGGGTCGGCTTTCCTATATTTGATCCTAACTAACAGGGAAGACTTGATCAATGAGGTGAAAACAGAGTGGGAACTTTGGGGGGAAGGGATCATGAAATGTTGGAATTCATGCCCTTAAGAAAAAGTAAAGGTGAGCATAGTCAACAGTGTACCCTGGACTTCAGGAAAGTTGATTTTAATAAACTCAGAGAAATGCTAGGCAGGATCCCATGGATAGATAAACTAAAGGAAATATGAGTCCTAGATGGGTGGGAGTTTCTGAAAAATGAGATACTGACGGCACAATCACAAACAATTCTAATGTGAAAGAAAAATGGGAGACATCTAAAGAAACCAGTGTGGCTCTACAGAGAGCTTTTTGACAAGCTGAGAATTAAAAAGGACATGTATAAGAAATGGAAGATGGGACAAGTCATGAAGGATGTATACAAACAACCCGGCTACCCTCATCCATGCATTCATCACCTCTAGATTGGTTTACTGCGCTCTATGTGGGGCTGCCCTTGGTGATGGTTTGGAAGCTGCAACTGGTGCAGAATGCTGCGGCCCACCTCCTGACCGGGATGGGCCATAGGGAGCACATTGCACCAGTGCTCCAGGCTCCTATAGTGTTCTGGGCCCAATTCAAGGTGCTGGTGTTGACCTTTAAAGCCCTACACGGCCTGGGCCCCTCCTACCTGAGAGACCACCTCCCCGGGCCGTGGAACGCTCTCTGCAGCCTGCCACGGGCACCTTCTTGGAGGTCCCCTGGGTAAGCCGGGGAGCCACGATGGAGAGGGCGTTCTCGGTGGTCGCACCGTGGCTGTGGAACTCCTGTGGAACTCCCTCCCTCACCTGGCTCCCAGCTTGTTGTCCTTCTGCCGGGCCTGTAAGACCCGGCTGTTTGTCCAGGCCTTTGGGGGAGGGGGCTAAAGGGATAGGGGGTGGATTTTTAGCCAGCGGGTCTTATCTCTTTTTATCATATTTATTGTCTTGGTAACCTCCCCCACCCTCTTTTTGTATAAATCTGTTTTAAATTATGTAAGCTGCCCCGAGCTGCCACGAGTCTGGATGGTGCGAGGTAGGAATAATTAAATAAATAAATAAGTAGCCCAGACTTGTATGGATGGTGTCAGGAAGGCAAAAGCACAGAATGAGCTAAGGCTAGCAAGGGATGTTAAGAACAACATAAAGGGGTTTTTCAAATCTATTAGAAGTAAGAGGAAGAAAAAGGAAATGGTAGGTATGGTGCTCTATGAAGATGGTGAAATTTTAACAAGTGACAAAGAAAAAGCCAAACTATTCAATTCCTATTTTGCCTCTGTCTTCTTCCAAAAGGAAAACTGTGTCCAGTCTGGCAAAAGTAGCATGAATGGCGAGGGGGAAAGATTGCAGCTCAGGATAAATAAAGAGTTGGTCAGATAATACCTAACTACTCTAAATGAGTTCAAGGGTTCGGGGCTGGATGAATTACACCGTAGGGTACTGAAGGAACTTGTTAATGTACTCTCAGAACCTCTATAATATTTGAGAACTCTTGAAGAACAGAAGACTGGAGGCTCTTGGAGAATGGGTGAGAATTTGTAAAATGGAAGACTGGAGACAGGCAAATGTCTCTATCTTCAAAAAAGGGAGAAAGATGGATTTAGGAAACTATACACTGGTCATTCTGACATTGTACCTGGAATCCATTTTGAATGTTTTTTTAAATGAATGAATCAAAACACAGATTTTGATGTTTTTAATAAGAGATTTTTGTGGGGGTGTTATCAGAGAATTTCTGGTTTTCTGGCAGAGAAAACTAGGAACCCTGGTCATGAGAAGTAATAGTTTCACTCTACTCCAGATGAGGTCTGACCAGCACAGAATACCATGTCCAGTTCTGGGCACTACACTTTAAGGACATCGACAAACTGGAACAAGTTCAGAAGAGGGTGACAAAGACCCTTTTTATATGGCTGGCACCCACACATGACCACCCAGAAATCTCCCGTGCACACACATGCACACCCACCTCCACCCATCCCCCACACATGGAGCAACCAGCAAAAATGGGGGTTGTTCTGTGCATGTAGATGGATGGAGGTGGGTGTAGATGGGTGTGCACTCATCTACACCCTTCCCCTACCCACTGCACATGGACCACTGCGCAGACTGATTCCCTCCCCCCCTGTGCTGCAACCCATGTAAAAAGGACCTAAGATGATCAGGGTTCTGGAAACCAAACCCTATGAGGAAAGGTTGAAGGAGCTGGGTATGTTTAGCCTAGAGAAAAGAAGACTAAAAGGAGACAAGATAGCAGCCTTCCACTACTTGAAGGGGTGTCACAGGGAGGATGGCAAAGACTTGTTCTCTCTTGCTCCTGAAAGCAAGACAAGAAATAATGGGCTCAAATTACAAGAAAGCAGATTTTGGTTAAACATTCAGAATAACTTCCTAAAGGTAAGAGCTGTTTGACAGTGAAACAAATTACCTAGGACGGTGGTGGGCTCTCCTCCATGGAGTTTTTCAAACACACGCTGGACAGCCATCTGTCAGGGATGCTGTAGCTGTGGATTTCCTGGATTGAGCAGGGGCTTGGACTAGATGCCCTCTGAGGTACCTTCTAACTGTATGATGTTGTTATTTTAACTCCAGTGTAAAGGGCTTGTGGGTCTTGACGGAAGTCTCCAAAAAAGAGGCTTTGGAATTGTTCCACCCAACTTCCTCTTCTTGTTCAATGGGTTTCACTAGCGGTGTCTTCCTTCTTTCCTCTTCCTTCCACTCCTTTCCCCCCACTTCCTGCCTTTCCATTTATGAGCCTCACCTCCTACCTCCTCCCCAGCCCTCACCCTCAGTCTTTCTCCAGCTTGTCCTCCCATCCTTAGCCCAGATTCCTCAAACTGATTCCCTGTCTTTGGCATCTTGGCTTGTTTCTTGACACTACAGTACTTTGAGATTTTCCCTTGAATTAGTTTACATGTTTCTTACTCTCTGCTTGATTTGTATTCCGACACTGCACTTTGGGTGTAATGAACAAGATGTTAGCCCATATTAGCTCACACCAGGTGGGTGTCCACCTGACCATTTATTAGGTGCTTGCCCCCACAAGCCACGTGGCTACCATCCACTGGACCTGCAGTCCCCACTCACAGCAGGGTCTCGGATAACGTGAAGCCCATCAGGTGGGCCAATGTGGGCCAATGTGCACCCACATGTCTGCAACCTGCCAAATAGGCTGTGGGTAGCACCGCCTCCATGTGTCTAAGTCCGCTAGCACTGTAGAGTCACTGGCAGAAATCCCAGCATGTTTGAGGAGCGGCTGCTTCCTGCCTTTCTGTCTGCTCTCTCTCCACCAGCACTGCCAGTGGGTGCTGCCCACAAGCACATGAAAGACACTCTGGGTTTATTAGGCTGGACACGCAAAACATGTGAGTGGAGGCTGAATGGAGGTTGCATGGACTGAACCTGGACTGCAGTCTCATTAGTTAAAATCCTTTGTTTTGCCCCTTTGGCTTTGTCAAAGGTCCCAATCATTCTTGACATGCTGAAGGTCCTGATCCTGCCAAGACTACGTACAAACCACTGCTCTTCATTCAGACAGTACCAAAGATAGACAGTATATATTAGGTACGAGTCAGAATTGTGACTGCCTCCACAGATGGCATGACCCCACCTGGTGGAGTCCCAGTCTTTTGTACTGGAATTTTTGACTTACGGAGCCTAAATCCTCCCTGTCCAATTCTGCATGATATTTGATTCGGCATGCCTCAGAATCAAATATCTGTGCTGTAAGCCGGCTCACGGCACTTATACAAATACAACGGATCCCAAATTCAGTTTGTTGGCAGGGAGCATATAGCCAGAAACACTGAAGCACCAACTGATGACATTTATGGATGTCCCTTATTTCAGAACCCCACAGCTCCTTAGAATATAAAGGATGCCCCTTATTTCAGAACCCCACCACTAGTCCCTAGAACATAAGGACACCCCTCATTTTAGACACCTACAGCTCCAAAGCGTTCCTCATTACTGAATTTTAATTCGGCAATGTAGTGCAAACCACTTTAGAACAACAGAGCTATATTTCCACACATTTCTTTGCTTTTATCCAACTTTTGACAACTTTATGATAATATAAGATCATTTTAAATTGCTGAATTGGATATATTCCAGTTTTCCTGCAGTTTGAAGGCAAGAAAATTTTAACTGTGTCCCAGTGCACCTTCTTCGTAGTCAGTCTCTGAGTATATATGTTAATGTGTATTAATTATATTCCTACTCACTACTGCACATGTTTCAGACATGAAGATTTTACATTACAGTAAAGGATTATTGTACCTTTTTGGCCCATTGCAGCTGCAGCAGCTTCAATCAGTTTAATATATTTTATTACAAGTATCATTTAATTAGCAATACACCTACCAGCTAATCTAAGACTCTGATTTTGGAAAGAAATATACACAAGCTTAACTTTATAGACTATGGCCGCGATCCACAAAGCACATACTCAGGAGTAGTCCCATTGAAACCCAACGGGTGTCAATGGAACTACTCTGGAGTAAATGGTTTGTAGATCAAAGCCTAGGAGTGTGCAGCTTTGTGCAGAATTGCAAAAAAAAAAAAAAAAAAGGAAGTGTATATAAAAACCCTGGATTTCCCCCCCACCCCCACCCCCTCTAGTATGCAAGTAATACTAACTGGCAATGTTCTAGATGTTGGTAAGAGGAGTGAGAGCTGGGTCTTGAATTAATAATACATTTTGGATAAAATAAGGACACCCAGTTTCCTTTGGCCCTATTTGTTTTTAATCAAAAATGAATATCTTCATTTGTATTAAAAGAAGCATAAGGGCTTTGGCTATAGTATGTATGTATTGAATATTCAAGTAATAAACAGACACATTAGTATGCTTAAGACAGGTCCTTTGGGGCTGGCCTAATGGTGAATTGGCAGAACAATATACAGCCTCCTTGGGGCTTTCTGGGAATGGGAGTACCGTAGAGACACTCAATTCCTTTAGCCCCAAGGGAAGAGCATCTGGTGTTACTCTCCAGCCCCATTTCTAGATGACTAAAGAAGAGACTGTGATGTGCTTCAGCTCAAGATGTGATATCCTTTCCTGCAGGGGAGGGAGACCCAGCCATTTCCCCTCATGTTGAGGGTCATCGGCCTTTCATCTCTAAAATCCCCTACATTCCTCAGATGTCCTCTCCTTTCCGTTGTTGAAAAATTTACTTCAGAAATAAAAGAAAATTCCAGAATGGATAACACAGCATCCTAGGCTTCCTTTGTGAATAATAACCGTTTTGTGTGCCCGTCCAATAATTGGAGGCTCGGAAGGCTCAAGGGGAAAATGGTCCCTGAACTGGGGTGCTAAGAATCCTGGGCCTAGTTCTCTGCTCTTCCACAAACGTGCTGTATAACCTTGAGCAAATTAGGCTCTCTGATGGCATTTTTAGATGGGAGAGCTTTCTCCCGCAACTTTAAAATGTGACTCTGACCCCACGGGGGAGTGGAGGAAATCAGATGCTCCTCACTGGACTGGAAATCTCTTCAGCACTGTTGGAAACAACTTCCAGAGGTTTCGAGACATGGACTAGGTAAGTCCCCAATAATCGAGGTTTTACCTAGTCTGCGTCTCAAAATTTCTGGGAGTCACCCAGCACCACTGTTTCCAACAGAGCCTAGGTAACCTCTGCTGCAGCAAGGAGCATCTGATTCCCCCTGCAGGGGTTTCCCTGAGCCGCATTTTAAAGCTGTGGGAGAAAGCTCTCCCATCTAAAAACACCCTGTGCCACAGATCCCCATCCGTAAAAGGGGGGGGGGGGGTGTCATAGACCTTCTGTATCTCATAATAGCATAAATAATTACATTGTTTAGTACTCAAGCACTACAATTACTGTGGACCTGTGTGTAACTACTTCATACACATCGATAGAAACATAGGCTCTAACACTGCAGCTGACAAGTATACAAGTAAAATGTGGGGAGAATTCACAGTCCACCAAAGAATGCTGCTTATGCAAAAAAAAAATTAACAATCAAGGAAACAAAAGGAAAATGCTTATAGACAATCAAAGTCTTCTGTTCGATTTTCATTTTTTTTAAACTATATTTCTAAACTATTTAGCTTTTTAAAAAATAATTAAAATGTCCCAATTGGGGTAAATATAGAAGTAACAGCCGTGTGGTGGTGGTCTGACCCGGGGTGGAAAGCCACGGTGGACATGGTCTGGACCAGGTTATGGTGATGAACAGACATGCCTGCGGCTGGGGCACTGCGGAGCGTGGGGAGCAAGCCAAACATGCGGCTGCTGAGCCTGCTCACGCACTATGCCCAGCACCTTGCCCTGCCATGATGGGCAGCCATGGTGGCCAAAGATGGCCAGCCATGTGGCCATGCTGGACTTGATTCATGCCAGTATGATGGCCTGAGAACAAACGTGATAGCCCGCTGTGGCCTGCTTTGGCTCGGTTGAGCAGGGTGTAGCCTGGGCTGTGACCTTAGATGTTTTCTGAGGTCAGAGCCTGGGCTAGCCACCGACACGGACAGGGCAATCCTGGGCCAACATCTAGTGGCACCTGCACAGATGTGCAAGTGAGGTCCAGTCCAAAGCGGGCCGCAGTGGACTGCTGCCATATCTTTTTTTTAACCTTGGTTTCATTATTGCTGCATAAAGAATTACTTAATGGCTTGATGAGACCACTAGGTGGAGCTGTAGCTTTACCAAGCCATACTTACAACACAGCGTGAAACAGCATGATTGAAAAATCCCACTTTAAAATTTATTTATTTTTAAAAAAAGTACAAGATTGATAAATTATGTATCTTGTTGGTTACAAATTCCAGCACATCTTTGAAGGGAGGGAAATAAATGGGGGGAGGGGGGGGGGAAACTAAATGCTCATTTGTAAAATTGTCCAAGCAAATTATTATTTTTTAAGACACAAGTTCTGATGTTTTAGACTCTGAGAGAATAATCGCTTCATGTTATAAATTGTCTTCTGCCAATACACACATATTTCCCTTTATTCTCACACCAGCTGCTAGCCCGTGCTATCAGTGGTCAGGAACAAACAAACAAAAAATATCAACTCCCCTGCATTTTTTAAAAAAAATAAAAAAATTTAAGCCCGCTTTCAAACTTCACCAATGGAAATGTGCCAACAACTGGGAGATTCTGGGGTGTTTTCTGAAGTTTCAGGAATTGTTTTTAATAGCTGTACTTCTTTGCTGTCACGTTCCTTATACTGTTAATGTCAAAGGCCGAGTTCAGTATTTTCCTGGTGTTTCTAACAAGAGTGGCTGCTCCTGCTCTATTTTGTCTTTTTTCATGCATGTGTAATGAAGTAGCAGGGAATTTGTAATGCAAAGTAAGCATTTATTTGGTCTGGTTCTCACTTTGCACTTCTTTCCACCTAGCCACCGGTTCTCCAGCTGCACTTCAAACTTTCACAGCAGAGTGGAATTCAATTCCATTTCCAGTAGGGAAAAGAATTGTTCGGAATTTATCTTTAGGCACTCTTCCCTGCTGAAAAAGCTTTAAAAATAGCTCTTTCCATAACCCCCTCATTTTTCTGTTGGGTGTAAAAAGATCACAATCCAGATTTCCACCTACAAAGTCTCATAGATCCCCTTGTCAGCTTGGTGTGCACCATTTACCCTGCGAACAATGCACTTTGGAACTTCTAACCCATAAGAGAGCTCAGGGGCCTTCTTTAACTGTTACTTTCTAAACTCTTCTCGCAAAGGATTTTATAGTAAATCCGCCTCCTGCAGAAATTCTTCAAAATGGGAATTTGTGACAGACTGCTTAGTGGCAGACCAATATCATCACTAAATGACCCCTCCCTTTTTATAATCTCAGACATGGACCTGCTTTTAACCAACTGTACAAGATTTAATACCATTTACTACAAGCTCTGTAATTCTGCTAAGAGTGTGTGTAAGTCCAAGGTGGAACTGGATAGCTTTGATGTCTGTTCTGGCTTAATTGCTTTCTGATTTCTTTTAAAGCCTTCTTGGTTTTGGGGAGTGGGTTTTTTTGTGTTTTTTTTCAAAATGGGGAACATTTATCTCAGAAGTTTTTTTAAAAAAGAGCATGGGGGCTATTTTGGCAGCAATTTTGTACAGCAAGAGGGTTATTTCCAACAAGGATTGCAATTTCTTGGAGGCTTTTCAGTAAGAGAAAGCAGCAGCAAGACCAACTAAATATATTAATAGATAAGGGAGAAAATAATAAAGAGCTGGAGAAATCCCTACCTGATGAAAAAAGCCTTGAAAGAATGGCAGCATACAAACACACATCCCCAGGGCTGCCAGCACTTTCAAGGGGAGCTACATCAAGAAGTTAAGCAAGTCATCAAAAGATAAACTCTTAGAATGGGAACAGTCCCAATAAAAACCCTAGGCAGAGGCACCTTCACTAGCAATAGGCATTCTAATTTGCTAGAAGGTGGACCCCTGCCTCTAAGCAATAATGACGTCCTCTATACAGGCATTGCTAATTACAAAACTGGGATCCGGGTTCCGTGTATTAGGACTGAAGCCTTTCAGGTTCTGTGTCCCTGGTGAAAATACAATGAAGAAGCACTTTTGTGAGGCAAGACAATGGCCCAAAGGCCACTGACAGCCACATAAGAGAGGCAGGGGTGGAGGGAGGGGGGAGTAGAGGGAGGGGAAGGAAGGGTGAGAACATGCTCTCCCTACTTAGGGAGAGCATCAGTTCAAGCCAAGAATTATTTAAAACTTTAATTTTATTCTGTAAAAGACATTGATTTTGGCTAAGCTAAAACAACCACCACCACCACCTCTAGGGTTTTTATTTATTATTAGTTTTTATTATTATTAATTATATTATTATTATTAATAATAAAAGAGTTCCTTATATCAGATTATAAAATATGTCAGATTTCAATGTTAAATTTAAATGCAGAGTCTGCACAACAAATCTTCTTGCTTTTGACAAAGGTGAAAAAGTTGTGTGCTGATGAAGGGCAGTCTGTCTCCGGACTAACTGTTGAGTTTTATTGAAAACTAAGATGTTAGTGTTTCTTAATCCAATTCAGGCCCATGCCCAAACTCCCTTCCCCAGCTGAGAATCTGCCCATCCTCACAACCTACGTTAGCTCTGGATGAATCCTAATCAGTTACAGATTGAGACTGAGAAGGAAAACTGAGGGCTCCCCCATACTGAAAACAGGGCTTCTCCTCCAATGGTGACTCCAAAGAAAAAACCTCTACAAAATCCTTTTCTGTTATTGTCACACCTGCCTTCCAAAGCATTCACTGTAAAACACAGCAAAAGAAAGGTTCTCACTAGACAGACTAATAAACAAAATAAAATGACCAGCATGAGGCTGCTTTGCTGTTCCTAGCCAATGATTTTGCATCTTTAACCCCTTGGATGCCACTCTTTACAGGCCACACCTTTTCAAAGTCCTATAATGACAGGACAAACGATACATCTAAGAAAGTGACCGAAAGTGGCAGGAGTCAGCTTTCTAGCTTTAAAGCTCAGCTGGCAGCACAAAGATTGAAGGATGTCTGGGCTCAGCGTATATATATATACGCCGTATATATATATATACGCCTAAAGGATGTCTGGGCTCAGCGTATATATATATATATATATATATACGCTGAGCCCAGACATCCTTTAGGCTTTGTGCCAGGAGTCAGCCAGAAAGCTGACTCCTGCCTCTTTTGGTCACTTTCTTAGATGTATTGTTTGTCCTATCATTATAGGACTTTGAAAAAGTGTGGCCTGTAAGGAGTGGCATCCGAGGGGTTAAAGATGCAAAATCATTGGCTAGGAACAGCAAAGCAGCCTCATGCTGGTCATTTTATTTTGCTTATTAGTCTGTCTAGCGAGACAGACTAATACACACACACACACATTGAGATCTGATCATCAGAGAATAGAATTCCACATGACCATATATATATATGTATTCTCATCTAAGAGCAGAGGGGGTTTGAAGATGGTGTGTGTGTGTGTGTGTGTGTGTATGTATGTATGTATGTATATATATATATATATATACACTCAGTCTGACAATGTGTGTATGTGTGTGTGTGTGTGTGTGTACGTACACACACACATTAAGATCTAATCATCAGAGAATAGAACTCCACATAGCCATATGGAGTTCTATTCTCTGATGATCAGATCTCAGGAAACCAGAAATATACCCCACCTTCAAACCCCCTCTGCTCTTAGATGAGAATACATTTGCCCCAAACACGGTGCCATTCATCTTATATGGCTGTTTGTCGATCATAGCTCCTGGAAGGATAAGAAGACCCTATGGAAAGACATTTATCTAAATTATCCTGATAAAATGCTATCACTCCGTAGGCAAAGAAAAATGAGGCGGAATGCTAGTTTGTACACAGACGCTCTACAATTATACTAATCAGGGGAGAAGAAAATATCAGGACATTTGGTTTCTGCTACACTTTTTGAAAAGTTGGAAATGAAAGGGAGAATTTAATAGCTTTAATGCTAAAGGAAATATTAGCCTCTTATATGTGGATTTAAAAAAGAAAACCTTAACTGCCTCTCCCAGGCAAACAAACCTACAGTGAGTGTTTGTGACTCTGTCCCCTGACAACTAGATAAGAAGATAAATGCGTGGTTTCTCTTAATTAGCCTTTCTTAATTAAAAACACTAGAGGTATTGTGATCATAATGAACTCTGCTGAGAGGATGGTCACTTGTTCTTCTGGATGTCACTTCTGGAAAATTAGTTGGTTTTTTTAAAAAAAGAAAAAAAAAATAGGAAAGGAATAAATTCTGAACTGAAGAAGAAATAAATGATGCCTGCAAAGCAGTGTCCCTTTGGTTTATATTTGAGTGAGATGGATGTGCATCTTGTGGTTTTTAGAATGGTGTGGGGCAGTATTAGCCATCATTAGCACCCCAGTATGGATCCAATTCACTAATTACTTATGCTGTCTTGGTTCACTGAGATTTAAGTACCAAGTCAATCCCATTATCTGCAGTCTCCCAAGCTTGCCAGAGTCATCCGTCTTTTATGGAAAAGAAGCACAAGGGTTATCAATAGGACCCTGAAATACTTGGGATTTTCCCACTTCAGGAGGAGGCAAGATTAGTTCTGACTAAAGTCACAGCTTCTCTAAGCTGCTACTTTGGATGTGATAAAAGTGAATGGTGACAATTATCCATAACTACAGAAAGAGAGAGAGAGAGAGAGAGAGAGGAGGGAAAGGAGAGCAGAGAAACCTGCCACACGCTCCTGCAGCTGTCCTGTGGTTTCAGGCAGCTTTTCACATCACCTCAGAGCTACAAATTACAATTCGTCTGTTACAAATGCAGGATAATATAGTCAGAAACCAGAAATTAAAATATTCTAAAGGCCTCGGGCCTCCTCAGAGAGAGAGGGGAGTACACCGAGTCTGTGAGCTGCCTGTGTTGTTTGTGCCCTCCCCTCTACATCCTACATGTTTAATGTCTGCGGCAGTACTGAGGCCTTGTCTGTTTGGGACGGTTGATTGACATCTGCTCTGCCGAGAGGAAGGAACTGGCAGCTATTGGCAGCACTGTCACGTTCATTTGCACACTTTATGAAGCAGCAGTGTGGCTACTAATACAAAAAGAAATCTTCTAAGCAGCATGACATCTCTTGGAATGGAATATTTGTCTTTACAAATGATTGCACTGCTGCCAGTACTTGACATGGTGCTCGCAAACATGTGTAATTGTTGGAAGTGTAATGATGATTATTTGCATATTTAATGTTCAAACAAGTACTGGAGAAGCAACTTAGACTAAACCTTTTATGGGGAAGATTTAAATATGTTCAGCATCATCCTGATGAGTTCCAGAAAGGAGTCAGGGAAAAGCAATAAGGCACCACTGGCCATATTAGGGGGAGTTTAAGAAAATGCCCTGGGTTTTGGTTATAGAGACATTTTTAATTGTTCCTGTCTGAGGTGAATTTCATCAATAGAAATACCCTCTTCTTTCATTCATGCTTAATTACTCAAAATTATATTTAAATTTAGTAAAACAAAAATAAAGACTCTTTTCTAATGTGCGCGGGTGCATGGGCAGTGCGTAGAGGTACATTCCCATGGACCCCCATCCACCTCCATCCATCTCCACACACAGAGCATCCTGCATTAACACCTGTTGCTCTGTGCATGGGTGATGGGTGGAGCTGGGTGGAGCACGGATGTGTGCATGCAACCCCACCCACTGGCTGCGGCATTCGCACGGATGCCCACCCATACCCCTGCACCCACCACATCATTCAAACGGACGCCTCCCCCCACCTGCACATGGGGGGAGGCGGGGGGCTTCTGTTTGAAAAGGGCCAAAGACAGGACACCATTATTTGCTATGCATTTGAAATCAACCTGGAACAAACTGAGGAAAATACGTAAGTAATCACAGGTTTCCCAGTTATATCTGCTTAAAGAAACCTTAAGAGCAAAAGAAAGATCCATCTATTTAGTCCCCTATATCTTGTATACAAGATGTTTGTCTTGAAGACACCCATTTCATTCATTGACTGATATATTTTGTGAATGGTTGTAAAATTGTTAATTGTTAAAAGCATTGTCATACACAGGGTGATAGGGGTGTGCATTTTGTTTTTGTTATTATGATAACAAAAATGAAAATTTTGATTTTAGTTCTTATAACAACAAAAATAACAAATAATAAAAATGAAAACAAAAAGAAAAATGATTTTTTAAAAATAATAATGAGAAAACACTGAAAAATGTATTTCTGACTATATATTTAAAAAAAAATTCAATTCTGATTAAACTTGGGAAGATTATATCCCCAAAGGAGGGACTATGAGTACCAAATTTTGAAAGGATTGGATAAAGAGAACCTATTTTAGAAGCAATTGAATGTTGTGATTTTAAGAAAAGCTCCATACACATTCCTGGCTACATCTTTTTTATCTTCCTGGATTTTCATGAAACCTGGAAAGGTTAAGTCCCTCCACTAGTGTACTAATCATGCCAAACTTCAGAAAGATTGGATAAAATGTCCTGATGTTATAAGCTATTAACTTGAAAATACATTTCCATCTGTAACATTTTTATATTCCATCCTGTTTACAAGTAATTTGCTAGACATTTATCACATACCTTCCCTGCCATCTCTGCCAAATTACAGGACAATTTGGTAAAGGGACCCAATTTTATAAGCAATTAAAGTTGAAAACCATTATTCAGATAAATAGTAGCAAATGCAGTGCCAGTCAGAAGCAGGCACCTGGCATGGAAGTGGGAGGGAGGCTGTAGGAGGGAGGATGGGGAGCAACTGAACAGACTGACGGACACATTCACTGTCCAATTATGGCATGCTTCCAGTTTTACAGGATCAATTGATGGTGGCTTCGAGGTGGGTATAGGGGGTGGCCCTGAGGCGGGCATAGAAGAAAAATAACTGGGACTTTGGGGATAAAATCCCAGCAATCAGGAGACATAGTTTACACATCCAGGCTGTCCAATTATCATCACAATCACATCCTGCAGCATTGTGACAGAGGATATAAGAGAATCTCTATTAGCACTTTCCTAAACAGATGCTTCCAATTTCCCAGTAACAAGTGGGGGAGAAATGTTGGTATGGTCACATCACAGAATGAGGATATTTGGTTGAGATTTCTGCTGACCAATTGACACCACAAACCAATCTTATACCACAGTGACACGTAAGAGAATCCCTGGCATAGGTTCATTCTCTGCATATGATGTGCAGGCTTATAAAATTGAAACCCTTTATCACATCTTTTTTTATATTTGGCAGAGATTATCCTGAAAGTGTGAGATACAGCCCTGACAAATTTCATTTGCACTGGTTTGACTACAAAGATGTTACAGTCAGACATATATTTATAAGTTAATTGCTTTTACCACCAGTACCTTTTATCCAATCCTTCTGAAAATTGGGATAGCTAGTAAACATGAGAATGGGTATAAACCTACAAAGTTTTATCCACATTAGATGGGAGAAAAATAAATTACAGACAGTAATGTATATGCAGAGTTTTGAAAAATAGCATAATTCAAGTGGTTATAAAATCGGATTCCTTACCCAAACTTTCTGGAATTTGGTACACATAATGCCTCCAATTGGAGGTACAATCTTCCCAAGTTTCATCCAAATATAGTAAAAAACCAAAAAAGTTACAGCCAAAAATGTGTTTTCCATTGAAACCAATAGAAAGCAAAAACGAAAGCAAAAACAAAAACAAAAAATTACATTTATAAAAATGAAAACAACAGATTTAAGTGTATATAATTTTATATATATATATATATATATATATATATATATATATATATACACTTAAATCTGTTGTTTTCATTTTTATAAGTATAATTTTTTGTTTTTGTTTTTGCTTTCGTTTTTGCTTTCTATTGGTTTCAATGGAAAACACATTTTTGGCTGTAACTTTTTTGGTTTTTTACTATATTTGGATGAAACTTGGGAAGATTGTACCTCCAATTGGAGGCATTATGTGTACCAAATTCCAGAAAGCTTGGGTAAGGAATCCGATTTTATAACCACTTGAATTATGCTATATATATATATAATTTTATTCCGGGTACTAGCTCTCGCCATGACCCAATTATCAAAAGAGACAACTACAATATAAATTCAAATACATTAAACATGATAAGTCAGGCATAAAGCGTTAACAAATTCAAATACAAACATTCCTTCCATCCCCAATTGCAATCAGAGGGATGCCGCCATATCAGGTGGCTAATAAAATCAGGCAGTAGACTATAACCTGCCAGTTACGCCCTCACTTAGATAAAATATTGTACTACTACCATCCCCAACCCCAAACTAGTAAACTGTCATTAAAACATATGAATATAAAAAATATAAATAAGGAATAAAAATACATAAAATAAGTTATTAATTTCCAGTCAACAGATTCTGCCTGATTTTAATGAGATCTCGCCTTCTAGTTGCCAACCTCACAAACAGCACAATTGCCAAGATATCGTCCTTGCCATCCAGCTTTAATAAAGTCTCATAGCTTCCACCCCTGTGGCCATCGCCACTACCGGGCAACAATGGAGCCAGCCATGTTGATCTAAGGGCAGTAAGCTGTGGGCATTGAAATAAAAAATGTTCAACAGTATCTAATTCCTTCAGACTACATGAACAATATAATCGTTCATGGGGAATATGATCATATCTACCCTCTACGATTGCTGATTTAACTAGCTGGAAGCACAGATTTATGTAGCACGGATGTAACCCTGGGTTTGTTAATAGATATAAATAGTTCTCAAACCCAAAGGTTACCTTAATATATTTCAAATTCGGTGCCACTTTCCATTGAGCTATCCTCCCTAAGTCCTCCTGGCGGGCTATATCCTGGATTCTTTGGATTACCTCGATTTCAATAGCCCGTAGGCTTTTCTCCTGGAAATACTCAAAAGAGAATCCCATTTCCCTAATGATCCTCTATAAATAGAAAACCCATGGATATGAGCGGGCCCCCTTAATTGTTAACACTTCCCTGAGGCATTGCAGCGGAAGCGCTGTCTCCTGCTTTGTCAATAATCTCAGCCAATACCTGACAAATGCCTGCTTGGTTCATGCCGTCAGAGAAACAATACCTGCCTTGGCTCTCAGATTTAAGTAACAAAACAAAAATGAAAAAAAAACTCCAACAACATGGGTCCCTGGTGCACACCTCTACAGGGTGATAGGAAAGGATTTTCTTTCCTGAAAGAATACAGCGGTGCTGGTTGTGCTAACCCTGGGTTAAAACAGACATGTAGCTGGCGGGATTGCTTCCCAGGCTGGAAAATCATGAGTGACATGGCCTGGGTCAGGTCAGGGCATTGGACTGACGTGTCTGCTGTTCTGCTACCCACATGGACCAGGATCACCACAAACGCTTCACCTGTGCCCTGCTCCCAGTGCCCCACCCCTGCCATGGTGGACAGTCATGGAAACTAATGAGGCACAGACATGGCAGTTGGCCATGGCCATGGCGGCCCACATTGGATATGCCACACCACAACTGATACGCTATCCCACTTAGCCTGGGTTGTGGCCTTGGAGACTTGCCAAGTTCACAGCTTGGGCTAGGCACCAACACTTCCTGGGACAATCCCAGGCCAACATCTGATGGCACGTGTTTACATGTGCGGACAGGTCCCAGGCCATAGTGGGCCAAAGCGGGTTGCAGCGGCCCAAAGTCACATCTGTTTTTACCCTCTGAAATGAACGTTTAAATTCTCATTGCAGTGTGAGGATTCTTCTGAACCACACTCACACAGTCATGAATTTATCAGGTGGATGCTGACAGGGATGAACAGCTGAGTGATATGGTGGGTTATGATTTTTCAGTTGCTATATTAAGTTAGCATAGTTAAATCAAAAGTTTTTTTTTTTTTTTGTAAAGTTCTCACTCAGACACACACAGATCCAAGAAAAAGATTATCATTTGGTTCTTCAAATCTGAAATAAACAAAATTTGATGACAGTGTGTATTATTTCCCTGGGAAGAATATGCAGCCGTTTTTAATCAATGGAATAATTTCTGATGATGTGGCTACTTGAATTGGCAAGTCAGCCCTTGACTCCTAGTGAACAACCTCTTTAACTGAACACTATCTCCCAAACATTCTTTCTCAGAGACCAGCTATCCCTGCCTTTTTCAGTTGTGACAGCTTCCCTTTAAAATATTTTTCTTAACAATTAGCTTTTGTCCCCCCCCCCCCCCCCCCCACTTTTTTGGGTGTGTTGTGAAGTCACTTCAGCACCAGACGATTTATAATCACTGAAATCCTACATTGTTTGAGGGGCAGCACAATAAACTTGACTCAATTATCATTCTGTAAATTGATTTTAAAAAAAAAAATCTGATGGATGAATAGAGACTGAACATCTTCGTCTCTGACCCTGTCGTATCATCAGCAGTTCTCTGGCAGGACTCCCATTTGATTGACAATGCTGCTAATGAACACTGTCTTAGGCCGTGTAATGATTTACCTGCAATGAACAAGGTTTGGCAACAATACCTTTGCATACCTGTCAGGCAGTTAATTCCTTTTAAAAACAGATATATTGTCTAGAACCATGAAAGTGTCTGAAAATGAATAGGTATGTGAGAATAAAAGATAAATACACTTCCACTCATTAAGCTAATCAGGATTGCTTCACTGTTTACCTTGTCCCAAACCCACGGTCCTCTCTTCTCTACCTGTTTACTATTTACATGCTGTTTCATCAATCCATAAAGTTAAACCAACACCTTACGCTTCTCCCGGTCTCTCCTCAAAATTCACCTTTGACATAACTGGAACAGATAGCTGATAATCTAGGTAGATGGTGAGTAAGAGTCACTACACACATTTGGCTAAAAATCCCGAACAACCTATTTTTGGTATTCTACTCCTGGATCACTTTTTTTATCTACATGTCCTGTCTTTTCTGATGTAAGGTGTTTGGAACAGGGATTGCCATAATATTAGTGCTATCATATTTCTAGGACTGTATGTCAATTGTACTCAGTACCTTGTATAACAGATCTCTAAGCTGATTTGCCTTTAGGGAATACTGCAATATAGATATGAAGTAATAATTATATATATTTTTGGGGCAGGGACTGCCTTTTTAGTGTGTGTGTGTGTGAGTGCGTGCACGTGTGCATGTGCATGTGTAATAGAAGTGTAAAATGCCTGATCTTTGACAGGAGCCTCTAAGTACTATAATAAAAGACTTATACGTGAGAAACTCTGCATGCTTGTTTTCTTTTTTACTTTCCCTACGGAAAACTGGATGAAAGTTCACCCCATCTTTTTTTACATTTTTTGTTGAGCTATATTCCACTTTAAAACTGCTTTAACATTTTTTATGCATGTTGCAGGGCAGTATTGGTGCCCTATGCAGCCCTGCAACATGCATAAGAAATGTTAAAGCGGTGTTAAAGTGGAGTTAGTTTTGTTTCTTTTTTTGATAGTTAAACCAAGTAGGCAGGTATAAAATGCAAATTCTCTGAAGTGTAGCCTATCAGTAGATAGCCATGTAAAAAACGAATTGCTCCCAAACAACATGGAGATACGAGGGAGAGGGTGCATCACAAATGAAACATTTGGGCTGCAAAGTTGAATATTTGTTCCTTATTAAATTCTTTGAAGAAGCAAAGTATTTAAAAAAAACATATAACAATAATTAGCAGTATTTCTTTGGGGATTTGTTTGTTTGACCTTAGCCTTTTAATCTGCCAAAGTATGCTAATAAGCCTGATAGACAGAAAATATAAAATGCAGAGACAGATGAACTAGCTGGGAAAAAACATCAGTACAATACTGAGTATGTGGTGGAAAAAGAAAAGAAAAAAAGAGTGCAATTAAATCATACCTGCAGTCTTTGACTACATACACGCACTGCTGTAGCAAAGTGGTTTCTAGAGCTGGAAGGAGTTTATACAGTAGGTCACTATGGGGGATGGGTGGAGGTGTATGCACGCTCTCCCACTCCAACCATTTCCACCCATCTCTATCCATCACCCACGCATGGAGGCATTGGGGAAAATGTAAGTGCCTCTGTGTGTGGAGATGGGTGGAGGTGGATGTGCGCCTGTGGAAACGGCACCCCCATCTTCACCTACCAATGCCGCATTCCCCCCCCCCCACACACCCGTGGGTGCCCCCGGTTTGTTTGAAAAGGCCCTATGACAGAAATAGGGACCTGTAAAGATTTTAATAGGAGTAAAGAGAATGTTTTTCTATAGTAGTTTCAATTCTGAAATTATCATTTGGCATATCGAAGCACTGATTTTGTAACATTTTCAAACAGCTGGGGCTGATTAAATACTGTGAAATGATCATGGCCAAGAATTTAAGAAGGGGCTAATGATTGTGAAAGGCCACTTGGAGAGGTCTTGAAGGGGGCTGGGTTTCTCCAAGTGTGGGTTCTCAATTCTTTTTAAACAATCAACTGTCTTCAGGATGTCTCCAAGAGCCCACTCCCCAGAAAATAAAATTCTCAAAATCACAAATTATAATGTATTTATTTAAACTTCTATCCCACCCTTCCCCTAAGACTCGGTGCGTTACAATATTATATTTAAGAATGATTTTTTAAAAAAGTGTTTATGTACATATGTATAAGATAGAGGGAGAGAGACAGAGAGACTTTCCTCTATAATTTGTATTGTTTACTGTTATCTAATTGCATTGCAATAATGTCAACTGACATCAGGGCTGCTGTGCTAGGCATTCTAAAGACACACGGTAAGAGGCAGTCCCTGTTCTTAAAGGGGTGGGAGCAGAAGGAAGGACCTGGAGAGCTGAAGCAAGTAATCTAAAAGCTGGGGAAATAGTAAATCATCATTTCATGTAACCACACCATTCTGCTTGAGTTCTCCAAAAAGTCCCCCAAGAGGAAATGGGAAATTAGAACCTGATGTTTCTGATCGCAAAGAGTCTATGCCTTTCCTCTTGCTGGAACTGAAATAAACAATTGTGCAAATGAATAACCCTGTGTCGGATTTGCTCTATCCAAACTGAAACCGACAGAGCAGATAATAATTGTTATTCTAGTTTTGCATTACATCAGATTTCTGTTTTGAATATTTTGGTTTGGCTACTTCATTTCAGCTCCAGTCACATAGCTGTGTATGGCAGCAGCCAAAGGAAAGTGGCCAAAATAAGTAAAACAACCAGACTGAAATAAACAAAATAACAAAATAAGTAAAGGAACCAAAAGGGAAAACCTTAAGAAGATACATGAATACTGATTTCAGTTGGGGATATTATTCAGATAGCTATCCAGATATGTGAATAATATCTGCAAATACAAAACCCACTATTCATTCCACCTCTGCCCATTACAAACAAACACAATATAGTGGGTTGGTCTCCTCAGACCAAGGCAAAGACCTTAAGGAATTGTTTCAGCTGCCAATATTGGAGAGAAGAATGATGGAAAGCAATGGGAAGATCTGCTAAACTGATAAAAGAGGAACAAAAAGTATTTCCTGTCTTTCTCTGCACAGGATCTAAAACAAGGAGCTACGTCCTGATGAGGGAAATTGTCACCAACCCAGGAGCAGATTAATTTGTGTAACTCCTCACTCCCCCATGGGTTGTTGTGGAGAGAGTTGTTCTAAGCAAAGTGGTTGCTGGCTTATCTCATCCTCTGCATTTAAGATCTAGCTTTCCCAAGCAGTGTTGCTGGCAACTGATATTCCTTTTCAGTGGGTTATTCACCCCTTACAAGTCTCCTAAAAGCACGAATGCATAATTAATTGTATGCACTTCCTCTTTTCAAGCATTGCCATGAGGAGCGTCTGAGGCTATTGCAGTTTCACACTCTTAGGCTGAGTCAACTTTATAATCACTTATAAAGCTCAACTGGGTTCATTTTAAAAAACATATATCTAATGAGAAAGCAGAGGTCTCTCTCTCTCTCTCTCTCTCTCACACACACACACACACATACACACACACTTATTAAATGTCAGTTTTGAAGGAAATGTAGAAATATGCACATGTAGTCTAGCTGAAGGAGGGGCAAAGTGAACCTTGCCACTGAATGACTTCATCTGTACTTTCAGGAAAGCCACAGAATTTTCTATACTGATTTTCCCACCCACTGTACCAAGTGTCTTTATCTTATTCTTTCCCTGAGAATTGTAGATGTTGCTAGCATTCAGAGAGAAGTGGAACCTTCAGTACACTCTCCCTGATTCTGAAAAGGATATTCCAGGTAAAGGAATTTGACCAGATAAAGTTGGCACATCCTTACCCCTACTGAAGAATGATTGCTAAATGCATGGGATAGTGTAAGATGGGGAGAAAGTAGGTAGTTGTGATATTTTTTATTGGACCAAGTTCTGTTGATGAAAGTGTGCCCTTCCTCTGGTTCACATTGGTGAGAGGATGCAAGCTTTTGGACCACTCTGGGACCTTTCTCAGGCATGTAGCAAGTGAGAATCATGGGAAATAGGAAATGCAAGACAAGCATATATTAATGAAAGTGATTGCATGGGAGGGAGCTGTTCAGGGGTGGGGAAATTGCTGGGGTTTCAAATATTTTAATGATCCACTTGGGGCAAATTGCTGTTTTGTTTAAAACACCACCACCAGTCTTAAAATGGTACCTTCTGAAAAGCAGGACAATGTGTGGGGTGGCACATCTGAGATTTACTCACAGTGCTGGCATATTGTGGGTTGCCACAATTCAGGTGTCTGAATGCACAGGCATCCAAATAACCCTGCCCCTTTCCAAATCCATTCAGTCCAATTTCTGCTCTTCCAGTTGAAAGATCCGAACCCTGGTGTACAAAGTGCCCAACTCCTCTTATCCCATTTGCACACATTCTTCCCCTCCCTGCCCTTCTCCTTTGCTTATTTACTTTTGCATTCAATTTGAGGGGAAAATATCTATATTTTCTCTGAGAAGTGCATTGGCGAGATGTTTAAACTTGCAAAGCCAAAGGGGAGGAGGAGGCTCTCCCCAACAGCAGTGTTGTAGAGGTGGGCCTGCCCTTTCAGAGAGGCTGAAAGATCTGAAGTTTTGGAGGCTGAATGAAAGAAACACTCAGCTAACAAAACAGTTCGCCACAGAAGAAGCTTCATCTGGTCTGGCCAAATCCCTCCTTTCTTTCCATCTTTTCTCTCCTAATAACAGCTGCCCTCTCATTCCCTGTTACTCCGCTGTGAAGAACAAAACCTCCCTCTGACTATCTGTTTTTCTTTTCTTCCCCAGAGTAGGTCTCATTACTGGTGATTAGCAGATGATTAAAACCAATTCAGCTTCCCCCAGTAGATATTTTCTCCCTGTTTGTGACTAACGCGTCAGTCTTCAATGAACGTGCTCCTAAGCTTATTAACAGGCTCAGAGGATTAGCTGCCACAGAGCTTCGTGGCTTCGATATTGTGATGCAGCGAGTGACATGGAACCATTTGCTGAGCAGAGACAGGGCCGCTGGGACTAAATATCTAAATCACAATTTTATTTCCATGTAGAGCAAGATTAAAAAAAATAAATATTCCTAACAATAATTACAAAAATCAAACGTTTGGATAAGTCTGAAAATAGCCTTAAACTTAAGGGTAGCAAAATAACTATGTAGAAGAAAGAGCCAATTATATATATGTCTGAAGCACTTGTATGTATAGTATTTTTATATTATATATTTATATATATATAACTAATACTATACATACAAGTGCTTCAGACGAAGTTAGTTTGTAGATTTTAAGTCAAAGATACCCATTGGGATCATCTAGTCTGACTTCCTGCCCAACAAAGGTTGCTTTCTATGTCTGTGTGTCTAACCTACCTGTGTGTGCCTAATCTATGCTACATTAAGTAACAGGCCTAAACACTTTCCAGTCAAAGACAGGAGTGAAGCACAGTGTTATAAACTTGACTAGAGACTTTTCTCCCCCTGAAACAACTCATGATGTTTGATTTTCACTGGCGACTTCTCATGGATGGAAGGAATTTTCAGACATATTATCATGTGGAAAAATATTTTTTAACAGGCTTTTTATTTTTACAAGATCACAATAATCAGGGGGTGCACGATTTTTTAAAATGGGCACAGAAAGTTAGATTTCTAAATCCATAAACCATTCAGGCATCAGTTTTTTAAAAAAGTGATCACAGAAGATATTTCATCTGCTGGGTTTCCACAGCCTCCTACTAAGTCTGACCATTTATTTAGATGCCTAATAATGGAAAGACATTAATAACTTCAGACACCCATTTTTGAAAAACTGGGTCAGCAAGTAAAACTAAGCGAGTGAATAACACTTTCCAAGTAGGCTTGGAGACAGAGGGTGAAAACAGACATGACACTAACCACCCTTTAACCACCCTTGGTGGTTATTTATGCATGTTGCAGGGCTGTATTGGTGCCCTATGCAGCCCTGAAACATGCATAAATGACCACCAAGGGTGGTTAAAGGGTGGTTAGCGTCATGTCTGTTTTCACCCAGAGACCTTCCATTACCACTTTGCTACATGCATTAGAAATATGTTAAATACAGATTATTCCCCTTTCAATTTTTTATGTTTTTTCCATTTATTTTTTTCCATTGTCTTCCTTTTCAGAGCAGCTTAACTCTGAGTGTGCTGAAGCTTGAAATGTATCTTCCCATTTGTAATAGCAACAGGGCATGCAGCAAATGTCAACAAATCCCCTGTCACCTGGGCAAGTAGGAAATGTGAAAGGAAAGTCACGAGTAGTTCTCGCTGCATAAGAGAAGAAAATCCTGGAGAAAATAAACAAACTATGAGCTGGCACAGGAAACACTAGCCTCAAAAAACAAAAACAAAATTGACACAATGAAAGGACAATATGGGAATGTAGATGACAGTGGGCATTTTTACACACACGTTAAAGTTCTGGATTTTTCAATCTTCTGGGTTCACAAGTTCACAAGTAAGTTCCGGATTCATTTTTCTCACACACACACACACACACACTGCCCTGAGGCAGTTCCTGGATGCATTCTTCACACAAACACTGCCCTGAGGCAGCCTAAATTAGCCGCAGCTGTAGACATGACAGGCTGCCATGGAAACCAAGGGACCACAGCTGCCTGCAGCAAAGCAGTTTACCAGGAGAACCTTTTACACACAAAAGTTCTGGGAGAAGTTCTATAGAGAAGTTCAAAGATCCGGATGTTTAAGATCTGGGTGAGTGATTTAGACACACAGAAAGTTCAGGATGTAACAGCAAACATCCAGTGTCAATTATTGGAAAAACAGCCCATATGTGTGTTTGTGATCTAGACACACATGCACACCTGTATTATTAACTTCTTCACTTTTTACATTTAGTGCTGGCAGACATAAATTTCAAAAATAAGGGACACGAAAAAGCTGTGACAGCTGCAGTGCTTAGAATTGCCAGCACAAGGCCCAAGAAGTTTGCTCCAGAAGCCATGCCCCCCATGCCACAAGGCATGCCTCCTAGGCCAGAGCGCATCAAAGCAGGGAAATAAATACTATTTTCCAGCTAGCAACCCAACTACTGGACTAACAGCTGGATATAAAACAGGAGTTCTTGTGATTTAATCTATATGAAGGGATCAACTTAGGGCTTGTTCAGAAGAGCAGGTAATAAGAGGTTGCTAATCAGGAGAGAAGACTAGGGGACTGCAACCCTTGCCTTTGCATCTATTCAGATGAGCACACCTGTGAGTTATCTTCACCCATCTTCTAAATATATACTTATTAAAAGAGGTAATAATCTCTCTCCTTTTGCCTTGTTACTACAATCCCTTTGCTTGTGTGAACAAAACTGAGGGTGTAGTGAGTTAGGACTTGTTCCTATGAGCACTTTTGGAAAGTAAGTACCTTCTAATTCACTTTAGCCTCTCCTTTGTTCTCACAAGCAGGGAGTTTAAAATGAGAATAAAGAACTTGCCTCTCCAAGTAAGAAGTGGGGAGAGAGGCTCCTATTCCAAAGTATTTGCAAGGAAATTACCTCCTTCCATGAGTCCTCTGATACCCCAAACCTTAGTACTTTCTCCTTTTGAGTTTACTTCACACCATATATGCCTCACTGATTGCTTCTTATTCCAGCTCCCCCTGCTAGTAGTTTGCGGTAGGGTCCCAAGTAGGAAGATCAAGTGAGGAGAAGAACTATTTAACTGCTGGGTCCCCCGCTTGTGGAAACAAAGGTAGAGGGAGTATCTTTGGAGTAACTACCCTGTTTAATTTGTACGTGTGATAACAAGCCCTTTAGAGGTTGTCAGTTTGCCATTAAGTAGATACTCGTGAGAACAAGCACTCACTGTGGTTTTCATTCACTCAAGAATAGGAATGGAGAAGTATGTGGGGTTAAGAGTAGCAAAATGAGCTTGACTTTAGAGCAGGTGTGGGAAACCTTTTACCTCCACTTTGAAAATTAGTACAAGCTCCATCAGTTGCATAGAAGCTGAGGGTGAGTGATTAAAGGGTGCATTCAGGAAGACCATGGTCCACATCATGGATCTATGTCATGGATTTGTCCCCTGTGTACATGCATACCCACATTCTGCTCAACTAAGCAGACATTCTCTCACACACATTTTCACACAACTAAGCACACACTAACAAAAAAAGAGGCAGCTCTCCACCAATCAAGTCAACAGAAGCTGAGTCATTGACTTTAATGGATGAAGAACTGTGTATAAAGACAGGGTCCCACTTTTTCTCCTCTTCTTGTGCACCTAAAGGGTTGGCTATTTTACATTTCCTTTCAGCTGGAAACATGGCTGTTTTTCCATCACATGGTAGGGGAGGGTCCTCTCTTCCATCACACATTGAGGCAGCAGCAGCAGCTGCCCCCATGTTATGAGCTACAGGGGATATTAAAGGAGAGGGAGAAGGAGGGGGAAGGAGACTGGGTGGTGGAAATCTTCAGCAAACCAGATTAACATGGTGATGAGGCCAGTCTATGGCCACCCACTGACCCTCTGTTGTGTTAATACATCATTATTCTGTTTGTAAATGTGTTTCTCGTTAGCATAGCCATTAGCCAACCAATGGAAAGAAAAGTGTGAGAATTGGGGTCTTGAATCTGTATCTTGGAGGCTGAAGGAGTGAGTCTGTCACCACAGTGCCACTGCTGCATGTTGAGTTTGGTTGGACTTCTGCCTTGGAGGCCTCTCTTCTTTACTGGCTGGGCCATATCCCCTCTTTCCCAGCTTGCTGCCTGCCTGGCCAGCCAGTAGCCACCAGAAGCTGAGTAGAACATTGCTTTCTCCCTGTCATTTTGGTAAGAGCCTGCCTGATCCTGCACCTGAGGCCTATTCTCTCTTCCTGCCTGAACCTTTACCATGTCTCTGCTCCTGGACATTATCCTGGGTTTGCCCCATATGCCAGGCAGTAGGTCCTGACAAAAGGACTCTGATCAAAAAGGCTCAATGGGTAAAAACATGACAGTAACCTGCTCTGGCCCATGGGCCACTGTCACATTTGTTGTCGGACTGCCAGATATTCACCCAGACTGACCCCAAGCATGGTGGGGGCTAACCCGGGCTCTCATCATGGCAAATGGCTGAGGTCACAACTTGGGCTACTATCTGCCCAATCAAGGCAAAGTGGGCCCGAGTGTGTTAGCATGCCTGTTCTTGCTGGCCTGGATTGGGTCTGCCATGGCTGGTTGCCATGGCTGCCTGTCATGGTGGAGGGTGCTGGGTGCAGCATGCGGGTGGGGCCAGCTAGCTGAATCTTCATGTATCTCCCCACCCCTCGGGCCCTGGCTGTGTGAACGTTTGTTCTGAGGCCCGATCCGGTCTCCAGACTGTGTCCACAATGGCTTCCTAACTCAAGCCAGGTCAGGTTGCTGCTGCAGTCATGTTTGTTTTCACCCAATAAGGATCAATGCATTGGCCAGTGGAATACTCCTTGCAAAGGCACTACCAAAAACGTTTTCATCCCCACAACCTGTCAGTTTTGCTAGTGAGAAACCACAGGGAACCATCCCACAAGGCTGTCCAAACTCCTGGGAAAGCAAGAAATGGAGAAGGGAAATTTAAGGCATTGTCCAATCGTAGGATGATGTACAAAGACAGCGTATTACAGAAGGTGTTTGTTTGCACACAACACCCGCCATGAAAGCCATAAGCCACCTGGGCCCCACCTATCCAAGAGACTGCCTTTCCTTCATGGTCTACTGTGGCTGGCCAGGAATGCTCTCTTGTGGGTGCCGCCAATCAGCCTTGTCTGTATGACAAGGGCCCGCAGGAAAGTGTTCTCGGTTGCTGCCCCAGTACTGTGGAACTCCCTTCCTCTGGAGGTCCATCAGAGCCCGAGCCTGACCATATTCCAGAGACAGTGTAAAACTTTTCTTTTTGGTAAAGCATTTGGCAGGTATGGTTAGGGGCTGGGGGTGGGAGGGTTAGGGGTGAGGGTAGGGTTTTCTTGAATATTTTTTTAAAAGGGTATTTTCTCAGTCTTAGGGAAAGGGGCAAGATAGAAGTTTAAATAAATAAAAACAAACACATACCTTCTCTGAAGAAAAAGGTGATACTTCCACGGAGACATTTCTTCTTTAGGATAAGTAGGAGACAGGTCATGAAGGGGCTGAATTACAGTGGGATGGATGGGAGGAACATCCATGAAGGAACAGAAGTATAAGATGAAGGGACTTTTTGAAGTTTGAACAATAATCATGCACTAAGTGACATGTGGTGCCATTTACTATTTCACTTTGCTTTTGCTTGGTAAGTGGAGGCTAGATAGCAGAGAGAGACAGAGACAGAGAGACAGAGGATGGTGTACTATTATAAGCCAATGTATTACAGAAGGGTGTTTGTTTGTTTGTGTGGCATGACCCACATGCCAAGAAAGCCCTCAGCGGCCTGGGCAAAAAATTCAGAAGTGCATAAGCAACGTAGTGTATAGCACGCAGTATGTCTCCTCAACATAGAAACTTAATTTAAATTTTCAATTTGATTTAGGCAATTAGGAACCTACGGTCTGGTTCACACAACACTCTTATCCCTGGATAACTTTCCAAGGCGTTTACCCTATGCAATCTCTTCTGGTGTGTTCATAAAATACACAAGTACAACTCCCTACCCCTTTCTCCCCCTCCTCCAGCTTCTGCTGGAAGTGCCCCTTTATCAGGTGTAAAGTGCTCAAGTTTGAATCAAAGTTAAAACAGGGGTCAGTTGCCCTGAGGTAAATGTGTTCACACCTCCAAGATTCATTTGAACATCAGAGGGCTCAAGAGTCCCAAGGGTCTACTTTACTTAAATTGCTGCAACCCAGGAATTTGGACACTCATAAATGAGTAGGGGCGGTGGTGCATTCATTTTGTTTTCTATTGGTTACTAAGATGAATGGAGTCCCATTAGTAACTAACGTTACAAAAATAAATAAGCAAATAACTGTCGTTTGCTTTCATTTGTTTTTGAAAACTTTGCAAAGAAGGTACTCCTACCATTTTTGTTTTTATTGCCAAAACCCCTTTGTTTTCAGGGGCTTTCATAAACAGCCCTACTGGTTTTGGTTCCCCTCCCCCATTTATTTTATTAAAAAATAATTTAAAATAACAATAAATTTAAAAAAATCACTGCCCATGTGCAAAATGGCCAACGGACCATTCTGTGCATGCACAGCCCTTTTCCAAAATGGCATTAATACTGCCAGTATCATTTTGGAAAGAGCTGCACATGCGCAGAATAGTTTGGTGACCATTTGCATATGTACAGTCATTTTTTATTCTTTATTTTTCATTTTTAAAATGAAAACAGAAGAAAGGAAACGATCATCGTTTGCTTATTCATCCATCTTCATATTTTAGTAATTAAATGAAAACCAATTGCACATGCCTACAAAATGGCCACCAGGACCATTCTGTGCATGCGTGCTCTTTTCCAAAATGGTATGCATGTGCAGAAGAGCCCTGGTATCCACTTTAATTTTTTTAAAATTAAAGAATCACTGCACACGCACAAAATGTTCACCAGACCATTCTGCGCATGGATGCCCTTTTCCAAAGTGGCACCAGCAGCATTTGCTGCCATTTTGGAAAATGGCAGCCAGTCTGCACATGTACACAGTGGTTGTTTTGCACATGTACAGGCCGGCTGCCATTTTCCAAAAAATGGAGGTGATGTTGCTGCCACCATTTTGGAAAAGGGCAAGTATGCGCAGAATGGTCGAGTGGCCATTTGCGCATGCACAAGAATGGGTTTTTTAACAAAAACCCTAAAACAAATCATTTTTGTCAAATGAAAACTAAAATGAATCAGGTGTTTTCTGCACACTCCCATAAGATATGTTAAGAGAATCTTTTAATCAACTTAGCTTCAGTCTATTTGTAACTTTTAAAGTGATTTAAGATCGTACATTCTAAAGGGTGGCACTGATATCCTAATGCTAAGTACATTTCTTGTCAAAACAAGCATTACTTCAGTCACATGTCAGAACTACTGCTCTTTTTCTCTAACAGACCATTTATTTTGTAGTGATTATGCAATCGTGGAGGTGTGTGTATGCATTTTTATGTAAATGTTTGTTGGCCAATGTCCTATTTTCCAGTGGATTTATGTATCATCTTTAGTTTATGTTTAATAAACTTCCCCGCTGGTATGATATAAAGCCAGAATTCTCCTTGTGTTCACTTGAACACCTCCCTTTAAAAGTGGAACCTGGAAGCATATTCACAACCAAATCACTCACTGTGAGAGTTGATACCTATTACCCAGTCCAGGGTAGCAGCCTTCTGGGCATGACAGACTTCTCCAGTGACTGTCCCCAAAATGCCAGAATGAGTCCCCTGGAGCATCTGCTCCCCACAGATCTCAGTGGAAAGCATTATAGCAGTGAAATAGAAGGCAAGGTGGTTGGAGCACAAGTGGCTCTCGACTTGCACTGAAGCTGACTGATTGTGCCATAGATCAGCGTTGAAGGACTATAGAGTGGCTAAAGTGGAGAGGGAAGCTCTCCTCTCTATTACCATACTGTCTGCAAAGTTTCATCCAGCAGAGGTTTTCTGGGCCGTGAACAGCTCGGTGAATCCAGGTTACCTCTACGCAGAGGCTGAGTAATCTATTGCTCATTATGGTGCATTTGTCACCCACTTTGCAGACAAAGTTACTTATATTGACCATGGCTCAGGGGCCGCTAGTTTAACAGTGGAATCAGAGTCTTGGGCCGTGGAGGCTCAGTCTTGTCCTTTTTATTTGGATTAGGGCTGAAAGCAAATTTTCAGCCTGGTTAGATTCCAAAAGAAATGGGCATTTTCTTTGGTCCGATCAGAACTCAGACTTCCTCTCAATTAATATAGCTGTGCTCTAGCGTGAAACCTTTTGACCTGTTTTATCTACTGCATGCTGCTTTCCCCTGCCATGAAGTTCAGTGGTTTGTGTTTATCCAAATGATATGCTTATTGATCCCATAGGAGTCTTATTTAGCTGCATGTAGTTTTGGTACTGCAGGGATGGTGTTATTTTCCTGGGAGGTTGCCGAGGTCACACGTGTGAGGGTTACATCTCTCAGGTGGAGGCACTGGGCTACAAGAACATCTCTTACTGGGTATGCAGAGGACAGGAAGAGCAAGAGGCTACCTGGGCTGACTACACCACCGTATTGCCAGGTCAAACTCAGTACATCTCCCATCAAATAAAGTGCCACACCCAGTGCTCCTTCAGGTGGACACCTGGGGCAGACATAGGGTGATTTCAGACGTTACGCCGTCCCAATTCGTCCAAGTGAATACCCGGTGGGGGTGAATGAAATAACCACCTCCCATGGTCAAATAATGGCCCGAATAGATGTGCTGGATGATCCTGGTGGGGAATCGGGGAGGGGCCAGGGCCGTGCGGCGCAATGTGAGGTCTCACAGCCCCACCCCCCATGCTCCCCTGCCGCCCATCCTCTGGGGAGACAGGCGGGCACCGTGGCCAATGCGTCCACAGCGCCCAGCCACTTTGACCATGGGCCGGAATCCCGCCGGGGATTCTGGGCCATGATCGCTGGCCAGACGTTACTTTTTATTGCTTCCCGCCGGGAATCACTTTGACCACGCTTTCGGAGCTTGTCCCACGGGGAGCCCGGGAAGCATGGTTGAAATTGACCCCATGTGGGAATCGGCCGTGGTGAACATCTGGCAGCCGCCAAACAGACGTTCAGGGCGCTTTGGCCCCGCAGCGAAATTGACCGTGGTTCACTCTGGTTGACTGTGATCTCGTAACGTCTGAAAATACCCATAGTTGGTTGGGGGTTACATCCCCATTTAATTACAATAGTCAGCCACTCTTGCTCTTTTAGCAGTGGAAGGCCCAGGAGGAAGCTCCCCAGACAGACACTAGTCCTTCACCAGTCACAGCTTTTCAGATGTAGCTTCTTAGTGACACTGGTTTCTCACAGCTCAGCTCCTAGCCTCAGCTCTTCAGCAGTTGCTGGTCTTTGTGGGCAGATCTCAATATATTGCTCCTCTGCTCAGTTTCCTTCTTTCATTGCTCTGCCTCACGCTATGGTTCCCTCACTTCAATTTCATACTCTAGTCTGAGTCACCTAGCCTTGGTTGGCTTTTTCTGTCCTCAGCCACCATTCTGTGCCCTGCTCTACTTGTAGGACATTGCAACTGTACTGCTTTGTGAAAGAAATTTCTTTTCACCTTAAAACTTCTTTCAGATTTAAGCTGAATGTTCATCGAGTCTAAAGACATTAATGAACAGCACAATTGCCACTCACAAATGGGTGTCTATCGGGTCGTTTATTCAGTGGACATGGATCGGGAACCTGTGTTCCCAGACTGTGTTCCCTGCACAGCATCCTCCTCAAGATCAAGAAGGATCTGTACAGGCTAAGGCATGGATATTGGCCACAGCCCTCCCTGCCTGTAACTTGGTCCCAGAACCCTGGCAGCGGGTCCTGGGGCTGGAGTGGCTGTTTCTTGATGCTTTGGAAAATTGTCTCTTTGTGCGAGGAAAGATGGTCCCGGACCCATGATGCTGGGTCTTGGGGCTAGAGTGCCAGCTTCTGGATATTGGCCACAGCCTTCCCTGCCTGTAACTTGGCCCCAGAACCCTGGTAGCGGATCCTGGGACTGGAATGGCTGTTTCTTGGTGTGGTTAAATGAAGTCTCTCAGTGCAAGGAATGATGGCCCCAGACCCATGATGGTGGGTCCTGGGGTTAAGGTGGCAGCTTGTAGATATTGGCCACAGCCCTCCCTGCCTGTAACTTGGCCCCATAACCCTGACGGCGGGTCCTGGGGCTGGAGTGGCTGTTTCTTGATGC
>QEPC01002769.1:1147677-1177425 GCA_003113815.1 Sphenodon punctatus
GCCCTCCATAACATTGCTCGGATCCGCCCCTTTCTTTCTACCTCCTTGGCCAAAACCCTTGTTCATGCTATGGTTATCTCTCGCCTCGATTACCGCAACCTCCTCCTTGCTGACCTCCCTCACTCTCACCTGTCCCCCCTTATCGCAATCCTAAACTCTGCTGCCAAGGTCATTCACTCTGCCCGTTGCTTCAACCATGTGCAGCCTCGCCTCTTCTCTCTTCACTGGTTCCCCCTTCCTGAACGTATCCTGTTTAAACTCCTGGTATTCACGTTCAAAACACTGCACAACCAAGCTCCCCCTTACCTCTCGGACCTAATCTCCCTACACACTCCTTCACGCGCTCTCCGCTCTTCCTCTGTCCCCTCCCTCACTCTCCCTCATTTCTCCTGCTCACCTAATCGCCTTCGACCCTTCTCCCTTGCTGCCCCCCATGCCTGGAACTCCCTCCCTACCCACATCCGCCTGGCCCCCTCCCTCCGCACCTTCAAATCCCTCCTCAAGACCCACTTTTTCCTCACTGTCTTTCCCAATGCCTGCTAGTCATTCCCATATACTTACTGTCTGCCCTCCTCTGCAGACTGCTGCAACCAACCTGATTGTAACCAAGCCAAGCACACGCACCTGAGACTTCGCATCTGCTTGAATGTTTGTTTGTCTTCTCCCCTGTCTCTCCCACTGTCCCCTCTCCCTGTCTCCCCCTCCTTGTCTTTTAGATTGTAAGCCACAGGCAGGGACCGCATCTATTTCTATGTTCTGTACAGCACCAGGTCCATGGCTGACGCTATATAAATGTTTATAATAATAATAATAAATAAATCAATCTCTAGAGCCTCCCAAACTCAGTTGAAGACCCTTAATCCATCCACAATAATAACAATAATAATTGTCAAGCTTTGACTGTCCCTGGCACTTGCCAACATGTCCTTTTATTGGGTGCTGTCACCCTTGGACATGTGGGTGAATGTCAAGGACACTCACAGCGGGAAAACAGGGCTATTATCCTGTTTATTTTGACCTTAAGACTGCTTTTAGATGAGCGGGCCACTCTGGCAGATTGAAAAACCTGCTTTTAGAAAAGCCACACAGTTGGCGTTCCGTTTACACACACCAGAAGTGTCAAACCTCAGTATCGGGGAGTTTAACAAATATGGTTTTAAAAATAATGTACGAGCCGCTGGGCGCTGCTGTTTCCAATGGTGACTGGCGACTTCCGGTGCATACAAACACCCCCCTGTGACTTTTCTAAAAGCAGATTTTTCAGTCCGCTAGATTGGCCTGCTCATCTAAAAGTGGACTAAGTCAAAACATTCAGCTTTAGCTTGAAAGTTCACAAAGAGCATATGAATGTGATTAATTAAAATTCAGTCTCTAAATAGCCTACCCCGCTCTTCATCCAACTTTTTTCATTATTACCCACTTTTCTTTCAGTCATAGCAGGTTAATGAAGGACAATTTAGGAATGTTACATTAGGAAATTCAACTATTCGGGAACCAGTTTTGCTTATGGAAATTGTAATAATTACAGTCCTGCAACAGAAATGATCCAGCACTGGAAACCTTGCTCCAAACAGCCTAAGAATTTGAGAGAGATGAAGCCTTGAATTTGGATGCTTAAGTTTGGAGGACGTGCCCTGCCTTTTGGAACACATTGAAGTCAATGAAAACAACAATAGAGAATAGTGAGATTTCAGACAAAGATGGTGGTTGGTAATATGACAAGGGACCTAAATCAAAGGGATTTTTACAATTGGCATAAATGGACTTTGGTTTCTGCCTAAAAAGGGCTATTCTCAAAGAATTTCCTTTCAAGTTAGTAGCCCCCCAATTTGCACACTACAGTTTAGCAAACAAAATATTGTGCAGATATACTTGTACTTAACTTTGCTGAGAGATCAAGGAAAAAATGCAATGGTGAGTTGAGCATCTGTGCAATGCTATAAGAAGTTAGAAGTTGATTGGGTGCTTTAGAGCATTGCAAAGATGGCTGTAACACAGAACAATATTTACTAAATCACCAATACCAGCCCATCACTGGGCTCCCATGAAAAGCCAAGTTTCTTCTTCAACCATGCTTTCTCTAAGGGTGAAGATTGCACGCATTAGCAACAGGTGAGTGCTCACCTGCCCATCTATTAGGTGTTCACAAGATGTTAGGTCACATGGCATCATCCAAGACATCACAGGCCTACTGTGTGGGCATGTGCATGCTAATGCATGCCCATGTTGCCACTTGTTAATTAGGTTTGTCCACAGCCTCAGACGCATCCAGGTCTACCAACACCACAGAGTCACGTCTAGCGCAACTGCAGGGATCGCATTCTCCCAACTGACAGGAGAGAGTGGGAGCAAGAGAGCTCCAATGAAAGGGGAGATCACAGCCAGAGAAGACTTCATCCCAGACCAGGACCTCCCTCTTCATCAGAGGCAGTGCTTGCATGCTCGGGTGGCTGCAAGATGAGAGAGTAATCACACTCTCTCAGCTGAAAGGCGGCTTCAAGAGGAGAACACAGAGGGTGCATGAAGGACCTTCTCCAGAGGATCTGCACCCGCACTCCTCTCTCCATTTGGAAAAGTAACCGTGCGGATCAAGGGAGGCTCCTCTGGAGATCTACGAGGCTCCTGTGCTCCCCTTGATTCCTTTCCCAAACAAAGGGAGGAGTGCAGGTGCAGTTCTCTGAAGAAGGCCCTCCCTGCACTGCCCACTCTCTCCTTTTGCAGTCGTCTCTCAGATGAGAGAATGGGATCACTCTCTTCTCTTGCAGCTGCCCAAGCATGCAAGTGCTGCTTCTGATGGAAAGAGGGGTGGTGGGGGGGGGGGGGGGGGGGGGGGGGGGGCGGGGTGCCACTGGTGGAAGCTACTGCCAGCACATGAAATGCGGGCAGGGGGCTGTCTGTTTATTAGCCCCACATGCTAAAAAATGTGATTGGGGGATGTACGGACTGAACACAGACTTCAGTGGGCTATAGTCTCATTTGATTTCACCCTAAAACTATTCAGATGCTAAGTCCTCTGAGTAATGCTTCCTCTTAATGCTGGCGATCTGAGGCCGTCGAACGGGGGACTTCCAGATGTCCACTTCCTGAACATCAGAGCCGCAGGTCCCTGCGGTTTACGGAAGACCTGCGGCAGTTAAAATGAGAAGGGAGGTGGTTAGAGAGATAGTGACGTCGTACTCATGCTGAAGATGACAGATTTCAGCATAAAGGTAGTTTGGAAGCCTATGCAGTGGCTGTGCAGGCAGCAAAGAAGTTCTTTGCTGCCATCATAGCATCCACAAAATCTTGCCTGGTGGAGCTCTTCTGGATCAGTCCAGCCTCCATCCACCTGGAAGTGGAGATTTCCCAGGCCCGCTGTGATATTTATTGATTTTTTTCATGGATAAAATCGCTTGCATTCACCATGACTTTGCTGATACAGCTGGGGAACCAGAGGCTATGAATGCCCTGGCTTGTCCTATTTTATGGGATCAATTTTGGTTGGTGACCCATGCTGAAGTAGGGGACGTCCTGGGGTTGTTGGGGCCACAACTTGTGAATTAGATCCTTGCCCATCCTGGTTTGTTAAGGCCACCAGGGAGACACTGGGGTTCGTGCTGGAATAGGGGGTCAACACCTCCCTTGAGGAGGGCAGGGTCTCTTAAGGAGGCTATGATGTGACCCTTTGCTCAAAAAAACCATCACTTGATGCTGATGCCCTTGCCAGCTACCGACCTGTCTCTAACCAGCCCTTTTTAGGGAAGGTTATTGAGCGGGTGGTGGCCCAGTGACTCCAGGAACAACTTGACTGGGTTGGTTTTCTGGATCCCTTGCAGTCTGGCTTTCATCTGGGATATGGTACTGAGACTGCGCTTGTGGCCTTAGTGGATGACTTGCACCATGCTCTAGATCTGGGACAATCAACCCTTTTGGTTCTGTTAGACTTAGCCGCTTTTGATACCGTTGACCATGAGATGTTGGTGACTCGTCTGTGGAACCATGCCGAGGTGGGCAGGATTGTTCTTGAATGGTTCCACTCATTCCTGGCTGGTAGAACTCACTGTGCGGTTCTGGGTGACTGTATATTATCTCCTTGGGATCTCATGTGTGGGATCCCGCAGGACTCTATTTTGTCCCCCCTCCTGTTCAACATATATATGCACTTGCAGCCCTTGGGCAAAGTCGTGAGAAGACTTGGAGTGTGTTATACGCTGAAAACACCCAGCTTTACCTCGTGTTTTCAGCAGACTCAGGCTCCACAGTCTTGTTGCTTACTCAATGTCTGGCAGCTGTGGGGGTCTGTATGAGGGTGAGCTGCCTGAAGTTGAATCCCGACAAAACGGAGGTGATGCTGGTGTGGAGGGTCGAAGGAGTGGAGGCCCCCCATCATTGATGGGGTGTGCCCTGCCTTGGTTCCTCAGGTTTGCAGTTTGGGTTTACTCAATTCACAGCTCCACATGGAGGTCCAGGTGGCAGCTATTGATGAGGGGTGCATTTAAGAAATTACATCTGATATGATGGTTATGGCCATATATCTCGGACTGCAACCTTGCCACCACCACTCATGCCTTCACACCGAAAAGTTTGATTACTGTAACGTGCTCTATGTGGGGATACTCAAGGTGACTGTCTGGAGGCTGCAGCTGATGAGAATGCAGTGGTCAGTGTCCTTACAGGGACAGGCCGCCACAAGCACATAACATTGGTGCTCTGTTCTGTACTGGCTGCCTGTAGCCTTTTGGGCCTGATTCAAGGTCCCACCTACCTGTGGGACCGCCTCACTCCCTGGGTTCTGGAATGGCTGTGGCGGTCGGCTGGGGGTGCCCTTTTGGAGGTTCCCCATGTTTGGCGGGAGGCCACATTGGAGAGAACATTCTCGGTCACTGCACCTCAGATGCGGAACTCCCTCCAGGCGGAGGTTCATTTGGCCTGGGACCTTCCCTTCTAAGGGCATCAATGTAAAACCTGGTTGTTTCGCCAGGTGTTTGGCGAGGGACATGGATAGGGGGAGGGTTGGTGTTGGGTTGGGGGTGTATGATAACCCATAGGGAAGTATTGCTGTTTTTATTGAATTTCATGTATTTATATTATATATTTTATATTGTTATTTTTGTATTGGACGCTGCCCCAAGCTGCCTTGGTAGGAGGGCGTGGGATCTAAAATTTTAAAATAAATAAATAAATATTGCAACAGTCCTGTCTCTCTGCATTATGTAGTGTCATGTAACAGATGTAATTGAATGCATGATGCATTAGACTCCACATGCGGTGTACCAAAGAGAAAACTAGTTTATTATCCTCAGAAATTTTGTATGAAATAAAATTCATATGTGTGGGGAGAAAAAACATCTGTTCAAAGCTTTGCTGAAAAATAATAGCTCTTTACAGAATGTGTTTTTATTTAATTAACGCTCTAGGAATTTGACCTAGTCGTCCTTCAATAACGCTGCACTTACAACAAAGAAGCTCCAACAATAAACGTAAATGCGAAACAGCAAAGCTCAGCCAACTCTACCCTTTGCCCTCGGGGAAAAAGCACCTTTAAAATAAACTCTGTCTCTGTCTCTCTCTCTCTCTCTCTATATATATATATATAAACATAGCCCTAATTGATTAAGGGAACAGCCAGAGACGTCCTGCTGTAGCCTAGAGACTAACATAAATTTCCTATGTTATGTCCATAACATCCATATGGATACACACTTTATTTGTGTGTGTGTATATGTACCGTCTTTTCAAACATTACTGAAGCATCTGAATACCTTCCAGAATAGAATTTAAGGGTTCATTCTTACAACTACTGCTCCAGTTTTGTTGATCTTGAGGAGTTATCCTGGAGTAACTGCCTCCCTCCCAGTCTGCTATCATGACTGGTAAAATCTTTCTCTGTATCTCCTTTTTCTGTTCACTGGACAGTTGACAAAAAATTGAAGCAGGAGCACGGAGAAGGCTAACAAAAGACATAACCACCGCCAGGCACAGAGAGCAAGCAAACTAGGTGTAGGATTTTCTATGAGGAAAATTCCCACTCTAGGTAAAAACCAACTATCTTTTAGGAGTGTGCATTCATTTTGGTTTTTTTAGTTACTAAAACAAATGGAGTCCCATTCGTCTTATTAATTAAAGTTCCAAAATCAAATTAATAAACAAACATAAGTTTGCTTTCATTTGTTTTTATTTAAAAATTAAAAAATAAAACAACCCCCCCACACACACCTGCATATGTGCAAAATGGCCACTGGGTACATTCAGCACATGTGCGGCCCTTTTCCAAAAGGACAGCAACCTTGCTACCATTTTGGAAAAGGACAGTCAATCTAAGCTTGCGCAAAATAGCCACCGCATATACGTAGAACGGATGCCCTTTTCCTTGGCAGCCATTTGCGCATGCGCAATGATTTTTAATTTTAAATTTTAAAAAAATTATTTTTCAAATGACAAACAACAAAAATGAAAGGGATTTTAATGAAACCCCCCAAACAGATGGATTTTTAATCCAGAAAACAAAAACAAGGAAGGCAAGTTTTGCACACCCTTACTATCCTTCCCTTGGACCTTTCCAACACAGGAAATCCCAAAAGGGTTGGAAGTTATTTTTTGTTTGTTTGTAGGGATGTGCGAATGCGGTTTGTGGGTTGGGGTTTGGCCCGAACTTGGGGTGTTTGGCCCATCCCCTGAACCCGAACTGCCCCCAGCCAAACCGCCCGGACAAAGTTCGTGTTCCGAACCCATTTGGGGGGGGAAGAGGGGAACCCAGTTTTGCTTCCTTCCAGGCTGCATGGGTGGAAGGGGCGCTGGAGCTCACCTCCCCCACCCCACCCTGCACAGCCTACTAAATTTTTTTTTAAACCCCTCACCGCAGGGATTGCCTTACCTGCTGGCGCTGGGACTCTGGCCCTGGGTCCCGCGGCAGCAGCAGATCCAGCGGCGCTGCAGAGCGCTTCAGGCCTTTGCTAGGCCTTCTGGGTCACCTGACCCAGAAGACCTAGTAGAGGCCTGAAGCACTCCGCAGCGCCGCTGGATCCAGCCCCGCTGCCGCTGCCAGTCCCAGAGCTGAAACCTGACCTACCTGGTGGTGCCAGGGCTCTGGCCCCAGGTCCGGCGGTGGTAGTGGGGCTGGCTCTGGCGGTGGCAGCAGAGCACTTCAGGCCTCTACTAGGCCTTCCGGGTCACCTGACCCGGTCACCTGACCTAGAAGGCCTAGTAGAGGCCTGAAGCGCTCCGCAGCTGGAGCCGGACCCGCCACCGCTGCCTCTGCTGCCGCGGGACCCAGAACCAGAGCCCCAGCACCACCAGATAGGGCGATCCCTGGGGTGGGGTTTTAAAAAAAATAAACTAGTAGGTTGTGCAGGGTGGGTGGGGGGAGGTGAGCTCCGGCACCTCTTCCACCCACGCAGCCTGGAGGGAGGGGAAACCAGGTTCCCCCTGTCCCCCACCCCAACAGGTTCAGCCCCCCCAAACAGGTTAGGGCTAAACAGCTGAACCCCAAATGGTTTCAGGGGGCGTACCCCAAACCCCTGGGTGTTCACACCCCCCTATATGTTTGGTTTTTTAAAAGGAATTTTTACTAAAAAGGATGATTTTGATCCTACAAATAGTCAGGTAACAGAAAAATATTTAGAGCAAATGTTTAATGGAATGCACAATGAAATAGATAAAAAACAAAATCTAGTGGTGCATTAAATGATGAAGTTAGTACCCTGTAATTATTTAGAAAAGTTCAATAAAATAAAATATTGTATAAATCGCCTTTTAATGTTATGTAAAGGTATACTAAACTAAGGTAAACCCTCTCAGAAGAATGGCCAGCTCCTCTGTAGTGTTTCAGCTTACACTTTGAAGACAACAGGTATAGAGGAAAAAGAAGCTTTCTGCCTTCAAAGCAAAGACTCTGTCAGAATGTCTAGGCGACACTTAGGACAGGGTCGTGGGGTGATGGGCTGCGTAGCTAACTAGCCTTCAGATGTAGTGTATCTGTATAGACCATGTTGTTACTGGATTCATGTTTATGGTAGCCCCCTATAATTGTTTTTGAAGCTTGTAACTTTATTATAATTTCAGCTAAATAATGTAAAATTCTCTTTTATTATTATTATTTATTATTATTATAAACATTTATATAGCACCAGCCATGTGCCTGGCGCTGTACAGAACATAGACATAGATGCGGTCCCTGCCTGTGGCTTACAATCTAAAAGACAAGGAGGGGGAGACGGAGAGAGGACAGTGGGAGAGACAGGGGAGAAGACAAACAAACATTCAAGCGGATGTGAAGTCTCAGGTGCGTGTGCTTGGCTTGGTTACAATCAGGTTGGTTGCAGCAGTCTGCAGAGGAGGGCAGACAGTAAGTATATGGGGAACGGCTAGCAGGCATTGGGAAAGGCGGTGAGGAAAAAGTTTCTCCAATCAGCTTCTCAGCATACATTTCACCTTTCCCCTAATTTCACCTGCCAGTCTTACTACTACTAATCATTTCTATAGTACTACTAGGTGTACACAATTATTTACAGGATGTTTTAAGATGTGACACCTCAGCCTGTGGTCACATTTACCCCAGTGGGATGTACGGACTGATGGCCCACTCCACCTAATCCGGGGCTGTGGTCAGAGTGGTTCTGGGTGGGCACAGCAGCCGAATAGGCCACCGCACCTGCCTGTCAGGGAGGAGGCGAGGCCGTGCTGATGAGGGCGGGGGGTGGTGCCATGAGAATGTGGGTCCACATGTCCCCCGCCCTCTCCGCATCCTCTCTCCAGCCCTGGCCACTTGCACGTTTGTTCATCGGTGGGACTTACCTCACCCCGGAGTGAGGGCTCTCAAAAAAGCCCATCACTTCTGAAAATACCCACAATCGCAGATCAGAACTGAGGCCTAGAGGTTGTGACTTGCTGCAGGCCACCCTGTGAGTTCATGGCGAGGGTGGAATTTGAACTATGTCTTCCCAGGTCCAAGTCCAGCACCACTCCCCACACTAGCTCTCGATCCAAATCAGACTATACACTTGACCTTTCCTCTACTTCTGCCTACCAGCCTAACTACTCCTTCCTCATTTATCCCTCCTGACATGATACGACACTAACCATGTCTAGTGAACCAACTTATGGTATCTTTCTCCTGGCCTCCAAGCTTGCTATGCCAAGCCAAGTAGTTTCACTTAATAAGCAAGCAGCCATAAGATTAGCAGTAGGCTTTATAGGCAGTGTACAAAGAAAGAGGGATGCATGCTGGGAAGTGGGAGGATTAATTGACAAACAGAAACAGGGCTGCTTGTCTCTGCTGTTCAAATAATAATTTTCTCCAGAGTAGAATTCTCCCTTCTCAGATGAACCCTGCTTCCTTAAAGCAAATAAATAAATAAAATAAATAAATCTATCCTAGCCCTGATTACCCTTAAGCTACCCAGGGATGGACATTCTGAATTCAGATTAGTCCACAACTGTCCAAAAATGGGAAGTTGTGGATTAATTTGTATAATATATCCAATATGTGATGGATCCATATTTACAGATCTGGAGTTCCCGGAGTCTACTTACCGGACTCATAGGACTTGATTGAAGCACCACTGCTATTGTGGTGGATCCAGCAGGTTCCCTTGCTATGGCATCCTCCCTGCTCATTATATCACTTACGCAAAATGGCCATCTTTAAACAAAATGGTGGTGCGTGAAAGGATGTCACCGCCATTTTGGTTAAGGGGAAGTGCAGAATGGGAAAATTCGAATCCATAATCCATTAATTAATCTGCAAATTTCAGATCCGAATCTACAATGGATCCAGCCTTGAGACAGGTGTTCCATGAGTGGGGGAGTTATCAGCTGTACCCTTGTCATGGACAGACCATTACCTCCTGCAGGCCTCCATCCTGGCACATGTCTGCCCCTGCAAAAGTGCAGAATCAATTCGGATGGTTCTCCCCCAGAGGCTGATGGAACCAGATCAGTTACGGAAGGCTCTGGGTAAGTTTCCCTCTGACCTTGACGACTGTTCCATTGACGACCTCGTCTTGTTATGGAATACCTTGCTGACAGAGGCCATTGATTGGACAGCTCCTAGGCTTCCGCTGCCCAGGTGACAGCTCCGCAGGCCTCCTTGGTTCTCCGAGGAACTGCGGGAGCTGAAACAAGAAGGGCGGCAGTTAGAGCGACGGTGGCATCATTCATGTGCTGAAACTGACAGATTGCATCATAGAGCCAGTTTACGAGCCTATGGCATATCTATGCGGGCAGCAAAAAAGGAGTTTTTTGCTACCCTCATAGCATCCGCTAAATCCCATCCAGCGGAGTTTTCCTGGATAGTGCGGGGGCTTTTCTGTCCGGCCTCCCTCCGCCTTGGAGTGGAGTCATCTATTGCTCGCTGTGACATGTTTGTGGATTATTTTGTGGATAAAGTCGCTCAGATTCACCACGACTTTGATGCCGCAATTAATACATATGGGGAACTGGAGGTTATAGAAGACTTGTCTTGTCCGATTTTGTGGAATCAATTTCAGTCGGTGACACCTGCCAATGCGGTTGGTGTTCTTGGTGCTGCTAGGGCCACATTTCGTGAATTAGATCCTTGCTCGTCCTGGCTGTTTAAATCTTGGCTTGAGACAATGGGGCTGTTGTTGGCTGAGGTGGTCAGCGCCTCCCTTCGGGAGGGCAGAGTGCTGGGCTGTCTCAAAGAGGCAGTGGTTCAGCCTCTGCTCAAGAAACCATCACTTGACATTGACTCACTTGCCAGCTATCGGCCTGTCTCTAACCTTCCCTTTTTAGGGAAGGTTATTGAATGGGTAGTGACTCAGCAGCTTCAGGGACATCTTGACCGCATCAGTTATCTGGACCCCTTTCAGTTGGGATTTTATCTGGGGCATGGCACCAAGACTATGCTTGTGGCTTTGGTGGATGATCTGCGCTGGGAAATGGACCGAGGTCATTCGACCCTGTTAGTTCTATTAGATCTTTCGGCTGCATTTGATACAGTTGATCACGGGATGTTGGCGATGCAACTGCAGGACTGTGCAGGGGTGGGCGGGACTGTTCTTGAATGGTTCTGCTCTTTCCTGACCAGTAGAACTCAGTGAGTGGTTCTTGGGGAGTCTTTTTCATCATACCAAGACCTCTTGTGTGGAGTCCCGCAGGGTTTGGTTTTGTCCCCTCTCCTGTTCAACGTATACATTCAGCCACTCGGTGATGTGATCAGGAGGTTCAGCGTGCGGTGTCATCAATATGCTGATGATACCCAGCTGTATCTCTCTTTTTTAATAGACCCAGGCCCTGCCGTCTCAGTGCTTACTCAGTGTTTCAAGGCTGTGGGGGACTGGATGAGGACTAACCGACTGAGGCTGAATCCCGCCAAGACGAAGGTGATGTTGGTGGGTAAGGTGATGGAGATGGTGGCTTCCATTATTGGCGGGGTCTGTCCTCCATTGGTACCCCAGGTACAGAGTCTGGGGGTGCTCCTCGACACACAGCTCCACCTGGATGCCCAGGTGGAGGCTGTAGCAAGGAGTACCTTTTGCCAATTACATCTGGTGTGACGGCTTTGGCCATTTCTCTCAAGCTCTGACCTGGCCACCATCATCCATGCTTTCATCACCTCCAGATTGGACTATTGTAACTGCTCTACATGGGGGGCTACCCATGGTGAAGGCTTGGAAACTGCAGCTGGTGCAGAATGCGGCAGCCCATCTTCTGGTAGGACTGGGCTTCCAGGAACATATTACACCAGTGCTCCGTTCTCTGCGCTGGCTGTTGGTGGTTTTCCGGGCCAGCTACAAGGTGTTGGTTTTGGCCTATAAAGCCCTAAACAGCCTAGACCCTACATATCTGCAGGACCGCCTCACTCCCCGGGTGCTGGATTGACCCGTGTGGTCATCTGGGGGCACCCTGCTCGAGGCCCCCAGAGTCTTCTGGCAGGTCACACAGGGGAGGGTGTTCTCGGTGGCCGCATAACGGCTGTGGAACTCCCTTACGGTGGAGACCCGGTTGACCCCGGATCTCCCCTCTTTTCAGAGAAGATGTAAGACCTGGCTGTTCTGCCAGGCATTTGGTGGGGGAGATGGGTGAGGGGGTGGGTTGTTGGGTAGGGGTTATTTTTCTTTTTGTCCTCCTTTTAGTTGTTTTTGAATTGTTGTTTTAATGTTTTGCAGTGTTCTAATGTTTTGCAAATTGTAAGCCTCCCTGAGCTGCCTGTGGCAGGAGTGGCGGGGTAGCAAAATTCTAAAAAAAAATAAAAAATACATAACCCTTCTTCATGTGTGAACAAAGGTGAGGGCAAAGAGAATTATGGGGGCTATAACCTTGGAGTAACTAGTCATTAGACCAAGACATAAGTATTTAAGCATAAGATACTTTCAATTTATGAGTACATTCTGGCTCCAACCAACAGCGGAAGTCCTATTGTTATTGGCATCAGTAGAGTCAGGATTTCACTCCTAATTTTGAACCCATCAAGTCCACCTCCATTCTTTGCATGCCTCTGTTTAAATTTTTTTTCTGATATTTTATATTTATTTATTTATTTATAAAAAAAATTGTATCCCGCATCCTCCTGCCCACTGGCAGTTTGGAGCAGTGCACAACATAAAAACAACAATAAAACAATCTAAAATACTACAGTACATGAAATATACATCATAATTTTTTTTTTAGCAGCAGCTAAGGCAAAATAAAACTCCTCCCCCACACCCTACCCAACCCCACCCTGAAGGCCCGGTGGAAAAACCAGGTCTTACAACATCTACAGAAAGACAGGAGGTTCAGGGACAGACAGGCCTCCAATGGGAGGGAGTTCCACAGCTGAGGTGTGGCCACCGAGAATGCCCTCTCTGCCATCGCTACCCAGCATACCCGGGGGACTTTGAGTCGGGTGCTCCCGGCCGACCGCAAGGGCCGCAAAATGACCCAGGGCCTGAGACGCTCTCACAGGTAAGCAGGATCCAAGCTGTTTAGGGCTTTATAGGTTATAACCAACACCTTGAATTGGGCCCGTAAGACAATAGGCAGCCAGTGCAGAATACGGAGCACAGGTGTGATGTGCTCTCAGAGGCCCGTCCCCATTAGGAGATGAACCGCTGAATTCTGCACCAGATGCAACCTCCAGACCATTGTCAAGGGTAGCCCCACATAGAGCACATTACAGTAGTCCAGATGACAGGTAAGGAAAGCATGGATGATGGTGGCCAGATCCGAGCCTGAGATATACGGCCGCAGCCATCGCACCAGATGTAATTGGCTAAATGCTCCCCTCACCAAAACTTCCACTTGACAATTCAGGTGGAGCTGCAGGTCGAGGAGCACCCCCAGACTATGAACCTGAGTGGCCGGGGGGGCAGACCCCGCCAATGATGGGAGCCACCAACCCCTCAGCCCTACCCACCAACATCAACTCCATCTTGTCAGGATTCAGCCTCAGCCGGTTCATCCTCATCCAATCCCACACATCTGCCAGGCACCTGGTAAGCACCGAGACTGCCGGGCCTGGGTATCCAGAAAACGAGAGGTAGAGTTGTGTATCATCAGTGTACTGATGACATCGCACGCTGAATCCTCTTATGACCTCACCCAAGGGTTGCATATACATGTTGAACAGGAGAGGGGACAGAATAGAACCCTGCGGGACTCCACACGTGAGATTCCGGGGAGATGACGAACATTCCCCGAGATCCACCCACTGAATTCTCCCTGCCAGGAAATAGCAGAACCATTCAAAAACAATTCCACTCACTCCTGCCTGGTCCCGCAGCCTCACCACCAACATCTCATAATCAATGGTATCGAATGCTGTTGACAGATCCAGTAAGATCAAAATTGATGGTCTGCCCTTGGGTGTCGTCCTTCGAGCTGCCGCCCCCAGGGCCCAGCCCTTGAAGTTATACTTGTAGGAAGGGAGAGGTGAGGAAGGGAGTCAGGTGGCACTCATCACTCCCTCCTATGCCAAATGATCAGCCCGGCCCAGCAGCAGAGTCTCCGCCCCCAGGGGGTTATACCTGTAGCAGGGGAGAGGAGAGGAAGGGAGTCATGTCTATCTATAAGCCAACCACTCCTTCTGGCAAATGCAGGCATTTTATTATTTATTTATTTATTTATTTAATTTATTTTATCTATTTAAATATTTATAATAAAATTAAAATAATAATAATAATAATAATATCCCGCCCCTCCTGAAAACAGCTCGTGGCGGCTAACAATTTTAAAACATAAAAAATACAACAATATAAAATTTAAAACAATCATAATAATATTAACAATTAAACAGGGCTAGGCCATAATAAAACAATAAATAAGGGAAGGAGGAGATTAAAAACCCCTAACACCCTCCCCCCCTCCCCAAAGGCCTGGGCGAACAGCCAGGTTTTGCAAACTCTCTGCAATGTTAAAAGGCTCGGGGCCAGGTGAGCTCCACTGTGGCCCCTGGCTTAACACGGGAGACCTCCAAGAAGGTATCCCCGGCAGACCAAAGGAGCCGCTCTGGGGCGTGGAGGGCGAGGCGGTCCCTGAGGTACGAGGGGGCCAGACCGTGAAGGGCCTTATAGATCAATACCATCTATCTGTTAAGTTTAAGGATACACTGGTCTGGTTAATCTAAATCAGCCTGTAAACTGCATTTCATACAGGTTAAAAAATAAAATAATAATAATAATTTAAAAAACCCAAACGTGCATTCATGCTTGAGACTGGTGGCCGCTTAAATCTTTTAGACACCCAGGTATTTGGAAAAAGTCAGCATGGATTAGCTAGGGTTGACTATTTAGAGGGAGTTATGATTAGAGGTATCTGTCTATACTAATTTTAAATGCTGTGCTCATGGGAGAGGGAAGCCCAGTCTTACGAGCTCTGTAAGCTTACAGGGCTTCATGAGCTTAACTGGAGATAAGTATATACAAACTCACCTTCTCAGAAATGCCTTTATTTGTGTGTGTGTGTGAGTAAGAGTAACAGGGAGAGCATGAGGAGGGAAGAGGAGATTTCTTTATTCAGTGACCACACTGCATCCTCCCTATCACCATTCCGTTTTCTTATTAAATAAACTTTTAAATAAAATGGAATATTACAGAAGTAGAATCTTCCATTTTTAAATTTCACTATTCCTTTATTGGGTGGGTAGCTTGCAAATTAAAACTGTCGGAGAATAGTCATGTGATTAAAATATCTGACAAATTCAGTTTTTGGGTGGTTTTTTCCCCCTTTTTTTTTCTCAGCTGATAAATCAATAGTTTTTCTTACTCCATTAGTTATTTCTTTGCTTTCACTAAACAGCAGGGACAAATATTCTTCAATGTATGGATTGTTTGGCAAGGGTGAATATGATGAATTAAGCCTCAGGTTGCCAGGTTTTAAGTTTTTGGTGGATTCCCATTTGGGGAGGGGGGTTGGGTTGGGGAAGTGACCTGCGCATACCTTGGTTGGGACTGCTAGAAATCCACCCAAACCCCCAGCTGCTGCTGATTTTTGTTCCCATTGTTGATTTTTCTGGTTTCCCTGCAGTACAGACCAGACAGCGTTAGAGAGCAGCAGAGAGCAGAAAGGGCTCTTGCAGTTGCAAAGTTACTGCTCTCCTTCTCTTCCCCCTAAGAAGAAAATGGTTGCTAGTGTGTGGGGAAAGCCCACCTGGATCTTCTGCTGCCCCATCACCTGTGCCTTAAGCAGTAGCTCCCAGCTGGAGCCAGGCAGCAGTAGTCACAGTCAGAAAATCTCCCCAGTGCTAGGCAGCAGGATGGCACCAGGTCAGACAGACAGAGCTGCTCAGCAGCACAGGACACAGGAGCCAACCTCAGCGGGTGTAGTGTCCCCTGATTGGGACACGGGGAACTCTGCTGGGCCTCCTGACTGGGACTGCAGGCAGAACCCAGGTGAGGGACTAAGCGGGGTTCCCAATGTACTTGTAGACACCAACTGTGGTAATAATAGGCCTCTTTATTAGGCTTCAGGGCCCTCTGGCTGCAGGTGCTCACACACAGGCCTTCCAGCTGGGTTGCAGCCAGACAGAGCTCCCCACAGCTCTGTGGCCAGCACCAGACGGAGACTGAGCTGGGGAAGGTGTGGCAATCACTTCGACCCGTTGTTCCCACGTGTGGACTTCTGGCCCCTCTCACCTACGTGGTGGGATGTGCACAAGGCACACATCACCACATCCCCCTGTCCAAGTTCAAAGTTTCTTCCTGTAACATAAACAATTACCACAACAAGAAACAAGGGTAAACACGTGCACCAGTGTGCACAAAAACAGGACTAGGAGTCAGAGGTCACCAGTACACGACTCACCGATGGGGGGCAGTCTTTACCACTCCCCCACATAGAAGTCTTTGAAACGGGCAGGTAACTGAGTCTCCCGCTAGCTTCTCATGGGCTCAGCAGCGGAGGGAACATCCTGCATGGGCAGGGGTTCAGGAGGTGCTGGAGATGTCGGGACCTGAGGGTGTTCCACCGGGTACGGGGGCGCCGGTGCCATTGACGTCAGTGGGTCAGGTGGCTGTGAGAGTACATCTGTAGTAGGCTGGGGTGGCACGGGCGTAAGGAAAGCTGGCAGGACAGGGTCAGAGGGAGGAGCAGCCACAGGGGGCGAGAAGGATGTCTTGCGGAGGTGGCGCCGGTTGCACTGATACACGTTACCTTGAGGCATCTGTACCACATACGACCAGGGCTCTGGACGATTAGCAATCATTGTGGCAGGGACCCATCCCGAGGGTGGGTGCATGCATACAGAATCCCCAACAGTCGGGGGGGGGTGGGGGTAGAGGCACAGCTCTTCTGTCATACTGAGCCTTCTGCGATATCTAGTGGTCCATGAGCTGCTTGTGTGCACTGGGGGGAACCTCCGGTTCAAGGACAGAGATGGTAGCTGGTAGGGTGCTGCGCAGGATCATCCCCATTAAGAGTTACGTGGGAGAGAAGGACATGCCTGAAACTGGAGTGTTGCGGAGTTGCAAGAGGGCAAGGTAAGGCCTCAGTGCCGTCTTTGAAGGCCTTCTTCAGCATGAGCTTGACAGTTTGGACTGTGCACTCAGCTTGCCCGTTGGATTGGGGGTAGGTGGGGCTGGAGTGTGTGAGTGAGAAACCCCACATATTTACAAAATGCTGCATCACGTGGCAGGCAAAGGAGGAGTGATCACACACAGTTTCTCTCAGGATGCTGTGGTGGGTGCAGACCGTTTTCATTCGTTCGATGATTGTGGAGGCAGTCTTGTCTGGGAGCTGCAGTACCTCTGGATACTTAGAGAAATAGTCCACTATGACTAGAAATGAGTGCCCTTGGAGCTTGAAGATGTCCGCAGCTACTTTGAATCACGGAAGGGAGGGGATGTCATGGGCTCTTGCTGATTAGCGGGTTGCAGTTCCTGGCAGGAATCACACACAGCAACTCACTGCTCTATTTCTGCAGTCATGTTGGGCCAGTACATGAGCGCTCGTGCCCTGGTTTTGGATCTCTGGACCCCTTGGTGGGGCAGGTGAATGGCACAGAGCATGTCTCCACGAGATTCTTTCGGGATGAGGATTTTTGGACCTACCATCACGAGTCTGTCTTCTACTCGGAACATGCTTCAAAGGGGCCAGTATGGCTTGAGTTCTGGGGGGCACTGTTGTGGCTAGCCTCGTTCATGGAGGGACTTCAGGAGCTGAAGATCTGGGTCACGAGCTGTGTGATACAGAAGCTGGCAGAGTAGGGGTTCGCCCAAGGGCATGGTGCACCAGGTGCTGTAGATGACTTTTTCCTCAAGCACTGCTTCCATGTGCTTTGCATCCCCTCCAATGGGGGCTTGTGAAAGGGTGTCAGCAATATGCATGTTTTTGCCTTTGGTGTATTCAAGTTCCAGGTCATACTTCTGGAGCTGAACGAGCATACGCTGCAGTCTCACTGGGGCTTTTCCTATGGGCTTGGTGATGATAGCCTCCAACGGTTGTGGTCGGATTGCACCCGCACTGTGTGGCCATATACGTACTGGTGGAACTTGGCAGTAGCGAAAATGATGGCTAGAAGCTCCTTCTCGATCTGCACGTAGTTTTGTCCTGCTGAGGTGAGGGAGCAGGAGGCATAGGCTATGGGGCAGCCACGTTGTGAGAGGCAGACCTCAAGCCCATGCATGGAGGCATCCGCCTGGATCACCAGCTGTTCAGTAAGGTCAAAGTACCTCAGAACGGGCGCAGATGAGATGGCTTGTTTGATGGCATCAAGGGCAGACTAATGGTGTGTATCCCAGAGCCATGTAGCATCCTAGCGCAGCAGGGCATGTAGAGTGGCAGTCAGACTGGATTCGTTGGGGATGTATTGGGTCAGGTACTGGATGGTGGCCAGAATGCGTTGCAGAGCTTTTTTGTCCTCCGGGGGGCCATCTTAGTGATGGCTTCCACCTTTTCGTCATCAGGGCGGACTCCCTCACCCAAAAAGATGTGCCCCATGTACCGGACGCTCTGTACCATGTACTGGATCTTGTCCTTATTAAACTTCACTCCACAGTCACGACCTCTCTGGAGGACAGCCTGTAGGATCTGGTCGTGCTTGTCTTTGGTAGAGGTGGCAATGAGTGTGTCATCTGCGATTATGTGAATACCCGGGATGTCACCGAAGCATTCATGGTTCTTCTGCTGGAACACCTCGCTGAGTGACTTGACCCTGAATGGGAACCTGTTGAAGTGATAGTGCCCCCAGGGGTGTTGAATGTGCATAGCTCTGCTGAGGATTTATCCAGGGCCACTTGTCAATAACCATCCTTCTCATCCAGGATGGAGAAGAGGGACTTGCCTGCTAGGTTCCTCTGCATGTCCTCGACTGTGGTAATGGAGAAATGCTGGTGACGGATGGCTTTATTTAGGTCTTGTGGGTCGAGACAGAGACGCAGAGACCCATTCTTCTTCTGGGTGATCACCAGACTGCTGACCCATGGAGTGGGCCTGGTGACCCTGGAAATGACTCCCACTGCTTCCAAGTCTGTGAGAGCCTCCTTGAGACCCTTCTGAACTGTGAAGGGTATTTTTCTGCACCCATGAATCACTGGGGGCATGTTGGGGTCTACATGGATGTGATGGAGGCCTGGAAAGTGACCGAGGCCCTCCATAGTGTCTGAGTAGAGGGAGAGAAGTTCCTCTTTTGTTGAAGGATGGTGGAATGTGACTTCATGGACGTGATGGATGAGGCCAAGGGCAATGCACGCAGCCTTGCTGAGCAAAGGGGGATCGTGAGTGTCCATAACGTAGAACGACAAGTGTGCCTCACCCATGGCGGCGCTGCAGGGGGCCGTGATCAGCCCTTTTGGGGCAACTGTGGAACCTCCGAAGGTGACCTATGTGACGTCCCATTTGTGCTGGTGGGGAACTGTTTGTCAGGTTGGAGCGGACAAGGGGAAATGGCAGTAGCTCTGGCTGTGAGTAGTTAACTTATGCATATTTGTGCTGTTCTGGATGAGGTTGATTCACTGGAACACAATGTTTACGTGCCCCTATTTAGAAGAACTGAGATCCAGTTGGCTACCTCCTCTTTATAAAGATAAAACTTTCCTTTCACGAGAGCACCAGATCATTTTTCTTTTGACTCCAAAAGCCCCTGAGAACACAGAAGTGGTGGCTCTTTATTTTCTTCTTGCTTTTCGTTTTAGGAAAGCTTTGTTATAATAGTTTATTTTTATTTGTTTATGGTTGTAACCTTGGTATAGAGATAATCGTTTTTGTTATTAGAATCCAGATTCAACATGGAACCTTTTATTCTCATTTCTGTTAAATTGTAATGACTTTGATTCATGCATTGTTCATTTTATGCTTTAAGTGGTGAATAACCTTAATAAATATTATCATATCACATATTTGTATAAATCGCAATATGGGGCAGTGTCCCTCTGAGATTTTCAAAGCCTGGTTACTCTAGGTGAACTCTACTACTATGGGTAGAAGACTTAGCCCTAGAAAAGGCTGGAAAAGACTTTTTCCTTTCCTGAAGAAGGGCCCTACGTTGCATACTCACTAACAGAAGTTGTGTAGAGAAAGTAAGGTTCCTGTATTGGTCCCAAATACAGGCAATAGAGACAAAAGTAGTAAAGTGATATCTTTTATTGGACCAACTACAGTTGGTGGAGGTATACAAGCTTTTGGACCTCACCGGGTCCTTTCTCCAGGCAAGTCAGGAGTTAGAACTGGAAACTGAGCAACGTAGTGAGGTATTTGTCTCTAACAGAGGTTGGGTACAATAAAAGATATGATCTGGACTACTTAGTCTCCATTCCCTTTATAGGGGAGCTGAAGTAGAAGAGTGCAGGGTGGCTGAAGGGAACCAGACCTATTACTGTGAAATTTGCACCACTGTCGTCTGTGGCCATGAGTTCCAATCTTCCTACCATTAGCCAGAAAGGCAGTCCTAAAAGGGCATCCTCCACTAGGGAGCACATAGGCTCTTCCACAGCACCAACAAGACAGGCTCCCTTCTCCCACCAGGATGGCACCTGCCCAGAGTTGCCATTAGGGATGGGCGAACAGATCGCTGTTCGGGTTCGGCCATTCGGTTCGGCTGCGTTCGTTTCGTTCGTTCGGTTCGGCCATTCGGTTCGGATGCGTTCGGTTTGTTCATTCGGTTCGTTCGCCAAGTTCGGGTTCGGCTGTTCGGTTCGGTCGTCCGAACAGGCCATTCGGTTAGGCCATTCGGCTGTTCGGTTCGGCTGTTCAGGAAATGTTGTTATGGGTGCTTTTTTGGTTTTTATATGGTTTTTTGGTCTTTTTGGGGGGGTTATATGGTTTTCTTTTGTTTTTTATTTGGTTTTTATATGGTTTTTTTTTTTTTTAAATTTATTTTTTAATCTAATAATATATCTATCTATCTACACTAAATCTAACTGCTATTAACTATTCTAAATGCTATGAACTAATTGGATTATCTAATAAGTACACAGGCCTACTCCTACAAACAAACTAAATCACTAACGCTATCTCTATCACTAAGCTAACTCCTACAGCTCTCTACATCTATCTCCATATCCATATATATATGTATATACATCCCATATATATGGGATGGGGGGGAATCACGAACAGACGAGGAGTCTGTAGTGAAATACATACATACTCAATGAGTCTGTACAGTGAAATGCATAACACGAGGTTTCAGTTCAAGGTTTAAGTTTCATTTCAGTACAAAACTGAAATGAAACTTAAAGCAATCTAAAAATTCTACTCAATGCTTGCTGTTCAGGAACAGTGACTAGCTCAGAAGGTGTTGGGAAGGGGGGGGGGCAGATAATTAGTTTCGTTTCTTGCAAGCCTCTCTCCACCCCTGGTGCCTGGAAGTCTGCTCCTCAGTGACTACACCTCCCTGTCATGTTTGACCTTCCAGTGAACCTTTTTTTGCCACCCGAACTCATCCGAACGCAATCTGAACTGACCGAACTGTTCAGCCATTTCGCCGTCCGGATTGTTCGGTTTGTTCGTGTTCGTGTTCAGTCATCCGAACAGTTCAAGTTCGGGCCGAACTCCGAACTTCCGAACCGTGTTCGCCCATCCCTAGTTGCCATCTGTTCTCCTGCTCAGAAGACAGCTACTACCCCGGCCAAGCAGAGCTGTCATTGATGCACAGAAAGCAGGACGGGAAGCTCTGAGCACTCCATCTCTTCCCCATATAAGGGGAAGAATTCTAGCTCAGGGTGGCTGCTCTGTGACCCCACCTGCCTCACATTCTAACTTCTGCTCTCCACTTTGTCCCTGACTGCTACAACTGCTCATTTCCTGGGACTCATGCTACTTGATCTCCAGTTTTGACGCATGCATTACCTAGATCATGTTCTCATCTGACCCTCCTGTCACGGAGGAACAGAGGGTCACACACATGTGATACTGGTCTACAGGTAGGCCACAAGCCTAGTACATATCTAAAGCAAAAGGTTCAACATGTATGTAATGTTACAAATTGAGGCCTGTAAAACGTGATTCATGATGAAGCTCCAGAAAATGGAAAGACAGTTTGTGGATTCACCACAGACTGATGGCCAAAGACATTTAAAATGCTAATGCAGGCAGTCATTGCCTATGTGCAAGAGACATAGAAAGCCGATAGGAAGAACAAAAGGAATTCTAGAAGCCTAGAGAAGATATGAGGGGTTTCCTCCTGAGGATATAAGGAGTTGTATCGCAGAGGGGACAGGAACTATCGGGAACTCACTCACCATCTTGCAGCCAGGAGGACTGAGCCGAACCATGGACTGAGAGGCATGATTTTGCTTTCTACCAACTAAGAGACCAGTGCCCAGTCATTCTACATCTATGACTGAGGAACCAGAACCTAAATGGACTTTAGTAGGGTAAGATTCTTATCTAGAAACTCAACCAGTATAGATATAGGAATGTGCTATATTTACCTTTGATTTCTAGTAACCACTCTGTATCAGCAATCTTGCTTATGTAAATCAATAAACTTACTTATCTTTATGAAGAAGTGTCCGTGTCTAACATTGGAACACAAGTGAGCAACAAGGGCTTTCAAGCTCTTTCGAACCCAGAGATTAAAGAGTCTGTAAATGGGAAGGATCGGGCCCTTGGGTGACAAAGGAGTTGTCCCTGCTGCAGGACTGAATCAGCCAGGGAGAAAAGTGATTCAAGTGGGCTGTGAGCGAGGGAAACTGAGTCACTCAAACCTGGTAAAGTGGGGGTGCGGACCTCCAACCTGTGATACCTCCGGCTAAGATGCTTGCGCTACCGGATCGCCCGGTAGATGCACATCTGATTCTCTTGCAGCGCACCTGTGGGCCTGATCCTGCACCAACTTACTCAGGCTGTGAGAGCCTGTGAAGTGGGCTCACACAAAGATGATAGTGTGCTTTAAAACACACAAATTGCCAAAACAAGAGTCCAGTGGAGATGAGGCCTATATTCTTTTGGTGTGTGCCTCTTCACCAGAGTGAATTGACGTGTCCTAGGTCACATGCTCAATTGATATAAATTTAACATCTTCCCCTTAACTTCAATGGTACAGAGTTGAATTTATTTATTCATTCAAATTTCTACCCCGCTCTTTCCCTATGGCTCAGGGTAGCTTACATAATAAAAACACATAATAAAATTCCATTTAAAAACCTCATTAAAAACCCACCATTACCTCTAAGTCCTGCCCACCTTAACCTCTAACTCCGCATGCCAAATGCTTAGGCTTGGGATCTGACAGACTTCCAGGGAAAGGGAGTTCCATAAGACAGGGCCAGCAACTGAGAATGCCTCTCCGCAGGCCCTTGTCATACAGACAAGATTAGCAGGTGGTATGCCTCTAGCCGGCCGTAGGTGTTGCAATGGAGAAAGCAATGAAGCAAGGAAAGAAAAGTGGTCTTTCAGATATGTGGGGTCCAGGTCATTTAGGACTTCAAAAGGTCAGAAAACCAGCACCTTGAATTGTGCCTAGAAAGCTATAGGAACCCAGTGTGGACTGTAAAGCACTGGTGTAATGTGTTCGCAGCAACCCACCTCTGAAAGGAGCCAGGCCGCTGCATTCAGCTTCAGCTTCCGGACAGTCACCAAGGTCAGCCCCACGTAGAGCATATTACAGTAGTCTAGCCTCGAGGCAATGAAAGCATGGGCCATGGTGGCTAAAAAGGAATCGCAAAGAAAGGGATGCAGCTTCCTCACCAGATGGAGCTGGTGAAAAGAACTCTTAGCCACATCACACCCTGATGTTTCAGGCTCAGCAAAGAATTCAGAAGCACTGCATGTCCATGAGCCCAAGTAACCAGAGGAGCCGGACCCCTTTGTAGCAGGGGGGGGGGTCTTCCCATGGTCACACAGGGGCACTGGGGTCTCACTCAAGGAAATTAGTTTACCCCCTGCTACGCCGTTTCAACCTCAAACCTCAGCTGAATCCCCCACTTTATGGAAGGGGGTACCCTCTCAGGACACACCACACAGTCCAGAGGGAATTAGTCCATAGTCCTTTATTAGACACAACCCGTGTCCATTGTACCTGGGGCTGCTGGATCAGTCACCTCCACCCTGCAGGCCCAGGTCCATCTTTTTCAAGCACAGGAGCACCACAATATCAACCCCCCATGTCCATCTAACCAGGCCTCCAGGTCCCAGGCTCTGGCCAAGCCTTCCCCAGGCAAGAGGCTCTCCTAGGCACAGCCTCTCCCACTTGCCTGGGTCCCTCTGGTTCTCCAGCCTTCAGCACTTTGGATAGCATAGAGCAGGAAGGCTTGTTCAGGGAGATGTGGTTCCTTCGGCTCCCTGGCAGAGACTCTTCTCCTTTCTGCCTTGCTCTCCTTATGTACAGGCAGAGTGGGCGTGGCCAGGCTTCCTTTCCTCAACCTTAAAGGACCACTAACTCTGCCCACTCTGTCCCAGGGTTTCTCAGCCTGTTTACCCCACAGGCTGTTCCCCAGCTAGGGGCTGTCTCTGCCATGCCCCTGTGTGCGTTCAGCCCTGTGGCCCTTCTTAAAGGGGCAGCAGCCCCACAGGACTGCTCCCTGCTACACCCTTCAATTACAGGGGTTCCAATCCCCTCCAAGCCACACAATCAGTTAGCCATCATCACTTCAATCTTATCTGGAGAGACAAGTTGTTCAAATGATATCTTTTTTTGAACTAACTTTTGTTGGTGGAAATGAGCAAGCTTTCGAGACACAAAATGAACAGACCATGACAGAATAGCCATCAGGATTAATGAGTAAGTCCCCCAGAGAGTTCTGGAAACCAACTGGACGCATTAGTCTCTGGGGGCAGACCAACCTAACTGATTCACTACCCCGACGAGGACATGGGAGGGCAGGAGGTAATGCCAGCTGAGGATCTGGCCCTCCATTCCTAATTTTAGTATTTGGCTAAAACGACTGGAAAGGCATTCAACAGGAGGAGATTATTGATTTAGCTACTTGTTTAATAAATCACAAAGCAAATTCAGAGTGTCTGGTTAATGGCAGCAAAATTGGCAGCCAGTCAGTCTTGTGAACAGCAGTCAGGCTTATAATGCATTTAAAACTTCAGGAAACAATGTGCTTGCCACTAGTGGTCATATAAACATGAAATGTTATGGGAATGTAATGGGAAAAGGTCCCTTGAATGGTGACACGATGGTGTCATTGACAATTGTTATTTCCAATCCACACTGTGCCTGACATTGGCTGGGTATAAAACAGGACTGGAGTGTGACCATGAAGGGCTGGAAGAGATCATGGTAGTATGTATTCTTTGGGCACTACTTTTGCTTTCAGGGCTTCAAATGTAGGCAGCCTAAGGACCAGCTGTGTATCTTATGGCTGAGCTGGTATATAGACAAACAAGTGCATTGTACATCATAAACAAGCACTCAGCAAAGCAATAAACAGTTATTATGGCCAATGCCACTTGTCCTAGATACCAGGGATATTCCCCTGCCCAAACCTCAGTGTTCTGGCACAAGACCTTCAGTCTGGTAAGGACTAGGGAAATGGATTTTCCCAGGGCCTCCTGTGAGACAGCTACCGATGCAGAGCTCCGGGATTAAAGCATCAGGGCAATCCAAAATCAGGATCCCTTGCATCCTGGTCAATATGCGTGGGTCATCAACAGACCCTTTGCTTTATTGCCTTAATCCTCTTCTCTGTGCTACCTCCTCTGTGGGGCTAGCCTCTGGGGTGACCAACTGGATAGGGAAGCAGGTGCAGTTTGAGAGAGAACTCTGCCCCCTCCCCTTTCATTCCTCCAAGCTACCTGGAGCAATAATACAGAGCCACAATGGAATCTGTTAAAGACAGACAAAATTGTAGTTAACATGGAATAGCAGTGAGAAGCTAAAAGTGTTAACGAATGAGATGCAGCCCCACATTTGCCCCCATGAGCCCTGGATTCACCTGCTCATCTCTCCTATGGCCACCAGATGTTCACTCCAGGGCCGCTCCAAACAGTGCCAGTCGAAGAAATGTGCAGCCTGCTGTGCAGACAAATTCAGGCAAAAGTGGGGCAATGGGTGCCCACAGGGCTGTTGCCTGTTTGGTGGGGCATGTACGGGCTCCATGCGCGTTCCTCACCAAAGAGGCATGGGCGCAGCCTAGAGTATTACTAGAGTGACTGCAACTTGATGGAGGGGGAGTAGCATGCGGGTGAAACACAGCAGAGAGGAACACTTGCCTATTTGCTGTGAAAAGCAGCTGGGTTGGAGGTACAAGGAGCCACTATGGCCTCCAGAGGGCTCCCAGCCTGTGTATTAACATGCTAAGTCAGTTACCACAGTATTACAATTCAATCTCTGGTGGGGAGGAGACCTTGTCTGTGATGTTCCCCAACTGGCTAGGTAGAAGTGTCCAGTCCAAGGCTGAATCAGCTCTCCTAAAGCTGCAATTCAATGTGCACAGACCTTCAGACTCTCTCTCTCTCATAGGGATGTGAAAACAGAACTGAGTTGGGAAATTCGGTTTGGTTCGGCTCAAAAATCGAGTTCGATTCGAAAGTTTGGTTCAGTCGACTGAACTATTTGAGTTCGGTCGAATTCCGAACTTCTGAACCGAGTACGTACATTCAAAACCGGGCTTTTTGGCCTTCCAAACTGGTTTGGATTCGACCGAACAGTTCAGTCGAATTTGAGTTCGGTTCGAAAGTTTGGTTCGGTCGACTGAACTATTTGAGTTTGGTTCGAACTCCTGAACTGCGTTCGATGACTGCTGGATTACAAGGGATGGGGCAGGAACAGCTCCCAGGCAGACTAAGTCCAGGTAATTTGAGCAGCCTTGATTCCTCCTTGCTCCAGAGGTCGTTGCTGTACCCTCTAAGCATGCCCATAGAGTGTGGGCCAAACTTTAGGGCAGGTTACAAAACTCTGGGTGTTTTTAAACAAGAGCGGCGGGAGGGGACTGTGCATGGTCAGTACATGAAGTGGATGTGGGGCATCCATTCATGGAATGTGCATGGGGACTCGGAGCACTTCACACAGGCGGCTCCTCACATGGCTGCCCTGTCCATGGAGACAGCTACCCTGACTCACCCGGGGCACTCTGGATTTCTGAGGAGTGGTCCATGCATGGCCATGGTTGGCTGGTGCATGGATCACAGGAGTGCACCTCCCCACACACCAATTCAAACAAGCGGTTTTCCATGTGAATGGTGTGGGGCAATGTGTGGAGATGTCTTGTTTAAAAACACCCTCTGTTAGGCCTACTCCATGCATACCATTGAGTTTCTATTTACATTCCCTTGTTACGTCCAGGTGAGCCATAGGAAAGTTATGTCAGAACTGGCTCGCAACACATTGACACAATAGAAAGGTGTGGGTAGTGGGTGTCCCATCCTGAACAAAAAAGTCTTTAGCCGGCAAGCCTGGCTGTTGGAACCCAGTCTTGTGCATAGCGTGAAATTACATAGGGGTGGGTTTTCATCATGCCATTTAACTGGGACACTAAAGCCTGGGATTTTTATTTGTGCGGTACAGAACTCTGGTGGTTTGGTTTTTCCACTCCTAATGCTGTTCATGTTGTTCAATTTGTTTAGCTGGGTGCAAAATTTTCAAATAATGAACGGAGATCACTTTTCAGAGTGATCCCCATAACGCAGCAACTGAAAATAGTGGCTCACCTTAGTAACATGGAGGATAGTGGAAGAAAAAGTACAATCCAAAGCAGACTGGATATAGAAGCAAAGCACAACTTGTATTTCAAATGATGCATTTAACATTTATTCATAACACAAGGAGATTTTATTCTGTTCATTTCAAAACAATAATTTAAAAACACCCCCAGAACCTCAACCTTCTCTTCGACCTGTTGTAAATTATAAATATATTATTGCTGTGAATGATCATTTCTCCTGGGACATCTGCTTATTGGGATATTTTTATATTATCTCCTAAGGTGTCTCAATGAAGAGGCTTCTGCTGTACTAACACTTCTTCAGTTATATCAGATCTCAAGTTTTGCAAAAAAAGTTGGTGACTATAAGATAATAAAAAACACAAACAGGGATAATAGAAAAAGCAAAACTCCAACAGGGTCACTAGTAACCAAACACTGGGGTATGCTTAACTACTGTAAAATATAATGTTAAATCACAACTGTAACTGGCTCTGGTTTGCATCTGTTCTGTTTCTTTTATCGGTGTTTAAATGTTAACATATACAGCACATGAGAGGCAGGCAACAGAACATACTTCTATTGCACTCATCCCTTGCCACTAAACAATTAAGTCTCTTCCTATTTTAACACACAAGCTTTTGTGCTAATATATGTTTTTTCACCTTTCAATTACTCACTTTTGGGGGGGAAGAGACTTAATTTTTGTAAGCATACCCCAGTGTTGAGTTTGTTTGACTATAAGATAACTAAGTTGCACACAGGTATTCCAGTCCTCAAGCAGCTTTGTTGGCATGAGTCCCATTCACTTCAAATGGCTGTGTACCAATGGAACACTTGAGGGCTGAGCTCTAAATGCTAGGTTTTATTATAACTGCACTTAAAAAAAATAATAATAAAAAAATAGATTGTCATTTGGTGAAGTGTCTGAAAAACATGGCAGTGTTCTAATGAGAAAACAGACCTGAAAAGAATGCAGATGTCTGGTGGGAAGCTTCAGGGAGTCTAATGGGTCAGGTCACTCCCATTCTGTCCACTTAAGAACAGTTCAGAAACAGGCACAAAAATGCCCAGCACCATGGGTACAAGGAGTTGCAGTTGCACCCCCCTGGCATCATCCATTTTGAGCCCTTGGAGAGGATCAGAATGGATGCGTTCCCATGAGCCTTTCTGGCATGTCCACTCTCTCTTTCCAAGAGCTGTGATGTCATGCGGCTCTGAAAGGGTCGTTGCCGCATCAGAAAAGGGTGGGGGCAAAGAGCATAATGTCACAATGCTTGGGAAAGGGGTGTGGAAAAGGAATTATCCCACCTCCTCCCCCCAGAGTTCACACATACGTATGAACTCACACAGACATACAATTGCAAACAAAGCCACTGACTCTACAATGGGCAGTTATGTTTCTCAGCACAACCACTCCATCTCCAACCTTTCAGTATTCATCCTCAAGGAAATCTGCACAACACCCCCAGAAGACGGGCCTGGAAACTAAAATTCATAACTTTGACACCAAAGATAATGGACTTAACAAGGACCTAAATTTCGCCGGCCTCCACAAAAACCTGTATTAACACAGTCTATGGCATTTTTTAACGTTTGCTATCATCTGTACCAAGTTCTTAAAAGATATCATTCTAACTATTATGTCTCCCTCTTTGTAACTGACAGACATAAATTCAACCTTTATGTTAATGCTGTGAACCCAGTTCCTTTTGAATGTGTATTCCCTTCCCATTTCCGACAGGCAAGGCTGGGCTTTGAACCCATGGCCTCAGGGGCTGTTTGAGGGTGTTGTGCCCCTTGTGCCACGGGTGGGAGACTGCAAGGAGTGACTTTTCCCCCTGCCTCAGTATTCATCCTCTTCCCTCCAGCTCTGTGTCCCACCTGCACCTGGGAGTGGGCGTGGACCCACTTGCCACAGCCTGATTGGCCCTCTGTGGTATTTAGGGCTGCTCAGAGGTGTGGTGGGTGTGGAGCTTTGAGCCATTCCTCTCTGACTCTTGCTTGGCCTGCTTCTGTGTAGGTGTGTGTCCTGGTATGGGTAACTTCTAATGTGTTTTCCCCTTTGTGTGTCATTAGGGTGTGAACCCTTCCCCATGTGTTAACACTTGTTCCTTTTGTAGTCTTGATTGTTGGGGCTTTATTGCCCAGTTTCCCTCCCTCTCCTTCTGTCTGCACTAAGCATGTGGCTTGTTACCTACTCACCCCTTGTCCTGTCTCTATGATGGCCTGTCCCTCTCATGTTCTACATCCCCTCTAGTGGGTCCTGTTCTTCATCTTTGATCTTGTTCAGCCTGTCTTG
>QEPC01002769.1:1179999-1198738 GCA_003113815.1 Sphenodon punctatus
GAGCCAGATTCAAGGTGTTAGTATTGATTTACAAAGCCCTGCAGGGTCTGGGCCCCTCATATCTCGGGGACCGCCTCGCCCTCCATGCCTCAGAGCGATCCCTTCAGTTCACCGGGGGCACCTTTCTGGAAGCCCCCCAAGTAAGATGGGGGGCTACAATGGAGAAGGCGTTCTCGGTGGCCAGGCCGTGGTTGAGGGTTGAGGTCCAGGAGGAGGCTAGCCTGGCCCCGGGCCTGTTGGCCTTCCGACGTGTTTGTAAGACTTGGCTGTTCGCCCAGGTCTTCGGAGGGGAGGGGAGGAGGGTGGGGTTGGGGTGGGGGTTGGTTTTAATGATGTTTTTTAACTGTTGTGGGTTCGGTTAATGTTGTTGGTTTTTATTGTTATTATTGGGTTTTATAATACTGTAAGCCGCCCCGAGATGCCATAGGCATGAGTGGGCAGCTAACAAATTTAATGAAATAACTTAAAATATTTAATCCAGAAGCATAAATGGCACTGGAGTGAATACTGATTTTTATTCTCTTCATTTAAATGAATACAAATACGAGATTTATCACATTCTTTACTTAGGCTGTATATTTGTTTCAATCCTCCAGGTAATGATGTCGTTGTCACAGCTTTGTACATGGGAGGGACCTTAAAGAAGAATAGGTCCCAGAATAGAACAGCATGCAAGAAGAATATGGAAGCATTCATAGGGACCAGTGGGGACCAAGGTACATGGTTATTCCAATGTTCCACTAGGTCACACAGTGCTAGTGTTGCATTTCTTTTATTTAATCCAAAACATTAAAAAGATTCCCATGTCTGGTACTAGGCAGTGGCACCCTGTAGCTATTGGTAACAAACTCAAAACCAGCAGCAGTAGAACTATCATCACCTTTTGTTGCTACAAATGATCCATATTCCAGGCACTTCATCCAGGGCTGGCCTTCGAATTTGCAGGGTCCAGGGCCAAAATACTATGGCCCTACCCCCTGTGGCGCAGCCTCCACAAGACCCCAGAGGTGGTCATGTTTGGGGCCTCACTGGGACAAAGTGGGGGTCCCACACCTGGCCAGGAGACACTGCAGGGTCCCTGGAAGTAAAGAAAATAGCAGGGCACTGTCAGAAACCTCGGGGAGGAAGCTAGTGGGGACCAAGCCAGGAAGGGGCATCTAAGATCGAAAGGCTGACTCACTCACACCCCTGGGTGCGTACGAGAGACAGGGATTAGGAAAGAAGCTGTGAGGTCACTTTTCCTTCAGGATCAAGTAATCAGCAAGCCACGAGGCTGAGGCCAGAGATCACCACAGGGAACTACCTGAGGCGGCAGGAGAAACAATCTTTGCAAAAGACAGAGGGTGCTCAAGCAGTAAGAGTGACAGGGGGCTAGTGGGTAGCAGACAAGACCAAGAACCAAAGCTCCCCTTTAGAGAGAAACACCACACCATACAACAGAGTATCTGGATGAGGGAAAGGCAAGAGCTACAAGGAAGCTGTGGGGAAACACGGAGGAAGTATTCTAAGCTAGGAAAGTAGAAGCAAACAAGACCCAGAGGTGGGAAAACAAGCTGGGGGGAGAAAAGACATACACAGAAGCAGTGATGCTAGAAAGAGGAAGGGCTAAGGGAAAACTTAGCCAAGTGGGAAGACCATAAGGAACTAGAAAAAGGCATTATAAGGCTGGGAAATAAGAATAGGAACAAGACGCTAAAGAGACGGGACTTTCAGTATTGCCAAGAACCGAAAGTAGCTGATAATGGCACTTTTGGGTCTTTCTGAAATTTTGGTTCTTTTGTGGTTTCGGCCCTATTGGTACTTTTGCATTGTTTTGTTTTTTTAATCGGATTTTTAATATTGCGGTTTCCCCCACTGACTTCAATGGGGAAAAATGCAATGTTAAAAAAATGAATCCGAGAGAACTGAAACCGATAGGAGAACCAAAATTCATGAGAACCGAAACCAAAATAAACTGAAACCGAAATTTTGCCCAGTGTCCCAGTCCTATTAAATAGGGGAGGTACTTAAAAATAACAACTGAGACAATACAAAACTACATGAGGGGAACCACACTCTTCACCCCAAACAATGATCTCACACAGCTATGAACGGGACTTGGCAAGAGACCATGGCTAAGCAGGACTCTGAAGGGAACAGGGCACAAAGCAAGGCACTATGAACATACAAAGGAGCTATTGAGGGAATCAGGATACTCAGTGAAAACTGGAGCTTAAGGGGACACAGGTGTGCAAACAGGGAAAGGAAAACCACAGACACCACAAGAAACACAGCTAAGGGAAGCAAAGGCTGAAACAACAAACAGAGACAAACACAAGCAAAGTAGGAGTCAATGAGGAAGAGGTAAACACTTAACACCGAGGGGGACAGGTAGAACAAGCTAAACCTGGAAGGGGAACAACAAACATCCTCGTAACAAAGAAAGACACAACCTGAGCAATGCATAGTAAGGAATCTAGATATCTGAGCCAGCCCAACAGCAGTAAATGCTCCTCCTAGCCCTCCTTATAAGAAGGCTGGGACCATCAGGAAGCCAGTGGGCATGGCTATAAACTTAGTGAAGAGAGAGTAAGCAGCAGCAGCAGCTGGGGAATTCAGGCTCTCCATCACTCCTGGCCAGTTCCTATGCCAACAAAGGCTGTTTCCCTGCCTACAGTGACTCTGAATGGTGGACCACTCAACTGACATGGCTGGCTGTCACTATTCATATGGGCTGGGGATGTGTGGGAGTCCACTCCCATGCACTTTGTTTGGCTGCCCCACATGGCGCACTCCGGCTTTTTCACCAGTGTGATCATGAGTGGGTGCTGCATAGGTCACAGGAGTGTGCACTCATTCACACCCACCTTCACACAGGCATTTGGGTGGGTGATGGAGGCTTGCATCTGCACGGCCCCGCCCCCTCCACGCACCCCGCCACCCGCCCTCTGAGGAGACGGGCGGGCGGCGGGGCCAATGCGGCCGCCGCGTCCGCCCGAATGCGCCACGGCCTGGATCCCGCTGGTGATCCCGGGCCGTGGCGAGCGGCCAGATGTTACTTTTTTTTGGTCCCTGCCGGGGGACCATTTGACCACGCTTCCCAGGACATTCCCCCAGCTAGCCCGGGAAGCATGGTTCAAACTGACCCCTTGTGCAGATTGACCGTGGCGAACATCTGGCGGCCGCCAAACAGACATTCGAGACACATTGACCACAGGTGGGTATTCATCGTGGTTCACTGTGATCTCGTAACGTCTGAAAATACCCTATGTGTGTTCATGAGTCATGACTACCTGATAGTCCCCATATCCATGTCCCATCAGATATGAGAGAAGCTTTCTCTTGATACAAGGGATCCTCTGGTATCTCAGCCAACCACAGAATGGAAATGGTTATCGACATATAAACCAAATGAAAATGGCAACTGTGTGCTGTCTGCAACCATGCTTTCTGCTAAAGTTGAAATGAGTAGTGAATTTACCACTCCATTTCAGGCAGTTTATCAGACACCCAACCAGCACTCACGCGTGTGTGAGTTTATCTCCTGGCAGTGTTGGGGGGGGGGGGCATTCTCATGGTGGAGGGAGAGGTGTGAAGGAGCACTTGTGGAAATGGTGACTGAACTGGGGCTCCTGGAAGATGTAGTTCTTAGGAAAACCTCATCAGCCATTTCCTAATACCCAGGAAGCTTCTTATTAGGTACTATGCTTCACAGAAGCACCCAATCACTGATTCTGTCCCAGACTCCCTTAGAGAGAGTAGGTGACTGCGGGTTTCTGGGATGTGTAGTACCTAAGAAGCTTCCTGGACACTAAGAACTGGCTGATGGGGTTTTCTCGTAAACCACACCTCCCAGGAGCCCCAAGTCAGCCTCCATTTCCACAGGCATGAAGGACCCCTAGGGAGATAATAAACTCAAGGCAGTTGGCACACCCCCTACCACACTTCTTCCTCCACCATGAAGAACCCCTCTGAATGCCACCAGGAGCCCCATCCGTGCCCCACCTGTACCCCCAGGTATTTTTTTTTTTTTAACCGTTGGGTGCCCCGAGGGCAGTTCATCTCTGATGGGTCAAGCACCATGGATTCGCTGGGTGTACATGTTTACATGGTGCTCACTTGAGCCCTAATCACAACTTGGGTTAAGCGCATGGCACAAAATGTGCTTATACAAATAGATGTAACGGTCTGCTACCATATGCATTTAATGCCCAACAAGTGGCTAGCACTATGCACGGTAACACCCATATATATTTTCATTGCAATTACAGTGTCTGACATTTGTTCTCTGTATCTGTCCCATTTACCCAAACAATCCCAATGGAGAATTCCGCATATATAGCATGCTGGCAATTTAGTCTGCTTAAACTTTTGTGGCTAATCCGGTTTGAACTGTCTGCTGCTGTAGATGTTTAGTGGCAAGAGATGAGTGCAACAGAAGTATGTTCTGTTGCCTGCCTCTCATGTGCTGTATGTTAACATTTAAACACTAATAAAAGAAACAGAACAGATGCAAACCAGAGCCAGTTACAGTTGTGATTTAACATTATATTTTACAGTAGTTATGCAAACAATTGGGAGGAAAAGACAACAACATCAGTTCTTTTGGCAGGACAAGGCAAAGCCATGGCCAATATAATCCAATTAAATCCTGCATACAGTATGTAGTTAAACACTGAGGGTGAAATTCTGCCTGGGAGTTTTGCCACTGTCTTCTTCAACAGAGCCAGAATTTCATCCGAAAAGTGCTAGTAAGAACATAGCAGCTTTATTGCTATCTTCCAAACATTATCAGACTCCAATTGTGTTGGGCTGAGTGCAAATAGATGGGCTGCTGTAAGAAAACAAATAGCAGGAGAAGGGAATTGCAAATACAGAACTCAGTGAATCAATATTGCACAGGCTTAAGCTACAGACCTCCAAACACTTATTCCAGAGTAGCCGTTGGCTTCACTGGGACTACTTAAGAGAGTAACTTGTTGGAACATTACAATCTTAGAGCCTTGTCCAAAGCCCATTGAAATCAGTAGGAATGTTTCCATTGACTTCAGTGGACTTTGGATTGAGTCCAGAATTCCTTTAAGAATTCCCAGTTAATGAAGAATTTTTATAATGAATCTGTTTAGTTAGTAATTCAGGCAGTTAGTTCAGTTCTACATTGCTCCTTTCTCACTCCCACAGTAACACCTTTAAAACCTTCCTGGACAGATCTTCTTGAGGTTTTTTTTTTTTTTGCCATAGACATGGCCTGAGTATTATCAAGTTCCCCCTGAGTTCCACCAGAACTGTATGAAAGGGCTGTGAAGCTTTAGCAAAACTTTTGGCTTTCAGAGAAATGCTGGCACAAAGGGTGTAATCAGATGGACAACAGCCACACCTGTGCTCCACCTCACCCCCCGCTGGGCCTGTCTGTCTAAAGGCAGGCCGCCAGATGTGCAGGTGAAGCAGAGGTGAGTAGACTACTCCAACCCCGCCTGCAGTGCTCCATACCATCTCGGAGCACCGCCAGCGGAACGGTCTGCCCTAACCTAGGGCACTGGCTGGAAGCAGAGCTGCAGTCCACCTGCTCAACAGACAGCCACTGCAGCTCCACTCTCAGCTGACAGTTTTCCTGGGCAAACCATAGAGTTGTGGGCAGCGGCCTAGAGCATCGGGCGATGAGCCCACAACTCTATATTGTGTTGGAGTGGGTGCCGTGCAGGCCACTGCAGCCTCCAGGTCTGTGTAAATCTGACTCAGGCAGGACTGGACATGGGCAGACATCCCCAGAGCTGCTCCGGGGGTGGCCAGCCCCGCATCTGTCTAAAGACACCCATTGTTGCAAATGGAGAACCCACTCACAAGATATACAAGAGCAGTAATGATTTTGCTATAATGTAGCTGACTTGATTTCTATTTTTGGATCTGACTTCTGCCCCTACTGTAATGAAAACCATTGTTTTAATTAAGATTCAATGGTGGGTTTATTTGGTTCTTTTGGGTTATGGGAACCTACATGGTGTGGGGTCTAATTTGCATAATTAGGCCCCACCTTATTATGCAAATGTGCAAATTTTACATAAAATTTACTCTCTCTGCACAGAAAGGATTCCCATTCTCCACCCCTCTGAGAGGCAATAGACAAGCATGGTCTCCCAGTGCTTCCCCCCCCACCTCCCCAGCAGAGCGTCTACCACCACTCCCCAGGAGTAGTTCCACTGCAGGGGCAACAAGGCACAGAGGTGAGGCTCTAGGGCCTGTTGCTTCTTGCTGCCGGTGCTGCCTGTGCCTTGTGCATGCACACGGTGTGACCAGTCCAGAGATGCTGCTATCAAACACACAAGACACCCAAATGCAGCTAGCCTATTAAGCACATGAATGAATATCTCTCTCTCTCTCTCTCTATAAATTCATGCTGCCCCAGGGACACAAATAAAATGGTTATGGGTGGGGGGCAGCATGAATTTATTATATAGGGGCAGGGTGCAAATGAACTGGTTATGGGGTGGAGGCAGCGTGAACTGATTATGGGGGCACAAATAACTAACAAGTTCAGTTGTGCCCCCATAATCAGTTTACGCTGCCCCACCCCATAACCAGTTCATTTGCACCCCGCCCCTATATAATAAATTCATGCTTCCCCCCCACCCATAACCATTTTATTTGTGTCCCTGGGGCAGCGTGAATTGATTAAATGGGGGGTGCAAATAAACTGATTATGAGCTATGGGTTTAAAGAGTATTCCTGTTAGCGATAACTTCGTTAAGAAGAGTTAGTGAAATAGCAGCCATAACAATCTCAGAAACATATTTGCAGATTTTCCAAGATAGAACAGATATTGCTTTACATCCTAAATTCCTATTCCTACCTAAGGTAGTATGAATAAGACAGTTGTGAGAATGTGGCCATTTTTACACGGGCCTCTCCCAGCCATGAACACACAGATTTCTGCATGTTCATGGGTGGGGGAGTCCCATGTGAACGATGCAGTGTACGCGCCCATGCTGAGTGGGGGTGTGTGCGCGCCTGCCTAACACGCATCTCCACTCACCCCTCGCTCGTCCCCACGCACGGAGCAAGCAGGGGAAACGGCGGTTACTCTGTCAGTGTGAATGAGTAGGGGGTGAGTGGGGATGCGTGTGGCCGTGTGCATGCCCCACCCACGCACCAGGGTGCCCACAGACCCCCCCCCCCCCACCCGGCAGAGCCATGTAAAAACGGCCTGTGAGGAGCCACTTGAAGAAGAACAGAAGGTTGCTGCCTTGTAAATAAGGTTCTTTGAGATGGATCCTAACATTCTCACAACATCCACCCTTCCAGCCCTGCATGGAATTTTCTTATATTCCTAGAAAGGGTTGGAAGGAACTGTTATTCTAAGGGGGGAGAGTTCTTTTTGTACTAGAGGACCTCGAGAACATGGTCTGTTATTTGAATAGGGTGAACATGCACAACCCAGTTGTGAGAACGTTGGGAGCCAACTCGAAGAACCTTCTTTACAAGGTAAAAACCTCCTGATCACGTACATGGGGAGGAGTTGTTTGTAAATAAACAGCTTTATCTCTCATCCATTAGTCCCAGTGTCCCACTGCTGTAGCGCTACTAGGAGGCAGAGTCAGGTGAGGGATGGAGACCGGAGCCAGGGAGGGGAGGCAGAAGAACATATTGGGGGGAGAAGCTGACTGCAAGCGTGGGTCCCAGCTGGCTGCAAGGCCATGCGACCACATATGTGACACATGCCTGGGGCCAGCCCTGCATCAGATATGACTTCGGGCTTAATCTTTCACCATTAAAGTCAATGGGACCTGAGCCAACTGGCTTTAATAGATAGAGGCTTGAGCCCTTTGAGATGATCAACATAGCCTTATTTCTACAGGCTTGCGCCCTTTGAGATGATGAACATACTCAAACTTATTTCTAGAGGATGCCCAGTGCATTGACCACTTACAGCCTGCTGCTTTGACCACGTACAGCCCCTCCTTTTCTCTCTCCAGTGGCTCCCTTTTCCTGAACGCATTCTGCACAAAGTCCTGGTTTTTACCTAAAAGGCTTTTCATGGCCTTGCCCCACCCTATCTCTCAGCATTCATTTCCCGCTACACTCCTGTCCTCTGCTCCTCCTCTGCTACCACCCTCACCTGCTTACAGCTCCCCTGCTCCTCAAAACTCATCCGCCACTTGTCCCTAGCAGCCTCCCATGCCTGGAACTCCCTCTCTGAACATATTTGTTTGAGTTCCTCCCTCCAAATCCCGCCTCAAAACCCACCTCTTCCATCAAGCTTTCCCTGACTTCTCATTCCCCTTACTGGCTTATCCTGAATCATCATATCTTTTGTAACATTAAATGAGTACCTACGCCTTTGTAACTAAGCCAAGCACATGCAACTGAGACCTCACAATTTTGTGTGTGTATCATTGTCTCTTCCTCTGTTTCCCCCACCCTTTGTCTCCCCCCCCCCCCCACCCCTTGATTGTAAGCCTTCTGGGGCAGGGACTGTGTCTCTTTTGTACAATTGTAAAGTGCCAGGTACATTGCTTGTGCTATATAAATGCTTAATAATAATAATAATTTTATTATTTTATTTTAATAACAGATTTATTCATTGCAATTTATTTATTATTGCAACTTATCAAATCCAGGTCTTCTTCAGTTTTTTTGGTCATTAACTTAAATAGCATCAGGTTGAAGCACCCTTATGAGTTCAGAATTTTAAAAAATGTATTTTTAAAAGTTATATATGATGATAATGTATATTATCAAATATGCAAATAGGAAAGCCTATTGTATGGCTGATTTCAGGAGCTCATGTTTTTACCCTTTGCATATATGTACTGCCTCATAGGTTGTCACATAGCTCTCCCAAACCAGGTTTTTTTCATTCCTTAAAAATCAGCTGCTAAGCTGCAAAATAAACAAAATTACAATGGAAAGAAAAGTTTGCCAGATAATATGTTGGCTCCTCAAAATATACAGAGGGTGAAATTTTCACTTCATTAAAGCTGATGGGGATTTTTGCAACTAACTACAATGAATCCAAAATTTCACCTGTAGTTTACATTGATTAATCATAAAAAGATCAGTAGAATTAAGTCAGAAATTAAGTCAGTGATTCTATTTGCTAACCTGAAAAAAACCAATTTTGAGATCATTTCTGACTTCATTCTAGTGGTTTTTATCCATTTAATGTCACAAGCTATGAGGCATTACATATACACAAAGGGTAAAAACAGACATGCTGCAGTGAGAGTGCTTCCCGAACCGCCCCAGGGCAGAAAATCAAGAGTGACTTAGGGTGATTTCAGACGTTACGGGCGGGCGCTTTCACCATGGGCCGTGGGGTGGTTCAGACCACGGCTGGGGGTGAAGGGGTGCGCCAACAGACGCTAAAGCGGCACCCCCTCCAGAGGGGGCAGGGCCATGCGGCACAGCCCTGCCCCCTGTATTTCCCGGCGGCCCTTCCCCCTTCCCGACGGGCAGCGGAAGCGGACAATCCGGCCACTGCCGCAACCATGGGTGGGGGTGACTCCCATTGACCGTGGTGAATGGTAAGTAACAAGATGTTACTTTCTGTTCACCACGGCCGTGGTGGCCTTTCACCACACTTCTTGACCTCCTCATGTCCGGAGGTCCAGAAGTGTGGTGAATGCAAACACGGACCGTGTTTGACTGTGGTGCACATCTGGCAGTGAGCCAACAGACATTCACCACAGTCAAATGCGGCCTGTGTTTGACTGTGGTTCAGCCGAGGTGAATGTCAGACGTGTAATGTCTAAAATCAGTGTCACCCATAGTCTGGGTTGGGGCACTGAACTGATGTGCCCACGGCTGGGAAGCTGTCCCAGGTAAGGCCAGGAGCACAACAAATGTGTGGGTGCCCATCCCTGCCCACACCCTGCTCCCAGAACCCTGCCATGACAGACAGTCAAGGCAGCCAATGAGACACAGCCATAGCGTCCCCAGCCTGGGGAACCTATGTGATGTAGGAACAGACGTGCTAGCCAGCTGTGGCCTGCTTTGGCCCACATGAGCAGCCCTTAGCCCAGCCTGTGACCTTGGGGATTTTCCAAGGTCACAGCCTGGGCTAGGCATATACACTCCCTGGGGCAATCCTGAGCCAACATCTGGCAGTGCGTGTTTACACATGCTGGTAGGTCCCAGGCCACAGTGGGCCAAAACAGGCCAAGGTTACATCTGTTTTTAGCCAAAGTGAGTAAGAGTCAAGCTCAGTGTTATATTCAGCTAGTCACTAGTTATCATTTGGGCTTCAGTTTGTCCTCTAGAGATTTCTGTAGCTTTGCCGCAGAGTCTAAGGAAGCCAGCAGGGGCACAACAATACAAGAGGAGAAACAAGCTGCAGGATATTAACATGCATGATAGCAGAGCATTGCCCGCACAAATGGATACGAACTGGGACAATGCTTGCTTCCCAGTCAGGATCGGGGCTGGCCACGGAACAAACGTTCATGCGGTTGGGGGGGGGGGGAGATGCAGTCAGATGACCCCGCACTGTGCCCAGTGGCCTGTCTCCCTATGACGGGCAGCCAATGATGCCTATCATGAGGTTCACTCTGGTCCATGACTACCACACGTGATAGCCTGCTGTGGCCCAGCTGGGCAGGCTGTTCCCTGGTCATGTTGACGGCTAGCCCGGGCTGAAGGTCAACAGATCTCCCAACACCTTCACCTCTATGTGATCAATTTAATTTGCAAGACAAAAGGGTTCTGGACAGAGGAGTTTCTCTTTTTGGAATTTCCAGAAGGAAGATGATGGTGGGGGTGGAGTTGGAAATGCCCTCGGGGCATATCTGTCTCTAGGATGTGTTTCCTAGTAAGATGCCAGTGAACTGGTGGAAGATTAAAGAATAATATTCAAAGCCGAGACACCTGTTGGTAATGTGGACTGGGAAGGATTTAAGAGCTGAGTGAGGATAATTCCTGCCCTTGTTATTGAAGAGAGTGTGTCATCAATCTGAGCTACTGGTACAAATGGAGTAGACAAGACAAAGAATAGGCAAACTTTGCATTAATAAAGTTCCACAAGCAATAAACTTCTTTTAAAGTTTCAGGCATTTCAACGTTTAGTTTTGAGATGCTTTCAGGATCATTAGGGGCTTCAGAGTGAGAGAGTGGGACTTCTGTGAATCAGAAGAAGGTTCTTTCTGGGCTGGGAGTGCTGGTAGTCAGAGTAGATTCAGCATCCTTCTTACTCCCCCACCCCGGTCACCACAACCAAATTTAGCTGAAAATTATACCAATGATTCCCAGATGTGGTTCCCTCAGCTTCTTTACAGGAAGAGGGGAGCCGGAAGAGAAGGGGAAGGGGCACCTAGGGCCAGTTTTGAGAGCAGAAGGGGAGGGGCCTATGCCACCAAGGACAGAAAGGAAGGGGCTCCAGGAAGGAGGGGGCAGGCATTCCATCTTCTGTGCTAGTTATGCATCAGTGGGGAGAAGGAATGCTTCCCTGTCCTGCTGATGAGGGCTTTCCCTGCCTGTAGCCCATGCCCCTAGTTCAGAGTTTATGTTGCAGGCCAGGACCCTGCCAGTCAAAGGGGAAGCAGCAGAGCGACTCCTACTGCTGCAATGCAAGCTCTCAGCTCTGGACTGGTGGTTGGGGAGGAAGGAGGCAGGGCTGTGGCAGGGCGTAGGGGGATAGGTGTGTTCTGGGGCTCCTCCAAAGCCAGGGCCGGGCATGATAGATGAAAATGCCCAAGGGATTAATATAAACATCCCTTCTTATACCGATTGAGTCCCTCGATAGAAAAAACAACAACACTTCAGCAGAGTTCCTTAATCAAAAACATCTTGCCCCTCTCCCCCCAAAAAGCTGTATGTTGTACCATGCTGATAAACCTTGTGAACAGATTAGCAGAAAAGCTAGAAAGGCACAAACATTTCACTAAACTATTGGGGAGAAAGAAGGTCCAGAGCACGCATCTATGACAGAGTCTTTCAGTGAACGATGAAAAAAATGCAGTTCATGGGTTAGGTGAAAAGTTCTCCAGTGGCCTCATCAGTTTCCTATAGCTTTAACCAGCAGAGAGCTGTTTATTGACAGATTCAGCATGCAGACAGCATTTCTGCTGGATATGATAAAAAGACAATTAAAATGTTGTACAGGGGGCTAGGCCAAATTGGCCTGCATCCTAGAACCCACTCCAAGCAAAACCGTGAGGAATATACTGTACATAGAAAAGGCCTGTCCTCTGGGAATCCCTCCCACTTTCTTTAACCTGATATTTTGCTCATCCTATTATGAGATTTCTCAGAGGAGCAAAACACTAGATTGCCTCATTAAGACTCATCATTTACAAGATGTTGACAAACCTTGGCATTTATCCTGTTGTCATAATAAATGTGAGAAAATGACCATTTGGCAATAAGCGGTTCCATGCAATTGCAGGTTGCATAATGCAAGCGCAGAAGGGTCCGCAAATAAGACTTGGGTATCTCCATACAGCATCATTAAATATTGGCTTCATGTGCTGTAATGAGAATATTTTGTAAAATACAAGCAATTTTTTTTCTCTAAAGACAAATAATATTCCATGCTCTTCACTTCTATTGTTTCTTCCCTCAGTAGATCTGAAATATTACATGGATAAATTTAGTCTCACAATGCTGCTAAGATAGCTATGATTAGCCCCATTTTATACAGGAAGTTCTTAGCTTGCAGACCTTTAAGCCAGAGGCCATGTTTCATTAGACTAATGTAAATTAGCTATTACAGAAGCTTGATCCCTGGTCAGGGGATTCCAGGTACCACTTTAATAAATAAATACAATAGATTACTAACAGTTGGGACACAGACATGAGGAGAGGTGAGGGATGTAGTTACAATTGTACCACACTCCAAGCTCACCCCCCTGCCAAAACTACAAGAATTTTCTCTCTTCATATACAATAAAATACTATAATTACAAATAACATATGCAAATAAACTACCAATCAGGCTCCATGATGGTGGGGGTGGAGGGTGGTAATAGATAGGGGGACCCAACTACCAGGATGTACCAGGGACCCACATTTCTCTAAACAGGCCTGGTGACACATGACCTCTTCAAGTAGGAGGTTGCACCTTTGGCCCCACTTCCCCAAGAGAAAGAAGTCAGGGCAGTTGCTGGAACAGCTGCAGAGTCAGGGCTGGTGGATCCTTTCCCTCACTCCCTCCTCTCCTCATGGGAATGGGGTTCTGGGAGAGGTGCAATGCCAGGGGATTTGGGCCATATTCTATTACTGCTGCTGCTGCTGCTCCAGTTGCTCCAGAAGAATCTTGACGAAACATCATGGCTAAATGCAGGGATAGCCTGAAGGATTAATGACTTGGACAGCGGCTTCTTCCCAGAGCTCACTCCTTCTGATCCATTGATCCTGTTGCAAACTGAAATCAGAGGGGGCACATGCGTCCCATACCTTCCTGTGTAGAAGGCATTTGAAATTGAGCCATCCAAAGGTAAAGCTAGGGCTGTGCAGAGGGCACCCCATTAGTTTTTGTTGGATGAAAATGAAAACGAACAGGTTTTTGATGAAAACCCTAAAACGGATGGTTATTTTTTTCTATTTAAAAATATTTAAATATTTTTTAAAATCACTACACATGTGCAAAATGACCACCAGACGATTCTGTGCATGCACACAGCCGCAGCATCACCGCCATTTCAGAGAAGGCAGCCCAGTCTGCACATACACAAAACGGCCACTGTATATGTGCAGAATGGCTGCCCTTTTCCAAAATGGTGGCGATGCTTCCACTGCCATCTCAGAAAAGAGGCAGGCATGCACAGAATGGTCCGGTGGCCATTTTGCGCATGGGCTGTGATTTTTATTTATTTTTAATATATTTTTTGTTTTTATACAAAAATGAATGAAAACAAATATATGTTGTTTACTTATTCACTCATTTTCATGTCCTTAGTTCCTAAAACTAATGAGTCTGCATTCAATTTAGTAACTATACAAAACAAATTGCACACCCTTAGGTAGAGGCAGAGTTTGAAATCAAGCCTTAAATCGTTGCCTTGTGGAATACTTCTTTGGCAGAGGCCATCAATACGGTGGCTCCCAAGCATCTGTTACCTGTACTGTGGCAGCATATGGCCCTGTGGTTTATGAAGAGCATGGTGGTTAGAGGATCAGTGGTGTTGGACTCCAACTGAAGATGACCAATTGTGGCATAGAGCGTATTTAAAGGACTATGCCTTGGCCATGTGAACAGCAAAGAAGAGTTTCTTTACTGCCAGAATAGCATCCTCAAAATTGCATCCAGTGGAACTTTTCTGGGTGGTGAAAGGCTTGGTCAGTCTGGCCTGTCTCTGCCTGGAACTGGAGTCGTCTAGTGCCTGCTGTGACATGTTTATTGAGTATTTGGCAGATAAAATCACTCACATGCACCATGACTTTGATGTTGCCTTTTTAGAAGTAGTGCAGATAGAGGTGTGTACCAGGGATGATGTCATCATTGTTTTTTGGTTTTGTTATTTAAATCTTTCATTTTCATAAATATCAAAATTTTGTTTTTGCTTTCATTTTTGCTTTCCATTGGTTTAAATGGAAAACACATTTTTGGGTGTAACGTTTTTGTTTTTCATTATATTTGGATGAAACTTGGAAGGATTGTACCTCCAATCATTAAGTGTACCAGGTTTCAGAAATATTGGATAAAGGAATCCTATTTTATAAGCAGTTGAATAGTGTTATTTTACAAAAATCTGCATATACATTCCTGGCTGTAACGTCTTTGTCTCCCATTTAATGTGGATGAAACTTGGCAAGTTTATATCCCACCCCATGTTTACTATCTATGCCAACTTTCTGAAGGATTGAATAAAGGGTCCTAGTGGTGTAAGCAATTAACCTATAAATGTATGTCTGACTGTAAAATCTTTGTAGTCCAACCAGTGTACGTGAAATTTGGCAGGGCTGTATCTCACACCTTCAGGATCACCTCTGCTAAATATCAGAAAGATTCCATTCCATTCCACCTTTATTTATACCCTGCACTCTCCTAACCTGAGTTAGCTCGAGGCGGCTTACATCAATCAAAATACAATACAATATCTGGGTTTTTTATCCCATGCAGGGGAACTCATCATCACAATACATCATAATAAGGAACCCTACCACTTAATAACAATTAACGAATAAATACATAAAACAAAGTAAATAGAACTAACCCATCCCAGATCTCTTCTCTACCAGTGTCCTGCTTCCTACGTACAAGTAGAAAGCCAATTCCAAACTTTCATTCCATCCCCTGCTGCCAACAGGGGATGTCCTCCCTCTCCATCCCTCTCTCACTGGGAGGAGAAGAAGGCCTCCTCACAACCTTTACTAGTAGGACATTAGATAGCACCACCAACAGCCCTTCTGGCTGAACCAAAGGGCACGACCAAAGGGCAGGAGTGTGCCCCTTCGAGCCGTGCCCCCAACATGCGCCTCTGACACGGCCTTTGGCCACTCCTGATGTTGTGGGGAGTGCCCCGGAAGAACCTTCTCCAAGCCCTGCCCCCGCAAGGGTGGGAGTGGAGTGAGAGATGCTACGTGGCTGCTAGCTGGCCATGATAGAACACCCTGCCCCCAGAACCAGTTTCTGTCCATTGCCATGGGGGAAGGGGAGGATCTTGCCTGCTGGATGGGTCTCAGCACCGCCTCTGGGAGTTCCCAGCCAAACGTCTCCAGTCGTTTGGATGTGATAAAGGGTCCCAATTTTATAAGCCTGCACAGCATATGCAGAGAATGAGCCTATGCCAGGGATTCTCTTACGTGTCACTATGTTATAAGATCGGTTTGTGATGCAAATTGGCCAGCAGAAATGTCAACCAAATATCCTCATCCTGTGGTCATTCTGTGGTGTGACCATCCCAACATCTCTCCCCCACTTGCTACTGGGAAGTCGGAAGCATCTGGGTGTGTAAACTATGTCTCCTGATTGCTGTGATGCTATCCCCAAAGTCCCAGTTATGTCCGTCTATGTCTGCCTCAGAGCCATCTCCTATGCCTGCCTCAAAGCCACCACCAATTGGTCCTCTAAAGCTGGAAGCATGCAGTAATTGACCAGTGAATGTGTCTGTCATTCTTTTGTGTTGCTCCCCATCCTACCTCCTACAGCCTCCCTCCCCCTGCCATGCCAGGTGCCTGCCTTTGACTGGCATTGCATGTGCTGCTATTTATCTGAATAATGGTCTTCAAGGGGACATTTTCAATTGCTTATCAAAATTGTACCCTTTATCAAATTGTCCTGTAGTTTGACAGAGATGACAGGAAAGGTGTGGGATACATTCCTGCCAAATGTTTTGTAAACAGGATAGAATATAAAAATGTTACAGCCAGAAATGCATTTTCAAGTTAATGGCCTTATAACATCAGGACCCTTTATCCAATCTTTCTGAAATTTGGAAAGAATGGTAATCCTGTGGAGGGACATAAAATTCCAAGGTGTCATGAAAATTGGATGGAAGATAAAGAAGTTATATTCAGGAATGTTATGTAGCTTTTCTTAAAATCACAACATTCAATTGCTTCTAAAATTGGTTCCCTTTATCCAATCATTTCAAAATTTGGTACACATAATGCTCTCCATTGCAGGGACAATTTCCCAAGTTTCATCAGAATTGAATAAGTAACAAAAAGGTTATAGCCATAAATAAGTTTTTCAGTGTGTTCCCATTATTTCAAAAACAAAATTCATTTTCATTTTTGTTATTATTTTTCATTTTTGTTATTACAACAACAAAAAAGAAAATCAAAAATTTTGTTTTTGTTATCATAATAACGAAAACGAATTGCACACCCCTAGTGGCAGAGCCAGAGGTCATGGAAATTCTGGCTTGTCCAGTTTTATGGGATCATTTTCAATTGATGTCTCCCGCTGATGCAGGGGTGTGTGTGTGCTTGGGGTTGTTAGAGCCACTACTTGTGAATTAAATCTGTGCCCTTCCTGGTTGGTGAAAACCAGCTAGAAGACATTGGGGCTGTTGGTGGCTGGGGTAATCAATGCATCCCTGAGGGAGGGCAGGATGCTGGACTGCCTTAAGGAGATTTTGGATAGGTCTTTGTTCAACAAGTCTTTCTTGATGTTGGTAATCCTGCCAGCTATCAACCTGTCTCTATCCCGCTTTTAAGGAACTTATTGTGTGGGCTCAGCAGCTCCAGATGCATCTGGACAGAATTGGTTTCCTAGACCCATTGCAGTCTGGTTTTTGTCTGGGTTGTGGCACTGAGACTGCATTTGTGGCTTTGGTCAATGATTTGCACCTAGAATTAGAGAGGGGGAATTTGACCCTGCTGATTTTGTTAGTACTTTCAGCAGTAAGTACTAATCCCGTTGACCATGAGGTGTTGGTGATGTGCCTGCATGATCTGGCTAGGGTGAGCTGGACTGTTTTGCAATAGTTCAGTTCTTTCATAACTGGGAGATCACAGTGGGTGGTGCTGGGGGACTGTTCATCATCTCCTGGGGCCTTCCATGTGGAGTGCCACAGGGTTCTATTCTGTCCCCCCCCACCCCAGTTCAATGTGTATATGCAGCTGCTGGGTGAGATCATGAGAGGGCTTGGGGTGCGGTGTCATCAATTTGCTGATGACACTCAGCTCAACCTCTTATTTTCATCTGATCCAGGGCTGGAGGTTTTGGTGGTTTCCCGGTGTCTGGCAGCTGTGGGGGACTGGATGAGGGCGAGTTTATTTATTTATTTATTTATTTATTTAATTAATTAATGCATTTATGAGTCACGCCATATGCATATGGCATCCCGGGGCAACGTACAACTAAAAACGTTCATAAAATCATTTTTAAAAACATCAACAATTTAACAACATCACAGGGGTAGGAGAATAAATAATAATAAAATAAAAATAAGGGCAGGGAAGAGCTAAAAAAAACCTATCCCCCCTCGCCCCAGGTGAACAGCCAGATTTTACAAGCCCACCGGAATGTTAAAAGGCTTGGGGCCAGGCAAGCTTCCTCCAGGAGGGAATTCCAAAGATGCGGCCCAGCCACTGAGAATGCCCTCTCCATTGTGGCCCCTGTCTTAACATGGGGGACCTCCAGGAAGGCACCCCTGGAAGACCAAAGGAGCCGCTCTGGGGTGTGGAGGGCGAGGCGGTCTCTGAGGTACGAGGGGCCAAGACCATGAAGGGCCTTATAGATCATTACCAGTACCTTGAACCTGGCTCGGCACGCTATTGGCAACCAGTGCAGAGTCCGGAACACCGGTGTTATATGCTCCTGATGACCCATCCCCATCAGGAGATGGGCCGCTGCATTCTGCACTAGCTGCAGCCTCCGAACCAGGAACAAGGGCAGTCCCACGTAGAGCGCGTTGCAGTAGTCCAGCCTCGAAGTGACAAAGGCATTGATTGAAGCTGAATCCTGACAAGAGAAAGGTGATGCTGGTTGGTAGGGCCAGTATTCTGGGGGAGGGAGGGACACCCATCATAGATGGGGTTCACCCTAGGAATGGGCGAACGCGGTTTCGAGGTTCGGAGTTCGGTTCAACCAGTTCGGTCAACCGAACTGAATTTCCGAACTCGGCCCTGTTCGCCCATCCCTAAAAGATAATATTCCATTTAATTCAATGGGGTTTGAATTTCTGAACTTTGTTCAGAAGTTTGGAGTTTGGACCGAACTTGAATAGTTCGGTCGACTGAACCGAACTTATGAACCGAACCGAATTTCCGAATTGAACCAAACTGAACCGAATTTCTGAACTCGGTTCTGTTCGCCCATCCCTAGTTCACCCTTCTCTGGTATCTCAGGACCGGAGCCTGGGGGTCTGTCTCCCCCCCC
>QEPC01002769.1:1202373-1218010 GCA_003113815.1 Sphenodon punctatus
AAAAAAAAAAAAAGTCTGTCTTCTTACCTGAACTTTTGGTATCGTTGTGATTAAAGTAAAAAGCAGTTCATTGCCCATGATGCAAACTGCTTTATACAGCCTCTTATGCTAACATCGGTAACAAAATAAATTCCAACCATAATGACTGTGATGATTTTTTTTTAAAAAAAACCACCCTCTTATTAACAAATAAGAGTTAGAGCAATTGTTAGATCTTGATGGGTGCAATTATAGGCCACTTTAGTGAACTGAATTTCAGCAAGGCTTGGTTCTGTGGTTTAGGGGAGTCTCCATTAAATATAGGAAAATCCAGTTAATTAATTAGCCCTGAGTGTTAAATTAGTTTTTTAAGCCTGAGAGACAAGGGGACTGTGGGATTTGTGGAGACTTGACAGTGCACATTTAATGATGTTAAACCCAGAGTGACTGTTAATGTAGGCCACAGTACTTTGGAGTAAGAAATACAGTGAAAGATGAATGCAAATAAAATACCAAAGTTTAACAGGGAATAATAAATGATAATTCACCACCAATGTCCAGATTGTCCTGATTTGATTTTTCAGCACTATTATACTAGGTCCCACAAGCTCCTGATTGTAAATGGGACGTTTTAAAGTTGGTGGATAAAATGTTATGCAAAGTTTGACTGCGCATATTTTTCAGAAAAGCTGAGCAGCCAGATATACTAAGCTCAAAAAAGCTCAGTGCCCAGAGCTACTTATTTGGTATTTGAATGGAAGCTGACATTGAAAACCTGCCCTTTGCAAATATGCCTCCCTTTCTTTGATTGATTTTTCAAAGGGTTTTAACAATTTTTGACTATACATAGTGCTCAAGTAGGGATGGACGAACGCGGTTCGGATGTTCGGAGTTCGGACCGGACTCTCAAACAACCAAACAGTTCAGCTGTGTTCGGATGAGTTTGGGGGCGGGAAAAACGTCTTGTCAGGGCCAAAAATTCAGTTTTGGTTTTGGTATCGATAGCACTATTTTTTAATGTTCGGCCAAGTTCGACCAAACCGAACTCGGCTGAACTGAACCATTGAACCCGAACTTGGGTTTCGAACTGAACGACCGAATGTCCGAACATCCAAACCGCGTTCTGTTCACCCATCCCTATGCTCAAGAGGTGCCATCAGGACAGCAGTCCTCCAACATTCTGAACCAATGGGTCAACTGTATGAACGCTCAAAACTTCTCAAAGGCCACCATGCACCCATGAGAGATGGGTACATGCCTGTTCATTGTGGGATGACCATAGCAGCACAAGTCAAGTGGCTTCAGTTCCTGTCAGTGCTGCTGTCATCACTGGAGGGAGGAAATTCAGGGGACAACTGTGCTGTACAGGTACTGGCTAAACAAATCACAGTCAGTGCATGTATATAAGTAGTGCCATTCTGGGTCAGGCCAGTGGTCTATTGAGCCCAGCACCTGTCTCCGACAGTGGCCAATTTTGGTCGAAATACCCAACAGGACACAATGGGGTGATCAATTTTGTGTTGTTCACTCTCACCTCCCAACAGTAAGAGGTTACATTCGGCAAAAGACCTACCCACCTATTAGCTGCTAATGGACCTATCCTCCAGAAACTTGTCCAATCCTTTTAAAAATCCAGCTATACTACTGACCTTGACCTCATCTGGCAATGAATTCCACAACGTAATTGTGCATTGAGTGAAAAAATACTTTCTTTTATTTGTTTCAAATCTGCTACTTATGAGTTTCATGAGGTGTCCCCTAGTTCCAGTACTATTTGAGAGGGTAAATAACTGCTCCCTATTTACTCATTCCACACCACTCATGATTTTATAAATTTGAAAGTTCATTTTGGCAATATCTTGCCTTGCCTGCTCTTGGAAAACCCCATAAAGTTGGTGGCAGCATTGTTGAAGACCAAAGCCAAGTTTGTTGTAGCCACCATAGTTAGTTCCATAGACCAGCAGTGAACCACTTACTATGGTGTTGTGGACCACTAATAGTGACCCCCTGGACCAGAGTTTGAGAATCACAAAGAGTTTGAGGCTGCAGACCAGAGTTTGAGAGCCCCAGATTTAGAAGATGCAGGCCAAAAATGGATGCACGGAGAACAGTCAACTTTGTAAGACATCTTAGTATTTCCTGGACACAAGAGGATCTGGATCGTAGACTGCAGTGGGGCTTGAATGGGTTCTGGTATATTAGCAAATCCTTTTGGGGCCATTTCCAGCTGGATACTGGATAGTAGTGGATACTCATTTTAGCTCTTTCTGCAACCAATATTGTTCATTAAAAGAATAGCAGTTTGGGATGGCACTGTTCTGTGTGTACTATACTTCCTCCCAATCAAATCCAGACTTCTTTTTCAGTGCATGTTGGCAGTATTTTCTCCACATGGCTACAAATATTACTGCCAAAAATTCATTGTCCAAACTCACTTTAATTGCATTATTATTTGGTCATAAAAACATAAGAAGATAAGGAGTGCCATACTGAGTCAGACCAATGGTCCATCAATCCCAGCATCCCGTCCTCCAACAGTGGCCAATCTCGATCGCATGTGAGAAGAACCAACAGTCACAATGGGCAATCCGTTCCCCGTTGTTCACTCCCAGCTCCTGACAGTAAGAAATTCATCCCGTAAACTGCTTGGTTAATAGCCATTAATGAACCTACTCTCCAAGAATTTATCAAGTCCTTTTTTAAACCCAGCTATACTACTGGCCTTGACAACATCCTCCGGCAACAAATTCCATAAGTTGATTATGCGTTGAGTGAAAAAGTACTTCCTTTTATTTGTTTTAATTTCTGCTGGCAACAGTTTCCTGGAGTGTCCCCTAGTTCTATTACTATTTGAGAGGGTAAATAACGGTTCCCTTTCTACTCGTTCCACACCACCCAAGATTTTATAAACCTCTATCATGTCCCCTCTCAGTCTTCTTTTCTCTAAGATGAAGAGTCCCAGCTTGTCAAATCTCTCTTTGTACAGAAGCCGTTCCATTTCGTTTATCATTCTCGTTGCCCTTCTAGTTCCGCTATGTCTTTTTTGAGAAGGGGCGACCAGAACTGCACACAATATTCCAGGTGCGGTTGCACCATTGATTTGTATAGAGGCATTATGACATCCTCAGTTGTATTCTCCATCCCTTTACAAATAACTCCTAACATTCTGTTTGCTTTTTTGACTGTTGCTGCGCACTGGGCTGAGGATTTCAGCGTATTGTCCACAATCACTCCCAGATCCTTTTCCTGAGTGGTAACTCCTAGCTTAGTACCCAGCATTGTGTACGCATAGTTTAGATTATTTTTCCCTATGTGCATCACTTTGCACTTGTCCACATTAAATCTCATCTGTCATGTAGATGCCCAGGCACCCAGTCTTGTAAGATCCTGTTGCAGTTCTTCACAGTCTGCTTGTGTTTTAACTACCTTGAATAACTTGGTGTCATCTGCTAATTTGATCACCTCACTCTTAATGCCTTTTTCCAGATGATTAATAAATACATTAAACAGCCCCAGCCCCAATACAGATCCCTGGGGCACACCACATTTTACATCTTTCCATTGTGAAAACTGGCCATTTAGTTCTACTTTTGCTTCCTATCCTTTAACCAGTTACTGATCCATAGTGAGACACTACCTCCTATCCCATGACTTTTTAATTTTCTCAAGAGTTTTTTATGTGGGACCTTTTCAAATGCTTTTTGGAAATCCAGGTACACTATATCTACTGGGTCTCCCTTGTCCACATGCTTATTTACACCCTCAAAGAATTCCAACAGATTAGTGAGGCATAACTTAACCTTTGCTAAAGCCATGTTGACTGTTCCCTATTAAGCCGTGTTTATTAACGTGCCCAGTGATCCTGTTCTTAATTATAGTTTCCACCATTTTGCCCGGCACAGACATCAAGCTTACTGGTCTGTAGTTTCCAGGATCACCTCTGGATCCCTTTTAAAAATATCAGGGTTACATTTACCACCCTCCAGTCCTCCGGTACAGTGGCAGATATTAGTGATAGGTTACTAACAGTAGGTGTGCAATTTAATATTTGAGTTACTTCAGAACTCTGGGGTGAATGCAATCTGGTCCTAGTGGTTTGTTAGTATTTAGTTTGTCAGTTTGCTCTAGGACCTCCTCCAGAGTCACGTTGATTTGTGACAGCTCTTCCAATCCATCACTTGCAAAGTAAGTTTCCAGTGTGGGTATCTCCCCAACATCCTCTGCAGTGAAAACTGAAGCAAATATATTGTTCAGCTTCTCTGCAATGTCATTTCCCTCCCTATGCACCCCTTTCAGCCCTTGGTCATCTAACGATCCAACTGACCCTTTAGCAGACTTCCTGCTTCTGATGTACTTGAAAAAGGTTTTATTATTAGTTTTAGTATCTTTATCAAGTTGCTCCTCAAATTCCTTTTTGGCCTGCCTTATTAACGTTTTACATCTACTTTGGTAATGCTTATGCTCTTCCCTATTTATCTCATTGGGACTCTCTTTCCATTTTTTAAAGGATGCTTTCTGGGCTCCAATAGCCTCCTTCGGCTCACCATTTATCCACACAGGCAGACATTTAGTCCTCTTCCTACCTTTTTTAATTTGTGGAGTACATTTAATTTGTGGAATAAATCTAATCTGAGCTTTCAAGATGGTGTGTTTAAATAGTCTCCACACTGCCTGTAGACATTTAATTCTTGCAGCTGCTCCTTTAAGTTTCCCTCTAACTAGTTTCCTCATTTTTACATAGTTCCCCTTTCTAAAGATATATATTACCACAGTGGTTTTATTTTGCATTTTCCCTCCTGTGAGTATGTCAAATTTGATTACATTATGATAACTATTGCCCAACAGCTCCAACATCATCACCCCTCGCACTAGATCCTGCCCTCCACTTATGGCTAGATCCAATGTGGCTCCTACTCTTGTTGGTTCCAGGACGAGCTGCTTCAGGAAGCAGTCATTTATGACATCTAGAAATTTCATCTCTGCATCCTGTCCCGAGGAGACATTCACCCAGTCAATATGAGGGTAATTGAAATCACCCATTATTACTGTGTTTCCAACGTCTGTCCATAAAATACACCCAAATCAAATTTTATTGTGGTTTTTTTTAAAAAAAAAATGAATAAAGAAATTGTTGGTAAATAATATAAATAATATTAAAAACTTAGTTGTTTTAAATTGTTTATTAAAGCATACACCCCCAAAATAAATGGTTAGTCCGTAATAATTGCTGTTAAAGCATATAGCACTCCGTGGACATGATCCAGAACTTCTGCATGCATTGAGGAGCCCCCCTGAGCATGCAGGACGGAGGAAACTGTGCAGGAATTGTGTGGGTTGCTGCAGGTGTAAGTGCAATAAGGGCCCAAAATGCAACGTAAACATGGTTCGTGTGCAGATTGTATACACATTACCTGGTTGCCGTGTGCAGCCGCTCCACAACCTTTGGGATCAAAGTGTATGTAATTAACTCAAACAATAATAACACATTAAAATACTACCCTCCCCCAAAGACTTTACATAGTCTTTAAAAAATGCACTGCAAAACTGTCACTAGATTGAACACCATATGCCAAGTAACTATATGCAAACACAGCCTGGAAGTTAGGAAAATTCAGATTTAGAGTTCAAATATCCATGTCTGAAAGCACTCGTTCTAGGATTTGGGCTTGATTTCTTATTTACACTAAGGGTTATTTCAGAAGTGACGTGATGAATGTCCACCACAGTCAACCTCAGTGAAACGCAGGGGGGGGTGAAAGTGCCGTGCATGTCTGTTTGCTCACATCCAGATGTCCGCCACAGTCAAACGCGGCCCGGGGTGAAGCTAACCACGCTTCGTGAGGTCAGGGCGGGAGGAGGTCCAGAAGTGTGGTGAATGGTCACCACAGCATGGGTGAATGAAAAGTAACTTCTAAACGGAAACCTGCAGCCACGGTGGAAGGAAGTGACCCCAGCCACGGTGCATTCTGGGGCTCGAACCGCGGTCCACGTCTCCACTGCATGTCTGTTGTGTTCCCCCAGCCCATGTTCTCTCTGATTGCCCCCGGGAAGTGGTCACGATCCTGTCACTTCTGTTGGGGCCGCATGTGTCACCACAGCCCACGGTGAATCTGTTCACACAGGTGTGGGATTCACTGTGGTGAATTGGAACGCGTCACTACTGAAATCACCCTATGTTCACAATCTAGAAACCACTTATTCTGGGGTCAGATCTTGGCCTGCATCTCCATTACAGTTGTCTGGCAGTGGACGGGACCTTAGTGCAAATGCAAATCAGGCTTCAAAAAATTCAGTTTTGGAACTAGAGCTTGCTTCTGAGATTTTGGTTTGGGTCCACCTCTAGTTCTAACAGTTTACATATTTGCCAAACTTTGCTTTTTGTTCCAGGAGAGTAAAAGAAATGTATTTGATTGCAAGATGTAGACCCAAAGCTAAGTAACTTATGTTCATGCAGTTTTAAAGAGTACAAGAACATAATAGGGAAATAAATAATTAATAATAATAATAATAATAATACATTTTATTTATATAGTTCCCCCCTGCCTTACATGGCATTCAGAGATCTTCACAAAAAGTTAAAACAATTTTAAAACAATTTAAAACAATTATTTATTTATTTTTAATGGGACAGGCAAAAAGGAGGGCAAAGTACATTGAGGGAACCACCAGTGGATCCTAAAAGCACCTAGAAAATAAATACATTTTCAGGTGTTTTTTAAAGGTCTGGAGGGAGGAACTGAGATGAACATTGGGAGAGAGAGAGTTCTATACCCAGGAGCCTGCCACAGCAAAGGCTTGATCACCTGCCAACTTCAGACGTCATGGTGGAACCCACAGTGGGTGTTTCCTGAATGCAGATATGCATCAGTGTTAGGGATGGGTGAGCGCGGTTTGGAGGTTCAGAATTTGGCCCGAACTTGGCCTGTTCAGATGACCGAACTGAACTTTCAAACCAAATGTTCGAATGGTTGAACAGTTCGGAAAAGTTCGGATGAGTTCGGGGGTGGGAAAAATGGGACTGGAAGGGGGAGGCAGCTGAAGAGCAAACTTCCTGGCACCAGGGGTGGAGACCAGGAGGAGTGGTTTCAGGGCCAAATGATACTGATACTGGGGGGAAAAAAATTGATTTCAGTATTGGTATCGATAGCACTATTTTTGGATGTTCGGCTGAGTTCGGCCAAACCAAACTCTGCTGAACTGAACATCTGAACCCAAACTCGGGTTTCGAACTCAACGACTGTATGTCCGAACATCTGAACAGCATTCTGTTCACCCATCCCTAATCAGTGTGAGATTTCAGAAGTAGGTCTCAAATATAACCAGAGCCTAAACCATTTAAGGACCTAAAAACCAGCAGTGCAATCTTAAACTCATTGCTCAACAAGAAGTTAATGCAGAGAATGCAGGGTGGGCATAATGTGATCTCAGCTGCCTAAACCAGTAAGCAGCTATGCTGCCACATTCTGAACAAGCTGCAAGCGATGGATAAGCACTGCTAGCAGCCTGTAGAATAGTTACCATCGCTGTGAGGAACATTTGTGATGAAACCTGAAGCGAGTTTTGATTTGAAGTGTCCTATTACTGAAAATCTGGTCCAAATGAACCTATGTTTTATTGTGAAAACAGCTACCATTTGTAATAAAGTCCGTTCTAAATATGAAAGTTGTTCAAATCTGAAGAATTAAAGGACACATTACAAAATGTCAAATGCTTGCAGAAGCCAAATAAAAAAAGATATTGAAGCCTGTGAGTAGCAAAATAGAATTTTCCAATGGTTCTACTGGCTAAATCTCCTTACTCACAGAGCATAGATAAATTATATGTCTGCTAAATATGAGAGAGACTGGAATTAACATTACCATCTTTACTGTTGCTGTGCTCATTGAAACGGCCTAGTCAAAAAGCTCCTGTTGAGTAACACTTACTTATTTATTTATTTACTATTTTTCTACTCCGCCCCCTCCTGCTCACAGAGCAGCTCGGGGCGGCTTATAAAATGTATCAACAGTAAAAACACATAAAATATCATTAATTAAAAACATTTAAAAAGATAAAAAGAACTAAAAGGGCAGAATTCCCCCTCCCTGACCCGCTCCACCCTACCCAGCTCCCTCTACAAAGGCCCGTTGGAACAGCCAGGTCTTACACTGTCTATGAAAAGAGGGGAGGTTCTGGGCCAGGTGGGCCTCCATCGGGAGGAGTTCCACAACCTGGGAGTGGCCACCGAGAACATCCTACCCGGGCAACCCAGGGGACTTCGAGTCGGGTGTCCCTGGTTGACCGCAGGGGCCATAATGCAATTCAGAGCCTGAGGTAGCCCTGCAGGTAACCCAGGCCATTTAGGGATTTATAGGTCATTACCAGTACCTTGAATTGGGTTCGGAAGATAATAGGCAGCCAGTGCAGAGAGCAGAGCACCAGTGTAATATGCTCGCAGCGACCCGTCCCCATTAAGAGATGGGCCGCCGCATTCTGCACCAGCTGCAACCTCTGGACTGTCCCCAAGGGCAGCCCCACGTAGAGTGCACTAAAGTAGGCTAGTCTAGAGGTGATAAAGGCATGGATGATGGTGGCCAGATCCAAATCCGAAACATACGTCCACAGCTGTTGTACCAGATGTAATTGGCAAAATGCTCCCCTCATCACAGCCTCCACCTGGAGATCCAGGCAGAGTTGTGAGTCGAGGAGCACCCCCAGACTACGGACCTGTGTGGCCATAGGGGGACAGACCCCATCGATGATGGGGGCCAAAACCACCACAGTCCTACCCACCAACATCACCTTCATCTTGTCAGGATTCAACTTCAGATGGCTTGCCCTCATCCAGTCCCCCAAAACTGGGTATACAAACATGATGGTAGTCCACTGTGGCCCGCAGGGCACCATCACATTTGTTAAGGGTCATCCAGATGATTGACCCTGTGTTTCCCCAGGCATGGTGGCGGCTAGCCCAGGCTAACTCCAGAAACCTCTGCAATCACAGCCCGGGCTAGCTGCTACCATGCCCAAGGAAAGGCCTGCCTGACTACAGCAGGCTATCATGTGTGGTAGCCCACTGTTCTCTGTCTGGTCTGGAGTAGCCCCCGATGTCAGGCGACCTTGATGGCCACCATGACTGCCTGTCATGGGGGAGGCAGGCCGCTGGGTGCAGTGCGGGGGTGGGGCTGGCCGGCCACATATTTGTATTGCACCCCACCTCCCTGGGCTTGGTTGCACCGTGGTCACATTTGTTCTGTGGCTGGACCTGATCCTGACTGGTCTGGATCATGACATGTCAGCAGACCACCGCTGTCACATATGTTTTCTATCACTGAGATTGGACATCTAGCTCAGCCAAACAAGTGGCTAGATTCCCTGCTTTGGAGAAGGGTAGAGGGTGAACATTAAGGAGGTACAACATGTGGAACCAGAGGCGACCTTACCATAGTGCCAAGTGGGGTGACTGTGCTGGGACCCTCTCTTTCTGGGAACCCTGCAGTGGCCTCTACTTTTACCAGAGCAGTATGATGGGGCCTCACTGCCTCCCACCAGGGCCTCAAACTTGACCTCCTTTAGGGCCCTACAAAGGGTGCCCCCAAGAGGGTGGGGCCACCAGGGGCCCTGCATTTTATCTTTGCCCTCAGCCACACAATTCTAAGGCCAGGACTGCGTGGAAGAATAATTTCTTCACAAGCACATGGACAAGAAAACACAGTAGTGCATTTCTAGTCTATTCTAGCATCACAGCACTTGTGGCAAAGTACAAAAATCCTGGAGAATTGTCTGTCATGGAGCACATTCATAATAAGGATGTTCATAATAAGGAAAATAAGCAGACCTGTCCACTTATGGGACATTATAGACATCACTGACAACAAATTAGAAAGTTCCACTTGTGTCATTTCATAATAAAGAAGAAAGACTATTCAACACTCGCTGCATCAAAGAACGCATGTCATAAAGATTTGCACAGAAATGGGTGGATTAATTTTTAATGGATTATGCCATAAAAAAGTTTCCTTGTAGAAACTGCTGTGAGAATAGTAAATGATACCCAATATGTTAATAAAGAGAGTTCCAGTAACTGACTGATTCCTACATACACAGTTCAGTAAAAGCAATCAATACAATGTGTGACTTAAATATCCGTAACTCTACACAGGTTATAAATGCCAATTTATTCTGTATTCCTGAAAAACTGTGTCCTTATTACAGCAATCCCTTCATCGACTGATACTGTGCTACTGCTAAAATACAAAACAAACAACCAAAAAAGATCCTCTTCTATGCACACACATCACATGCACAAATAGTTCTGGCATTATTTACACTTCAGGACGTGTTAAGGAAACATGAACTGAACTATACTGAAATGTCACACACAGGGCTTAAGTTCCCATTTTAAGGAACAAGCTTTGGCTCCAGTCAACAGACCCTCTATGTAGTGGGAGATTTTGGAGTCAGGGTTATATCAGGCAACACGGTCCATATGTTCATATACGCCCACCCTCTGACCCTGGTTTCTTTCTACAGAACCCTTGAATAAGTTAATTTTGCTCCCTGGCAGGAATAATCTTCACAAGAGCTCTATGTTGGGCTGCCGCCAGCCAAAGTATACATGCACACATGTTAACAATGCTCTCTCAAAGTACAGGAATTGACTCAGTGAGTACGTTACATATTTCCAGAATTCGGTCCATATGCTTTAAATATACACAAATGCTTCCAGTACTTGATAGTACACAGATTGAAATGCAGGGGGGTGGGGGAAGGGGGAGAAGATGTTGTAAATTAAAAATCAATCACAACATTAAGCTGAATTGTTGTGGTGACACGTTTAGTAGGTCCATAGTTTTGGACTCTAATGGATTGAAGCCAGAACTTTTTATCCCCAGTCATTTGAACACTGGTGACTGGGATCAAGTTAATCCTGGATATGAACCATACCTGAGCCACATTACAACTATTTTGGGCCATCTCATGTGCAGAGTGAAAGACACTTAGAGAAACTCGCACATGACACAACTATATGTAATCCACTAGAACAGAAGTCCCACATAGGGTGTCTTTAGATGGACCAACTGGGTCTGGCCACCCCTGCACCTGCTCCAGGAGTGCAGTAGTAGTAGTAAATTTATTGCGGCACTGGCTCTCACCTTGGCCAAACATACAATACAATACAATACAATACAACAAACAGATAATAATAATCAAGCACAAAGCATTCACCTTATAAAAGGCAGGGACCGTACAGATAACCACGATCAAAATACCATATTCCACTTCACACTACGGTCCTACTCATAGCATAAATACACCACAAACTTATTATAACGAAGGTAAACATCTTACCACTGATCTGCTTTATCCAATTCCCATAGCCCAGCTGCTAGAAAATTTAAGCCACCTCCCTTTCCTGGATTTTTATGGCTAAATGGATAAACATGGCAATCAGCCTCATCTCTTCCAATGATTTAGTGGTTAACAAGTGTATAATTTTTTGGTGGATTGAGAGGTATTCCTTCCCTTTCCACAGTTCTCCAAGCCATAACTCTCTAATATGGTCATACAGGGAATACCTGTGTGCAGCCCCACCTGCATCGGGTTTACACGGACCCGACAGCTGCCACAGCCCACAGTCCGCTCATGTGGTGCCTCCCTCTCCCACACCGTAGAGCTGCAGGCAGATTGCTCAACACTCTAGGCTGCAGCTGACAGCTCTGTGGTATTGCTCGGGGCAGCCCCTAGTCAAGAGCAGAGCTGCAGTGGTTGTCCGCCTCCGGCCGGTGTCCCACATTTGGGTGACCCGCTCCACTGGCAGTGCACCAGGATGTTCCAGAGCACCGCAAGTGGACTGTAGCACTGCTCCACCTGCACATCTGGCAGCTTGCCTTGAGATGGACAGGCCACCAGGGTATGAGGCAGAGCAGAACCGTGAATGCTGTCCATCTACAAGCACCCAGTGTTTCAGCCCATTGAGATATTCAGTTGGCAATTTCGTTTGTGGAGAACCTCTTCTTATAGTGAAGCTGTCTGTAAAAACGGATCACTAACTGAGAAGTATCCACAGTATCCTATATCAAATAGTTACAATTTTATAATGCTCAAGATCCAATGATTTTAAAATAGCTTGGTGCTTTAAATATTTACTCCCAGTGCCTAAAACACATTTTTTCTTTTAGTTTCCTGTCATATATATTCAGGGTTCATTATATCACTTGAAGGCAACTAGGTGAATTTTCTCAGAATGTTGTTTGTGATGATCAAGGGAATGCCAAGGAGTGGAGCAGTTTTATTTTAATTGATCTGACTGGAATGAATTTTCACTTTTTCTTTCATCAGAAACTATTTCCTATGTTAACTTTTGTTCACAGAATCATTTTAGATTGAAGAAGCAAATATGGGTTAAGATAAATGTTATTATTCCATGCAATAGAACATTGTCATGAACCACCGAGTAAATGAGACTAAGAGGGGCAAATATCAGGAAACTCTAAAGGAACAGAAATAAAGGAAACTCTAAAATCAACACCTAGAAAGAAGCTGTTTAAATAAAAAGCCAACCAGATCTGAATGCATTGTAATTGTTAGCCCTGATTTAATAGTATGTCTTGCCACTTGTTTAAAAAAAATAAAAATCAGAAGTGAGAAATTTGCCTTCTTATTTTACCACTATTCTTCACAGGCAGGTTTACTGTAGTTCAAAACTAGACATGCAAAGAAAGAAAGATTTATCTGACCTACCTGTGTTGCTTGAAATATGTCTTTAGCAAAGCTGTTATTTTGTGTTTAAACTCATCACAAAATACAGCTTTAATGTAACCCACCATTGATCTGCAGTAAGTGGAAACAAAATCTCTCCTTAATTAGTATAATCCAATCACTTTTTTACTTTTCTACCGAACACACACTGTGAACTGTTTAATGGACTATTATTTAGAGAAGTGGTAAAGAGCTTGCAAAAAAAGAAGAAAAAAAGAAAGATAGAAAAAAAAGAAAAAAGAAAGAAAAAGAAGAAAAAAAAGACACAGTGAAAATAAAAACTAGCAGTGTCAATGAAAAATGTGTTGCAAAATAATGGAAAAAAGATGTTTCGTTAAGATGGGCTTCTCCAGCATTTTACTGTACAGATGAACACTGCTCCAATTACTGCCAACAATGGGGGGAAGATATAGAATAGATTCATTACTTTCAACACCCTTAACTGTCTACCACTGAATTCGCTTATCTGCTCCTTTTTCCACAGGACCTGCATGGAGGGGGGAGGAATAAACAAAGAACTGAGTAGAGTGAATGTGTCACAAATTACCACAAACACACTGTGACTCAATGCACGTTTCATTTCTCTCCTCATTAACTGTGTCTTGCTCAAAATGAGAGACTGGGTCTAAACATAATCAAGTCCCACAGATAACAATTGACTTGACTGCTGGGGCAGTCATCACCTTCTAGCTACTGGGAAATAAATTTAGAAATAAAATGAGTTAAAATAAAATTCACTCTGATCTCTTTTCTGTGCTCAGATAATTTGAAGGCCATCAAGGCCTGCAGAAACAATCCATCTCTCTGTGAAAAGGAAAGCAGCCCGTGCCAGTACCAATAAGGCATGTCTTTAGTGTTATCAAGAGTAAGTATAATTACACAGTGGAAAGGCCATCAAAGTGTCTTGGGCTCTGGTATTTTTTTCCTGAGGTCTTCATCAATAGTGCTGTCGGAATGAAAAGAATAAGTGAGGGGAGAAGAAAAAAAATAATATCCTCCAGATTGGTGTGACTGACCTGCAATCTAGTAGAGCACATTATAATTTGAGAGCAGGAGGAAGATTCAATAAAAAATTTGCTGTCTTCTACTTTAAATCAGGAAGGATTAATTTCAAGAATCTTTGTGTATGCTCTGTGGTCCTGCTTTTGTCAAATCTCCAATCTCTTGACAAAGCAGCTAAAGTACATCCTGTTGGAGAGTATTTACACTAAGCATGGTACTTTCTCTAGACACAAACTGCAGTGCATTTCTGCAAGGCAGATTTGTATCAGCTACAAAGTACACAAGGCTGTTTGCTCCGGTGGGAAAGGACACAATTCTGCACTCCTCAGGCAAAACTATTGGATTTAGTTGGAACCTTTCCACAATAAAAGGTGCCAGACCAAGTCTTGATATACATTTCTAAACAGTTCTCCATTTCATAACTATATACACTCATCTGTATTTGTAATATGTATGTGATCTGCCTGCTATGCTTTACCAAAGGAAAGCAATTCTCCTCATCTAGGTGTAACATACCACTGAAATTAGGTGAGGATTATCCAGGTGAAAAAGACTTTAAGAACATAAAACAATAATTCCCAAACTTTTCTGCCAGCACAAACCTATTTTTACAATTAAATATAATCTTATGGCTTCAGACAATATCAAAAACAAGCAAAGTATATAAAATCCCAAATTGGGAACATGACATCTTCATCCAAAAATGGTGCAATCTCAATTTGGGTCATTGGCTCCAGTTTGGGAACCTCAGATATAACAACTGCCAAACTGAGTCACATCAATTTTTTCACACAGGTGCGGGAGGAGCCGCGGTGTGGGGGGATGGGTGGAGGCCACGTCATGTGGGTGGTGTGTAGGCGGTGCATGGACAGTGCATGGGCGACCTATCACACGGACACCCTCCCCCCCATCTCCACGCATGGAGGCACCTCCATTTCCCCCAATGCCTCTGTGCATGGGGGATTGGTGCAGATGGGTGGAGCGCACCAGCATGCACGCACGCACCCCCACCCATTCCCACTGGTGATCACAAGGACACATACACACCCCGTCCACCCAGTCGCACACATTGGAGGGGATGGGGCATCCTTTTTAAAAGGGTCAAAGACCTGTTTAAGCTCTGTATTGTGCTCTGACAGTAGCCTGCACATAAATGCTTCAGAAGAAGTGAACAAAAACTGGATATTTATGGAGTGATTCATTCCTTGATGATGCTCACTCCTAGCCTCTGGCAGTCAGATATTGCTATTGATGGGCCTATCCTTCATGGAGTCATCCAATCTGTTTTTTGAACCTGGTCATACTGTTTGCCCTCACACCATCATATGGCAATGAGTTCCACAAGTTAAATGTCCCCTTTGTTAAAAATGTACTTTCTTTTATTTGTTTTAATCCTATGACCTTTTAATGTCATTGTGTGCTGCTTAGGTCTAGCAACGAAAACTCCCTATTTATTTTCTTCACATCATTCTTGATTTTATCAGTTTCTCTCATATCCCACACCAGTCAGGGCTGGCATTAAGCAGGACCACATGGCTCGGGACCTTGCAGTTACAGGGAGGCCAGTCCTGATAGTCTCAAATCCAGTACTCCTGAGGCCCCTGGATGGGCTATGTTTGCAGAAGCCATTACTCTCAGACCCTGGGATGGCTGCTCCTGGAAAGGGATCCAGAGGTGACTCTGGAAACTACAGACCAATAAGCTTGATGTCTATGCCAGGCAAAATGATGGAAACCATCATTAAGGACAGAATTACAGGGCATGTTGACAAGCATGGCTTAATGGGGAAGAGTCAACACAGATTTAGTAAAGGTAAGTCATGCCTCACTAACCTGTTGGAATTCTTTGAGGGTGTAAATAAGCATGTGGACAAGGGAGACCCAGTAGATATAGTGTACCTGGATTTCCAGAAAGC